>JAXIVJ010000497.1:0-123146 GCA_036785665.1 Chirona hameri
CCCAGGGATATGCCGTCAGGAAAAAGGTTCCCGTCCCGATAAGTAGCTGGGAGTCATGTAGGCCGCTGCCAACGTATCGCCCAGCCGGAGAGCCGGCGATCTGTGTAACTGATCTGTGATCTGTGTATCTGTGATCTGTGATCTGTGATCTGTGATCTGTGATCGGCGATCTGTGATCTGTGATCTGTGATCTGTGATCTGTGATCTGTGATCTGTGATCTGTGATCTGTGATCTGTGATCTGTGATCTGTGATCTGTGATCTGTGATCTGTGATCTGTGATCTGTGATCTGTGATCTGTGATCTGTGATCTGTGATCTGTGATCTGTGATCTGTGATCTGTGATCTGTGATCTGTGATCTGTGATCTGTGATCTGTGATCTGTGATCTGCGATCTGCGATCTGCGATCTGCGATCTGCGATCTGCGATATGCGATCTGCGATCTGCGATCTGTGATCTGTGATCTGTGATCTGTGATCTGTGATCTGTGATCTGTGATCTGTGATCTGTGATCTGTGATCTGTGATCTGTGATCTGTGATCTGTGATCTGTGATCTGTGATCTGTGATCTGTGATCTGTGATCTGTGATCTGTGTAACCAGCGGCTCTCCGCAATGTGCACAGTCCGCACTGTTGACTTTGCGCTGTGTGTTTAGCACCGCCGGATGTGTACTCTAACCTGAATCGCATGCTGTTCTATGCACAACACACAGCTCACTGTGACTGCACCTTCCAAACGATTGTCATATTGTCTAACTGCAAGTATGCTGCTTCTGAAATTCCCCATCAATCTTCTCCGTATAGTTGTGATCCTAGGAGGATTCAACCAACCACATCGACAATGTTTAGAGCTCGTTTATTTTCCACCACGTACACATACCATCCGAACTGAAGCGACGACTCCACCGGTGGATATACCGACTCCACCGGCACCAGCCGTGGAGGGATTAGGCACGAACTCGCGGCGCGGCCGCACGCGACGGCGCGCCGCGCTCGTATCGCATGACACAGCTCGGGGAGCCAGTAATAAATTAAACACGAACGACAGCTCGCATAACGACATCTGGGCGCGGTTCCGAGCCGAGCTCGGCGCTCTGCAGCTCCCGCCGGCCGACACACTTACTCCAGCAGCGGCCAGGAGAGGCAACAGGACGGACAACAACGAGGGAGCGACACACACCACCACACACACCTCCTGACTACGGTGAGTCGCATGTCTACAGATGGCGCGCGGATCGCGTGTATAGATGACGCGCAGGTCGACTGCTGCGTTGGTGTCCGCAGAGGGCGCTACCAGTACCAACTATGAATGCGGGGCGACTGACAGCGCATCGCGACACAGACACTCATTGTTTCACTGCTAATGACGAGGTCCCGCTACCAGCGCGGGAGCCAAGACCGTCCACAGTCGACACAGTCGACACACGACACAGTCGTCCGCCACGGACCAGCGGCGCCGGATTTAGCGACCCCACGCCGACCACCGGCCTCCCTGCAGCAATGTTCGCGGGCGGCGCACGGGCCAGCGACGGCCGCGGGACCACGGTCCGCCGCGGCCGCCACCACCGATACCGAGCCACCCCGCTACTGCTCACACACGCAGCACAGCGTCCCGACCAGCAGGCGCCTCTCTGGCGTCGCAGCAACGCGGCACTCACTCGCGGCGGGGCGGCGCCGCTCACCAGCTGAAGTACCGCTTGTCGCAACTGCGCTCCGAGCCACACCAGCGCAGTTGCTCGAGCGGCGGGCACGGCTTGCCCCCGCGCCGCGAGTGCCGCAGAACGGGCCGCGTCCGCTTCATCTCGCCGATGCCACACGTCCGTGAGCAGCTGCCCCAGTCCAACCACGGGCCCACCGTGCAGTTACGCGGCCCACCTGCAATCAGGGATTGTCAGCGGGAGCAGCAGCGTTAGCGGAGACGCAGAAATGGAGGCCACGGGTGAAGCGGCGACTATGTGTTAGGCTATCCAGTGTAGTGTTACAGGCTGGCACTATGTTCTATGTGAGTACACAAACTAGGATGGTTGAAGAAGAACTCTTCAAGCCACCACTAACCGACAAGCGCTGCACGGAAATAACGCATCTACGAGAACCCATAGCATAGGCATAGCTATCACCTGTGGCTTGGCGTGTCTTAGCAGCGCCACCTATAAATATTATAAGGATTCTCAAATATATAGAAAATGAAAAGAAAATCTACATATAGCAGCGTCTCGTCTACAAGGGATTAGTTACTAGGCGGCGCCACCAGGCGGCGGGTTCGTCCCACCCGCTCGCGGGCCGCGCGGCGGTGGAACTGACGTTTTCGCTTCTGGTGCTTGCGGCGGCGGCGGCGGGTCTTGCGCCTCCTCTGGTGGTAGTGGTTGGCGATCTTCTCAATGATGGCCTGCCGGTCGCCGGCTCGCACCTTCACGCCGCTCAGCTCGTCCGTTTGCGGCTTCTGCAATACCCGCAGCCGGAGGCCGTCTATCTCGATCGGCGCGCCGTCCGACGCCAGCGCCACCTTTGTCCGACTGTCGCTGGAGTGGCGCGCCACCGCGCGGCTGTCGTCGGAAGTTTGCGCTGACACGTGAACGCCGGGCAGCTGAGCGCTCTTCTCTGTGGAGGCGACGATATGGACGCGATCCGGAGCCGCTGCGTCCACTGTGTATGCCACTGAGTTCGGGTGGTCGAACTCGTGCGCGAGCTTGTATGATCGAACCTGGGGACGGGAGTGGTTGTAAGAAACTACGGCTGTGCTGAGCGTCATACACGTCAGTTGTATCTTAGGAGCATTCATTCGGATTAAAGGGAAATAATGACCTCTTGATTTATTTATCTGCATTATTTGATTACACATGTATGGTATTTAATTGATCGCACCTCAATTTTAAAGTGCAATAACAACTTTTTATATTTCGAAAATCACATTTTTGGAAATTAAAAATACGTATATGGGAACGAACAGTATCTATATGATCCATCACTATCTCTGGTTTGAATGTTGATTTGTAAACAAGTCATATGGCCAGAAATGAAGTAAGTGCGCCAAGAAGCGTGACAACGTTCCTGATTGGTCAATGAAGCAAATCGCCGACACTAAATAGGTCGCCGTTGGGTGTATAAGCGAACTTCCGATTTAAGTGCCAGTTTTTCCAACGTTTGTTGATTTTTTTTTGGGGGGGGGAATTTTATTTTTCATGATAAGCTCAAGCATAGTGTTATGCAAAGCCAGAGACAAAACAAAACAAAACTCCTAATGTTGAAAATACATGAACCAATTTTCACAAATTGAGGGTCGCAACCACTAACTAGGCCGTGCCTGGGTGCATAAGTTAACTGCTAATTCGGTTGCCTTTGTATTCAATATTTGTTGATTTTTAAGGACAGTAGGGCACAAGGGCGGATCCAGGTGGGGGGGGGGGGGCGAACGGGGCCATGCCCCCCCCAAGCCTGTTTAAGGGGGGCCAAACTATGTTTTGCCCCCCCCCCAGACGTGAAATTTAATGCATGCTATATTTGCGTTTTTAGAACGGTACTGGGCATCCCAAAATTGCAGCAGTCAAAATCAAGCTAGCCACAGTCAAAAACTGAAAAATTTCGCGCCGCTTCGCGGCATGACACAAGTTTCGCAATTGCATATACAAATTTGGAAAATTAATTCCATTAAGTGTCTTGCAGAGGCTCTCCTTGGCGGTAATTGCCGGCCCCAGGGCCAACTCTCTTCATAAAATATTATCTTTAAAGCGGGCTACATGTTTAGCTTGTCTGCCGAGTTCCGAAAAAGGCGACGCGAACGCAAAGACGCGGACTTCGGCAACCGGAAACTGTTCCAGCGGTGCCCAACTTGTTGGCCCGAAGAGCTAATAGTGGGGACCAGGCCAGGACTATCTCCCCAAGCCATCTCCCCCAGGCTCCTCCAGATCCACAGGGACCATTTATGCGCGGAAATGTCGGTCTGCCTCTTGCTGCTTTGAAACCATTTGCACCGTTACCAGTTGTTTGTTACAGTTCGGTACATAAGTATGTATACAGACTACAGTTATTATTATCATATGTACTATCGAGCGCAGACTGCCACCGGCCATCGTGATTTACTATCCGAGGCTAATGTATATGAAAAACTACCTTCATTTCAACATTTTGCATCATACCGAGATGTGCAACCAGGAAAAGGGGTTACCTGAGGCTTGGATCCACTCACGGTCTGGTTCCAATATTAAAAATGCGTTTTCCACGACCTAAAATTTAAATGTTCACGCCGCTTCGCGGCGTCACATCAGTGGCCATCGTCATAACGAAGCCATCGTCATCGTCTTCGTTTCGTCGTAACGCTGAATTGAATGAATAACATTTTTAGATTATTATCCTCTACAAGGCTAAGAAGCTAAAAATGCTTATGTTTCTGGGTTTTATCAGGCAAACCCGAGCAACAAAAAAATTCGCGCCGCTTCGCGGCGCTAAATAACAAGTACCTACTATAACATGCAAATCCACATTAGAAATGTTGCAAAGGCTTAAATACACGCATAACAAATTGGGCACATTTTTTCTCTCGTCATTTCAGCCGACCCCCCCCCACTCAAAAATTATCGGCGACGCCCTTGGGTACAGCTGACAATTGACATAGTTTTTCTCAGTGTAAGGCAATGTCGGAACAATACAAACTGCAAGCTGACATCTTTCCTTTTTCGATATCCCAAAAGGTCGAAAACCTTAAAAAAATGGGGAAAAAATCGAAATCGTGTGGTTGCAAAATAAAGTGGCCCAAATCCGGGGAGAAATTCGAAATTGGGGGTAGGTAAGGTCCGCTAAAAAACGGTTTGGCCCCCAAAAAAACGGCCGGCTGGATCCGCCCTTGGTAGGGCACATAATCACGATAAACAGAGTAGAAGGCATATTTTCCATACCATTTTGTCAAAAAGCAATGCCGGCTTTTGGTGAACACCGGAATTCGTTACCAAGTACTTGAGAGTACCGACCATTATAAGCGTGGATCGCTTATCAACTTTAACTTTAAATATCTTTCAGTAGAAATCTTTGTATGCAAAATGTGATTAATTTACAATCTATTTTGGTCTCGTCTGTCGATTTCAAGTGATAACTCCATTTTTGTGGGAAAATGTCATAATTTCCATTTAGCACACGAAAATAAAATATGCACCGATAATATCCCGACATTACGTTTCGGATTATAAATGCGCAATATGATTAGTTGAACACCCTTATTGCATATATGGTTGTAATCTATCTCTGTCTATTCGCAACATTAGAATTAACCTCGAACTCGTCCTTCGAATTTTGTACTTTATGAGCCAAAAATCATCGCTTAATTTGAAAAAAGTTGGTTGGGTCAGTGAGCCTCCTCTCATCATTTTAAAGAATACCAAACTTATCCATCATGAAGTAATTTGCATCTATTCTTTTAAATAGTTTTAGACGAAACTTAAGCAAAACATACAACATAAAAAATAAAACATATGACGATGGTAAAACTGGAATATTTTTCTAAGAGATACCGTTTGGATGTATTCAGTAACCACTCTACCCTTGGTGAGCCATTAACACTGCACACGTGCTCGTTTTTCGCGACCACTCCTTGAATGGCATTGGGGGACTTCAGGTTTCAGTTGCTAGGTGGAACCGGCTTTCCAAATACAGAGCTGCCAACGCGGCCAGTAGCTGGCGTAACGGACGGCAGGGGGCGGTGCAGGCGGCGGCCCGGTGTGACGTCATCGAAGGCCAGTGTGAGGTCACCACAGAGCGGCCCGATACAGCCATAGGCGCGGTTGGCATGTCAGGGGAAAAGACCAACCTCCCACTGTACGGAAAACGATCGGCGCGCGGCCAGACGGACCCACATCCGTCTGTCTGCGACCGAGCGATACCATCGAGTCGAGCCACATCACCAGCAGCTCGCCTCGCCTCGCAGCCCACGTCCCCGTCGAGTCACGTGACCTGCGCTGAGGTCACCTGACCGTCCGGCGGGGGCGGCCCGCGCCCCGCGGAAACCGCCGAACCGCGGAACCATCAATTTTCGCCGTCCCACTCTAAAATCAGCAGAAGTTCCGCCTGGAAACGTTTCAGCGCTGTTGGCGGTAAGCGGCCCGCGCCCGACACGGGGCAACGCTGGGCGCAGAGTGGATATCAATTTTGAAACGGCCGACGCGCAGAAAACTATTTAATTGCGCCCAAAATATGAATGACTAACTGTCTGAAGAAGAGTCGTTTTTGAACCAGCTATGAATGCTTTCTGTGTGACATTTGCATGGCCTGGAATGTCGCTGTAATGAATAAGACACTCGCCGCACTGAATCAGAGCCAGCACATGTTTACTGGTCCTTTAAAACTATACTTAAATTATAGCGAGTTTAAACGCAGAATCGAAAAACATCTAACTTCCCACCACAACAATTTTACGTAACCCTTTAAGCTTATTTAGTCTATAATTTGAGACCTGTATATTTACACTACCCTTCTGTATCTACAGTACGTACTGAGTACTGAGTACTGACCCTGTGTATTTTGAGGTTTCCGATGGCCGGCAGGGAGTCCATGTCCGGATAGTGGAAGCTGCTGGCCGGGTGTTGGGTCGCCGCTGCGTGATCTGGTAGACGGGCTCGTGCGGGATCGACTCCCAGTTGGGCGAGGTGAACGCCAAGCCCTGGTCGGTGCCAGCGTCCATCGGGAACAGCTGCCGGAGAGACGGGAACAGTCCGTCAGTCAGTCAGGGAACACAGCAGCAGCGGCGACGCGTGTTGGGCCTGTGACGTCAGACCAACGTGACGTCACAGAGGTACGCTGCCGGGAAATGATGAAATGATGGCAGGATCGAAAGCAAGCATTTCGGTGAAGAGGCGAAATAGAACGACCATGGTTCAGAAAAGTGCGGGCGGATGACCTTTCCTTTGTGCCCACGTGTGTCAAGGCACACCACATGCTTTACCGTGTAAGGCGCGCTGTTTTGACAGTGATTAATGAAAGCACGGGACGTGTGTTTGCCTGCCAACTAGCCAGCTTTAGTCATGCAACCGACTGGGTAGTACCCCGAGATGCTGCATGTACTGCATGCGCCAACTACAATCGGTAAATGGTGTATAGCAAGTGGACCAATGTTCTGCGCGGGAGTCGGGTGGGTTTGAGAAACACGTAAAACATGCACGAACTGAGCGAATTGGGAGGCGACAACAATATCGAGTCAATGGACACATGCAGAGGCTGTTGTCTTATGCTCATCAATGGAACCGACACGGCGGAACATTTATCAGTGGCGTAGTTTATAGACATTTCCTGAGTGCTGATATAAGATTGCATGTTTGTGTTCCTGTACATAACAAACTTTGCTTATATAGCCGGTACATTGAATGAAGGTGTCACGGATTAAAATTGTCAAGCGTACACAAAATAAAAAAGACGAGCTTGTATTGAGTCGAGATGATCGAGATCGAGTTCAGTACAAGCCGCGAGCTGAACGATTCTGTTGCCGGCTGAACTGGACATTCACTCGTTAGCTCGCCGCTGTCTGTCTGTATGTATGTCTGTCTGTATGTCTCAAAACCTTGACAGGCGAAATCAGAGGTCGTGCCCCAGATAAAGCTACGTTTGAACAAAGCGCCGTGCACGGACTCGACACTCCTCAAATCAGCATGACGCCACTCCTGGCCTGCATTCTTCACAAAGAGGTTTTCCTGCATTGTAAGGCATCACACATCCGCTGTTGTGACAGCATTGCATTTTTATGAAGCACAATCGATGATTAAAAGCCTTTGATGCGCTACTGACACAGCTTTCCTGATGGTGCCATAATACTGTTGTATTGTATGGATTGACAGTTTGTTTTTGTCTCTCATGTCCAAAGCATTCTCAGAGGTTGATTTTTGAATTATCTCGAAGATGAGGCGGAGCGTGCTAAAACAGTATCAGGGTATTGGTTGAGGCCATGCCCGATGTCGGTAAGCAGAACTGTCAGCAGCGATCGTAGCGATCGGTATTCGCCTTGTTTACGTTATATTTGTCCAGCCACGTGGAGAACGAACCAGAATGTTGATTTATCTGAATTCCATCACTTTGTCTTGCCCTTTTCTTTTCGCCGATATTTAAACTATGACTTTGTATCGTCCAATCAATGGGTACAATGCATGCATTGCGCTGAGTTTACGGACTCTGCGAGTCGGCATGGCACGATTCCCTCCCCGTTACAGGCGGCCGACCGAAGATCTCCGGCCGCGACGCCGGTCTAACAGCTGATCGACGCCGATTTGAGCGCGGCGGCGCCATTTTCGCCGCATCGTTGCACGGAACAGATAGAAGCCGGCGCGATCCACGCGCCAGATAGTGGGAGCCGTGGGCTCGAATTAACGAGGCGCTTATTAATCAGTCCATAGGTAGCACGTTGTGGAGGGGATGTGCGGCCCGTGCGGACGCCGCCAGGAAAGGTGTGAGCGTGGCGTCCTTGGACCGGGGGTGTTGGGGGACATTGAGCCGACCTTGTCGACAGGGTGTTTTATACAAACCGACATTTCCTGGTGCTGGTAGTACGCCGGCTCCATGGCAGTTTATAATGACTCATACCAAGACTGGATAGATCAAGCCTCTGTTTTGTAGTTGAAATATACGTTGTTCCCAAATAAAGAACTACTAAAAATATTAAGAAATGTGCAAAGAGTTCCGCGAGAAACCGGCTGAAGCATACCAGTCGCCAGATTTGCAACATGGACGGTGTCTTCAGCACCTGGTCGCAGTGAATAAGCTGTTCACCAGTAGCACGATTGGCCTCCCTTTTAATGTTGTCGCAATCCAAGTTCACCAAATGTGCTTAACACAGACTGTTCTTTGCGCCTCCTAAAACGGTGAGGATAAAAAAGTGCATGTGACATGTAACGTAAGCGCACCAAATATGCAATTTAATATATGCAATAAATCGAACAACAGTCATTTATTGGACCATTTCGTCAGCTAATGTTTTTGTGAAATAACATTCATGATTAAATGAAGACAGACAAGACAGAAGCAATAGCTCATGCAGATCGTGTCATTAAGACTCATTCCTAAATCCACAACACAAAACGCCTCCATCGCCATGAAATGGGTATAAATATTGTTGCTGACAGCCCACGAGCCATGCTATTTTGGCAGCAAAGAATGGAATATCACCACGATCGAGTCCTTGCATGTGTTTGCAGTCATCAAGGACATCGATATATCTCGTGTAATAGCTTACTCTTGACATTTATTACACTATGCATTATCAATCTCGAAATGCTTCTGCCAACTTCCCTCCACCCCCGCAGCAAGTGAATAATTCGCCAACAACGGATACATTTAGCTTTAGACAGGAGCGTAGGAACGTCACGAAAAATGGGGGGGGGGGGGCAGTGAAACTGTGATCTCGTTTTGAGAGTATCCCAACCCCACTATAGAAGATTTCTTTGCATATTTGGACTGTTTTCGTCTTGGCGAACCTTTTTGCCATCAACAACTTTTCTCACTAAGCAAAATAAAGATTTTGGCACCCAAAAATGGCCGAAAAGTGAGGGGGCCATGGCCCCCGGCCCCCCTGAATTCCTACGCCTATGGCTTCAGATCCAATAGAGGTGCCCATTGATTAAAGTCGGCTTCTCGTCGTCTCAGAGCTCTCATCTGAATATGTATCGGCTCCTAATCGCTCTGAAGTTGGCTTCTCGTCGTCTCAAAGCTCTCATCTGAATATGTATCGGCTCCTAATCGCTCTGACCACTTGATATTTCCAATGTTAATCACGTTGCTGGGAACAATGTTAAGTGCTGCATACTGTTGAGTAGGATATCTGAAGACCGTTAAATTATTAAGCAAAATGTGCAAACCATGCTCGCCTGGCAGTGCTATGCTATGCTACAACAAACTCAAGGGAACAGTGATAACATTCACATTTTAAATTAAGAGCGAAAGTTAAATCAGAAACAAGCAGTATTTTGAAGGCCTTCTGAGATCCATTTACCTGCTTTAGCAGTACAAACTTATAAATCCATATACTCGCAATTTCATCTTCAACGAGCTCGCCATCGCATATCCCACACCGCTGCGTTTCACTGGCGGTGTCGATTTACTTCATGTAGTTATACTTCACCACAGCCGACACGTTGGGCGGTACCGGCAGCTCTGTCTTTAACCAGCTCATAAACGATGAAACATGGTCCGACACGCCCCAATCCTCGGACGTCGGAGTCACTAATCCTCCGACTAGGGTCACCGGAAGTCACGCACGCCAAACAGTTTCGCCGCAGGGCAGGGGAGCACGCCCAGCTAAGTCACGCGACCGTTAATAATATGCCGGTATGTGGGAGTGATGCTGATGTTGTACGGTCTATATTGAAAACGCCATCGGTCGATCACTATATATGGGTGTTTGACTGGTAATGTAAACTGACTGGTGGTAACAAGTGATGTTCAATGGAGTATCAGTTTTTATAGGTATCATGCAAACGTTGCTGATTGTCAGTAGATACTCTGATGGTCTAATGGCAGTGTGTCCGGTGTCCATTATCATGAAACGAAGCCTACATACCTATTACCTATTGAGCGTATGCAAATAAGACGCTGGCTATGCAGGATCCCTAGCAACATTGCAGAATGTAGGACAGGGTTAACTACTGCACCGATGCAAAGTTGTCTTCTTCTTTTTTGCAGCACTTGAAGTGAGACTACCAAGTGTCGAGCGAGGCTGTGTGTGTGTCTTACCTGGACGTCGAGCGAGTCGATCCAGTGTCCATTTTCGCACAGCTCCAGACTGTCAACGCCGATGAACCAGTCAGGCGACGGTACGATTTTGGAGATCAGCGACACCTGGAAGGAAGACAGAGTGGCGGTCAGCGGCGAGAGGGCGAGAGGGCGAGAGGGCGAGAGGGCGAGAGGGCGAGAGGCCGAGAGGGCGAGAGGGCGAGAGGGCGAGAGGGCGAGAGGGCGAGAGGGCGAGAGGGCGAGAGGGCGAGAGGGCGAGAGGGCGAGAGGGCGAGAGGGCGAGAGGGCGAGAGGGCGAGAGGGCGGGAGGGCGAGAGGGCGAGAGGGCGGGAGGGCGAGAGGGCGAGAGGGCGAGAGGGCGAGAGGGCGAGAGGGCGAGAGGGCGAGAGGGCGAGAGGGCGAGAGGGCGAGAGGGCGAGAGGGCGAGAGGGCGAGAGGGCGAGAGGGCGAGAGGGCGAGAGGGCGAGAGGGCGAGAGGGCGAGAGGGCGAGAGGGCGAGAGGTGTCGACAGACGCGGCCCACCCCAGGACATGTTTTCGTCAGGGGTCGGTGACATGTGGCAGATGACACCCAGACGGGTGGTGCGAGGCCCAGCATACACAGATTACTCCCCGGTCTGATGGGGCGGACAGTGCCAGCATACACAGATCACTCCCCGGTCTGATGGGGCGGACAGTGCCAGCATACACAGATCACTCCCCGGTCTGATGGGGCGGACAGTGCCAGCATACACAGATCACTCCCCGGTCTGATGGGGCGGACAGTGCCAGCATACACAGATTACTCCCCGGTCTGATGGGGCGGACAGTGCCAGCATACACAGATTACTCCCCGGTCTGATGGGGCGGACAGTGCCAGCATACACAGATTACTCCCCGGTCTGATGGGGCGGACAGTGCCAGCATACACAGATTACTCCCCGGTCTGATGGGGCGGACAGTGCCAGCATACACAGATTACTCCCCGGTCTGATGGGGCGGACAGTGCCAGCATACACAGATTACTCCCCGGTCTGATGGGGCGGACAGTGCCAGCATACACAGATCACTCCCCGGTCTGATGGGGCGGACAGTGCCAGCATACACAGATTACTCCCCGGTCTGATGGGGCGGACAGGCCCAGCATACACAGATCACTCCCCGGTCTGATGGGGCGGACAGTGCCAGCATACACAGATTACTCCCCGGTCTGATGGGGCGGACAGTGCCAGCATACACAGATTACTCCCCGGTCTGATGGGGCGGACAGTGCCAGCATACACAGATTACTCCCCGGTCTGATGGGGCGGACAGTGCCAGCATACACAGATCACTCCCCGGTCTGATGGGGCGGACAGTGCCAGCATACACAGATTACTCCCCGGTCTGATGGGGCGGACAGGCCCAGCATACACAGATCACTCCCCGGTCTGATGGGGCGGACAGTGCCAGCATACACAGATTACTCCCCGGTCTGATGGGGCGGACAGTGCCAGCATACACAGATTACTCCCCGGTCTGATGGGGCGGACAGTGCCAGCATACACAGATTACTCCCCGGTCTGATGGGGCGGACAGTGCCAGCATACACAGATTACTCCCCGGTCTGATGGGGCGGACAGTGCCAGCATACACAGATTACTCCCCGGTCTGATGGGGCGGACAGTGCCAGCATACACAGATCACTCCCCGGTCTGATGGGGCGGACAGTGCCAGCATACACAGATTACTCCCCGGTCTGATGGGGCGGACAGTGCCAGCATACACAGATTACTCCCCGGTCTGATGGGGCGGACAGTGCCAGCATACACAGATCACTCCCCGGTCTGATGGGGCGGACAGTGCCAGCATACACAGATTACTCCCCGGTCTGATGGGGCGGACAGGCCCAGCATACACAGATCACTCCCCGGTCTGATGGGGCGGACAGTGCCAGCATACACAGATTACTCCCCGGTCTGATGGGGCGGACAGTGCCAGCATACACAGATTACTCCCCGGTCTGATGGGGCGGACAGTGCCAGCATACACAGATTACTCCCCGGTCTGATGGGGCGGACAGTGCCAGCATACACAGATTACTCCCCGGTCTGATGGGGCGGACAGTGCCAGCATACACAGATTACTCCCCGGTCTGATGGGGCGGACAGTGCCAGCATACACAGATCACTCCCCGGTCTGATGGGGCGGACAGTGCCAGCATACACAGATTACTCCCCGGTCTGATGGGGCGGACAGTGCCAGCATACACAGATTACTCCCCGGTCTGATGGGGCGGACAGTGCCAGCATACACAGATTACTCCCCGGTCTGATGGGGCGGACAGTGCCAGCATACACAGATCACTCCCCGGTCTGATGGGGCGGACAGTGCCAGCATACACAGATCACTCCCCGGTCTGATGGGGCGGACAGTGCCAGCATACACAGATCACTCCCCGGTCTGATGGGGCGGACAGTGCCAGCATACACAGATTACTCCCCGGTCTGATGGGGCGGACAGTGCCAGCATACACAGATCACTCCCCGGTCTGATGGGGCGGACAGTGCCAGCATACACAGATCACTCCCCGGTCTGATGGGGCGGACAGTGCCAGCATACACAGATTACTCCCCGGTCTGATGGGGCGGACAGTGCCAGCATACACAGATCACTCCCCGGTCTGATGGGGCGGACAGTGCCAGCATACACAGATTACTCCCCGGTCTGATGGGGCGGACAGTGCCAGCATACACAGATTACTCCCCGGTCTGATGGGGCGGACAGTGCCAGCATACACAGATCACTCCCCGGTCTGATGGGGCGGACAGTGCCAGCATACACAGATTACTCCCCGGTCTGATGGGGCGGACAGTGCCAGCATGCACAGATTACTCCCCGGTCTGATGGGGCGGACAGTGCCAGCATACACAGATCACTCCCCGGTCTGATGGGGCGGACAGTGCCAGCATACACAGATTACTCCCCGGTCTGATGGGGCGGACAGTGCCAGCATACACAGATTACTCCCCGGTCTGATGGGGCGGACAGTGCCAGCATACACAGATTACTCCCCGGTCTGATGGGGCGGACAGTGCCAGCATACACAGATCACTCCCCGGTCTGATGGGGCGGACAGTGCCAGCATACACAGATTACTCCCCGGTCTGATGGGGCGGACAGTGCCAGCATACACAGATCACTCCCCGGTCTGATGGGGCGGACAGTGCCAGCATACACAGATTACTCCCCGGTCTGATGGGGCGGACAGGCCCAGCATACACAGATCACTCCCCGGTCTGATGGGGCGGACAGTGCCAGCATACACAGATTACTCCCCGGTCTGATGGGGCGGACAGTGCCAGCATACACAGATTACTCCCCGGTCTGATGGGGCGGACAGTGCCAGCATACACAGATTACTCCCCGGTCTGATGGGGCGGACAGTGCCAGCATACACAGATCACTCCCCGGTCTGATGGGGCGGACAGTGCCAGCATACACAGATTACTCCCCGGTCTGATGGGGCGGACAGGCCCAGCATACACAGATCACTCCCCGGTCTGATGGGGCGGACAGTGCCAGCATACACAGATTACTCCCCGGTCTGATGGGGCGGACAGTGCCAGCATACACAGATTACTCCCCGGTCTGATGGGGCGGACAGTGCCAGCATACACAGATTACTCCCCGGTCTGATGGGGCGGACAGTGCCAGCATACACAGATTACTCCCCGGTCTGATGGGGCGGACAGTGCCAGCATACACAGATTACTCCCCGGTCTGATGGGGCGGACAGTGCCAGCATACACAGATCACTCCCCGGTCTGATGGGGCGGACAGTGCCAGCATACACAGATTACTCCCCGGTCTGATGGGGCGGACAGTGCCAGCATACACAGATTACTCCCCGGTCTGATGGGGCGGACAGTGCCAGCATACACAGATCACTCCCCGGTCTGATGGGGCGGACAGTGCCAGCATACACAGATTACTCCCCGGTCTGATGGGGCGGACAGGCCCAGCATACACAGATCACTCCCCGGTCTGATGGGGCGGACAGTGCCAGCATACACAGATTACTCCCCGGTCTGATGGGGCGGACAGTGCCAGCATACACAGATTACTCCCCGGTCTGATGGGGCGGACAGTGCCAGCATACACAGATTACTCCCCGGTCTGATGGGGCGGACAGTGCCAGCATACACAGATTACTCCCCGGTCTGATGGGGCGGACAGTGCCAGCATACACAGATTACTCCCCGGTCTGATGGGGCGGACAGTGCCAGCATACACAGATCACTCCCCGGTCTGATGGGGCGGACAGTGCCAGCATACACAGATTACTCCCCGGTCTGATGGGGCGGACAGTGCCAGCATACACAGATTACTCCCCGGTCTGATGGGGCGGACAGTGCCAGCATACACAGATTACTCCCCGGTCTGATGGGGCGGACAGTGCCAGCATACACAGATCACTCCCCGGTCTGATGGGGCGGACAGTGCCAGCATACACAGATCACTCCCCGGTCTGATGGGGCGGACAGTGCCAGCATACACAGATCACTCCCCGGTCTGATGGGGCGGACAGTGCCAGCATACACAGATTACTCCCCGGTCTGATGGGGCGGACAGTGCCAGCATACACAGATCACTCCCCGGTCTGATGGGGCGGACAGTGCCAGCATACACAGATCACTCCCCGGTCTGATGGGGCGGACAGTGCCAGCATACACAGATTACTCCCCGGTCTGATGGGGCGGACAGTGCCAGCATACACAGATCACTCCCCGGTCTGATGGGGCGGACAGTGCCAGCATACACAGATTACTCCCCGGTCTGATGGGGCGGACAGTGCCAGCATACACAGATTACTCCCCGGTCTGATGGGGCGGACAGTGCCAGCATACACAGATCACTCCCCGGTCTGATGGGGCGGACAGTGCCAGCATACACAGATTACTCCCCGGTCTGATGGGGCGGACAGTGCCAGCATACACAGATTACTCCCCGGTCTGATGGGGCGGACAGTGCCAGCATACACAGATCACTCCCCGGTCTGATGGGGCGGACAGTGCCAGCATACACAGATTACTCCCCGGTCTGATGGGGCGGACAGTGCCAGCATACACAGATTACTCCCCGGTCTGATGGGGCGGACAGTGCCAGCATACACAGATTACTCCCCGGTCTGATGGGGCGGACAGTGCCAGCATACACAGATCACTCCCCGGTCTGATGGGGCGGACAGTGCCAGCATACACAGATTACTCCCCGGTCTGATGGGGCGGACAGTGCCAGCATACACAGATTACTCCCCGGTCTGATGGGGCGGACAGTGCCAGCATACACAGATTACTCCCCGGTCTGATGGGGCGGACAGTGCCAGCATACACAGATTACTCCCCGGTCTGATGGGGCGGACAGTGCCAGCATACACAGATCACTCCCCGGTCTGATGGGGCGGACAGTGCCAGCATACACAGATCACTCCCCGGTCTGATGGGGCGGACAGTGCCAGCATACACAGATCACTCCCCGGTCTGATGGGGCGGACAGTGCCAGCATACACAGATCACTCCCCGGTCTGATGGGGCGGACAGTGCCAGCATACACAGATTACTCCCCGGTCTGATGGGGCGGACAGTGCCAGCATACACAGATTACTCCCCGGTCTGATGGGGCGGACAGTGCCAGCATACACAGATTACTCCCCGGTCTGATGGGGCGGACAGTGCCAGCATACACAGATTACTCCCCGGTCTGATGGGGCGGACAGTGCCAGCATACACAGATCACTCCCCGGTCTGATGGGGCGGACAGTGCCAGCATACACAGATTACTCCCCGGTCTGATGGGGCGGACAGTGCCAGCATACACAGATTACTCCCCGGTCTGATGGGGCGGACAGTGCCAGCATACACAGATTACTCCCCGGTCTGATGGGGCGGACAGTGCCAGCATACACAGATCACTCCCCGGTCTGATGGGGCGGACAGTGCCAGCATACACAGATTACTCCCCGGTCTGATGGGGCGGACAGTGCCAGCATACACAGATTACTCCCCGGTCTGATGGGGCGGACAGTGCCAGCATACACAGATTACTCCCCGGTCTGATGGGGCGGACAGTGCCAGCATACACAGATTACTCCCCGGTCTGATGGGGCGGACAGTGCCAGCATACACAGATTACTCCCCGGTCTGATGGGGCGGACAGTGCCAGCATACACAGATTACTCCCCGGTCTGATGGGGCGGACAGTGCCAGCATACACAGATTACTCCCCGGTCTGATGGGGCGGACAGTGCCAGCATACACAGATTACTCCCCGGTCTGATGGGGCGGACAGTGCCAGCATACACAGATCACTCCCCGGTCTGATGGGGCGGACAGTGCCAGCATACACAGATTACTCCCCGGTCTGATGGGGCGGACAGTGCCAGCATACACAGATTACTCCCCGGTCTGATGGGGCGGACAGTGCCAGCATACACAGATTACTCCCCGGTCTGATGGGGCGGACAGTGCCAGCATACACAGATTACTCCCCGGTCTGATGGGGCGGACAGTGCCAGCATACAAAGATTACTCCCCGGTCTGATGGGGCGGACAGTGCCAGCATACACAGATTACTCCCCGGTCTGATGGGGCGGACAGTGCCAGCATACACAGATCACTCCCCGGTCTGATGGGGCGGACAGTGCCAGCATACACAGATTACTCCCCGGTCTGATGGGGCGGACAGTGCCAGCATACACAGATTACTCCCCGGTCTGATGGGGCGGACAGTGCCAGCATACACAGATTACTCCCCGGTCTGATGGGGCGGACAGTGCCAGCATACACAGATTACTCCCCGGTCTGATGGGGCGGACAGTGCCAGCATACACAGATTACTCCCCGGTCTGATGGGGCGGACAGTGCCAGCATACACAGATTACTCCCCGGTCTGATGGGGCGGACAGTGCCAGCATACACAGATTACTCCCCGGTCTGATGGGGCGGACAGTGCCAGCATACACAGATTACTCCCCGGTCTGATGGGGCGGACAGTGCCAGCATACACAGATCACTCCCCGGTCTGATGGGGCGGACAGTGCCAGCATACACAGATTACTCCCCGGTCTGATGGGGCGGACAGTGCCAGCATACACAGATTACTCCCCGGTCTGATGGGGCGGACAGTGCCAGCATACACAGATTACTCCCCGGTCTGATGGGGCGGACAGTGCCAGCATACACAGATTACTCCCCGGTCTGATGGGGCGGACAGTGCCAGCATACACAGATTACTCCCCGGTCTGATGGGGCGGACAGTGCCAGCATACACAGATTACTCCCCGGTCTGATGGGGCGGACAGTGCCAGCATACACAGATTACTCCCCGGTCTGATGGGGCGGACAGTGCCAGCATACACAGATTACTCCCCGGTCTGATGGGGCGGACAGTGCCAGCATACACAGATCACTCCCCGGTCTGATGGGGCGGACAGTGCCAGCATACACAGATTACTCCCCGGTCTGATGGGGCGGACAGTGCCAGCATACACAGATCACTCCCCGGTCTGATGGGGCGGACAGTGCCAGCATACACAGATTACTCCCCGGTCTGATGGGGCGGACAGTGCCAGCATACACAGATTACTCCCCGGTCTGATGGGGCGGACAGTGCCAGCATACACAGATCACTCCCCGGTCTGATGGGGCGGACAGTGCCAGCATACACAGATTACTCCCCGGTCTGATGGGGCGGACAGTGCCAGCATACACAGATTACTCCCCGGTCTGATGGGGCGGACAGTGCCAGCATACACAGATTACTCCCCGGTCTGATGGGGCGGACAGTGCCAGCATACACAGATTACTCCCCGGTCTGATGGGGCGGACAGTGCCAGCATACACAGATTACTCCCCGGTCTGATGGGGCGGACAGTGCCAGCATACACAGATTACTCCCCGGTCTGATGGGGCGGACAGTGCCAGCATACACAGATTACTCCCCGGTCTGATGGGGCGGACAGTGCCAGCATACACAGATTACTCCCCGGTCTGATGGGGCGGACAGTGCCAGCATACACAGATTACTCCCCGGTCTGATGGGGCGGACAGTGCCAGCATACACAGATTACTCCCCGGTCTGATGGGGCGGACAGTGCCAGCATACACAGATCACTCCCCGGTCTGATGGGGCGGACAGTGCCAGCATACACAGATTACTCCCCGGTCTGATGGGGCGGACAGTGCCAGCATACACAGATTACTCCCCGGTCTGATGGGGCGGACAGTGCCAGCATACACAGATTACTCCCCGGTCTGATGGGGCGGACAGTGCCAGCATACACAGATCACTCCCCGGTCTGATGGGGCGGACAGTGCCAGCATACACAGATTACTCCCCGGTCTGATGGGGCGGACAGTGCCAGCATACACAGATTACTCCCCGGTCTGATGGGGCGGACAGTGCCAGCATACACAGATTACTCCCCGGTCTGATGGGGCGGACAGTGCCAGCATACACAGATTACTCCCCGGTCTGATGGGGCGGACAGTGCCAGCATACACAGATTACTCCCCGGTCTGATGGGGCGGACAGTGCCAGCATACACAGATTACTCCCCGGTCTGATGGGGCGGACAGTGCCAGCATACACAGATTACTCCCCGGTCTGATGGGGCGGACAGTGCCAGCATACACAGATTACTCCCCGGTCTGATGGGGCGGACAGTGCCAGCATACACAGATTACTCCCCGGTCTGATGGGGCGGACAGTGCCAGCATACACAGATCACTCCCCGGTCTGATGGGGCGGACGGAGATCAAGGTGGGGTGACACGGTGTCGCCGATACAGCTCTACACAAACAGCCGGGCCGGCACCGGCTTCGATACCGGGCGGTAAACACGCCGGCCTGATCAGAGTGGACGGATGATCAGAGTGGACGGCCTGATCAGAGTGGACGGCCTAATCAGAGTGGACGGCCTGATCAGAGTGGACGGATGATCAGAGTGGACGGCCTGATCAGAGTGGACGGATGATCAGAGTGGACGGATGATCAGAGTGGACGGATGATCAGAGTGGACGGCCTGATCAGAGTGGACGGATGATCAGAGTGGACGGATGATCAGAGTGGACGGATGAGCAGAGTGGACGGATGATCAGAGTGGACGGCCTGATCAGAGTGGACGGATGGTCAGAGTGGACGGATGCTCAGAGTGGACGGATGATCAGAGTGGACGGATGATCAGAGTGGACGGATGACCAGAGTGGACGGATGATCAGAGTGGACGGATGATCAGAGTGGACGGATGATCAGAGTGGACGGATGATCAGAGTGGACGGCCTGATCAGAGTGGACGGGTGATCAGAGTGGACGGATGATCAGAGTGGACGGATGATCAGAGTGGACGGATGATCAGAGTGGACGGATGATCAGAGTGGACGGATGATCAGAGTGGACGGATGATCAGAGTGGACGGATGATCAGAGTGGACGGATGATCAGAGTGGACGGATGATCAGAGTGGACGGATGATCAGAGTGGACGGATGATCAGAGTGGACGGCCTGATCAGAGTGGACGGATGATCAGAGTGGACGGATGATCAGAGTGGACGGATGGTCAGAGTGGACGGCCTGATCAGAGAGGACGGATGATCAGAGTGGACGGATGATCAGAGTGGACGGATGATCAGAGTGGACGACCTGATCAGAGTGGACGGCCTGATCAGAGTGGACGGATGATCAGAGTGGACGGATGATCAGAGTGGACGGATGACCAGAGTGGACGGATGATCAGAGTGGACGGATGATCAGAGTGGACGGATGATCAGAGTGGACGGATGATCAGAGTGGACGGCCTGATCAGAGTGGACGGGTGATCAGAGTGGACGGATGATCAGAGTGGACGGATGATCAGAGTGGACGGATGATCAGAGTGGACGGATGATCAGAGTGGACGGATGATCAGAGTGGACGGATGATCAGAGTGGACGGATGATCAGAGTGGACGGATGATCAGAGTGGACGGATGATCAGAGTGGACGGATGATCAGAGTGGACGGCCTGATCAGAGTGGACGGATGATCAGAGTGGACGGATGATCAGAGTGGACGGATGGTCAGAGTGGACGGCCTGATCAGAGAGGACGGATGATCAGAGTGGACGGATGATCAGAGTGGACGGATGATCAGAGTGGACGACCTGATCAGAGTGGACGGCCTGATCAGAGTGGACGGATGATCAGAGTGGACGGATGATCAGAGTGGACGGATGATCATAGTGGACGGATGATCAGAGTGGACGGTTGATCAGAGTGGACGGATGATCAGAGTGGACGGATGATCAGAGTGGACGGATGATCAGAGTGGACGGATGATCAGAGTGGACGGCCTGATCAGAGTGGACGGCCTGATCAGAGTGGACGGATGATCAGAGTGGACGGATGATCAGAGTGGACGGATGATCAGAGTGGACGACCTGATCAGAGTGGACGGCCTGATCAGAGAGGACGGATGATCAGAGTGGACGGATGATCAGAGTGGACGGATGATCAGAGTGGACGGCCTGATCAGAGTGGACGGCCTGATCAGAGTGGACGGATGATCAGAGTGGACGGATGATCAGAGTGGACGGATGATCAGAGTGGACGGTTGATCAGAGTGGACGGATGATCAGAGTGGACGGATGATCAGAGTGGACGGATGATCAGAGTGGACGGCCTGATCAGAGAGGACGGATGATCAGAGTGGACGGATGATCAGAGTGGACGGATGATCAGAGTGGACGGCCTGATCAGAGTGGACGGATGATCAGAGTGGACGGATGATCAGAGTGGACGGATGATCAGAGTGGACGGATGATCAGAGTGGACGGATGATCAGAGTGGACGGATGATCAGAGTGGACGGATGATCAGAGTGGACGGATGATCAGAGTGGACGGTTGATCAGAGTGGACGGATGATCAGAGTGGACGGATGATCAGAGTGGACGGATGATCAGAGTGGACGGATTACATTAACAGATGGTGCGTCAATGTAAACTGTCTGGAGCGACTGCGGTCTGTCACATGATGCAACTCAGGTGACGATGCTGTTGGCTAGCACTGCATGATGCAAATTAGGCACTAGTTCTGTTTGCATGTGTTGTTTGCATAGGTTGCTAACATTGCATGGGTTGTTTCGCTTTGGGTCATTATATGGAGTGATCTATTCCTGTGGTTTACGATTACCTTCATTTACTTTTCAGTATAAAATAGAGCATGGTCTTCCACAATGTATCATCCTTTGGTATACTCCATTGCCACCGAGGGCCTAACAAGGCTTTCAAATACGCAAAAAAAAACAATGCTTTGTACCTACGGCTGGCATGCCGCTTGGCTATTTCTGATTGACAGCTTTCCTGTGGGCACGTGTTTGTTATGTCTGCAGTGTACGCCCAACACGAATTGCGGTCAGCGTTCGGGAATGCTATGTGGATGGAACATTGCCCGACAGGTCAATCACGCATTGCAGGAATTTCCATTGGAATGTTAGATGATGCATACCTTCACGATGCAACTGCATGTGAAATCGGTCAATTTCGGTACGTTTGCTTGGTCGGCGTCAAATCAATAATAATATGAATAGTGTCTCTGAATAATATGGTTTCCGGTTTGATAAATGATCATGTCAGTCCTAAATTTCGACCCTTACATGACTGAAGCAGTGACAGTGACAGTCTGTACTGTCTATGGGTACCATAGTTCACCATAGCAATCTCCATGCAGGAACGAAGCACCAAGAAGAATCACACCGTCTTTCGAATCGAACGCATTTAACGCGCTTATCTGTCCCACATTTCAAGGAGATCAAAGTTACGGGTGCGGATCTACAAACCCATATATTTTCCGTCATTCCAGCCACCGCACCTCTCAGGGGAGCTGTGTGTCTCTCAGGAGAGCTGTGTGTCGCTCAGGGGAGCTGTGTGTCTCTCAGGAGAGCTGTGTGTGTCTCTCAGGAGAGCTGTGTGTCTCTCAGGAGAGCTGTACGTCTCTCAGGGGAGCTGTGTGTCTCTCAGGAGAGCTGTGTGTCTCTCAGGAGAGCTGTGTGTCTCTCAGGAGAGCTGTGTGTCTCTCAGGAGAGCTGTGTGTCTCTCAGGAGAGCTGTGTGTCTCTCAGGAGAGCTGTGTGTCTCTCAGGAGAGCTGTGTGTCTCTCAGGAGAGCTGTGTGCTTCTCTGCGCCCCGAGCAGGTGATTCCTTCGGCCTCCACTCTCCAGTGGCTACAGGTCCTCTGATGACGCGCCTCGGAGCATCCCAACGGACCGCGACCAGAGCTGACCTTGACCCGCCGCGCCTGCCCAAAGGATCCCGCCGAACCGCCGTTCCGCCGCCGGTTTGACCGTTTCCGGGGCTCCGGTTCAGATCAGACCAGGAGGAACCGGAGCGGACCGGAGCGGACCGGAGCGGACCGGAGCGGACCGGAGCGGACCAGAGCGGACCGGAGCGGACCGGAGCGGACCGGAGCGGACCGGAGCGGACCGGAGCGGACCGGAGCGGACCGGAGCGGACCGGAGCGGACCGGAGCGGGCCGGAGCGGACCGGAGCGAACCGGAGCGGACCGGAGCGGGACGTAGCGGACCGGACCGGACCGGACCCGACGGCGGCGGCAGGCGGCCAGCGCAGCCTCTCCCTGAACTGAGTCCTGCCAGCTTCAGTCGCCCACACGCTCGGCCGCCGCCAATGCTGCCTCCCACGGACGGATTCTGACGGGGGGGGGGGGGGGGGGCGGTGCGGGACTGAGGTCCAGGACTTGAGGCGGAGGTTCGAGCCGGACGTCCTCCTCAGATGTGGTCAGGGTCGAGTTCCAACGGCTCCGCTTCAAATGGACGGAACAGTATCTGGTAATAATTTGTAAATTCCTTATTAAATTGAATGGGTTGTTTGTATTGATAAAATTATGCACCAGGTGAATGCAATCATGCTAAGAAGTATTTACATTATTCATGCCCAAAGAACATTGTTTTGCTATTGTTACACTGTTTGCAATTGTAAAGCTTATAGGAAAAAAATAGAAGATTGCCTAGAATGATGAAGAGAATATTCGCACTGACAAATATTCAGATTAGGCGAAAAACTTGTTTGAATGGCCTTTTGAGTTACCTGCCACCCACACAGTTAACTGATTCCAAAACTTAAACTCGGTGCCAAAAGTACGAGCAGATTCCGCCAACTAACTTCTTTGTTACTGTAGCTATGAATACGTTTTTAAACAAGTAGGCATTGCCAAGAATAAGTGCACGCTGAACACATCTGCTTACCAACCAAACTGTACTGCGTACTGTTTCTTGTTTCTCATCAACTCCAGCTAAGAATACGATTTAACATGGAACATGTTATCTATTGATGTTGCAAGGCAATGATGTGACAAAGAAACAGCAATACGGTTCAGGAAGTCGACGTCACCAGCGAAATTTACGATTGACTAAACATACTTCAAAATGTGTACATCCCTGTGACTATAGGATAAAACATTGATTTGTATTTGTTTATATATTTGCCATCGCCGGCGGGATGTGCCATTTATGGGCGAAGTACACAGATAAAACCACAAACCACATGATGGAACTACTTTATGGGCGAAGTCACACAGATAAAACCACAAACCACATGATGGAATAAACCAAAGCAGAACCAGTTGAGCTGTCTGAACCACTGGTCACCGAGTCACACCACAGCGTCCAGTTCTGGGTCGGAACCAGTTGAGCTGTCTGAGCCACTGGTCACCGAGCCACACCACAGCGTCCAGTTCTGGGTCGGAACCAGTTGAGCTGTCTGAACCACTGGTCACCGAGTCACACCACAGCGTCCAGTTCTGGGTCGGAACCAGTTGAGCTGTCTGAGCCACTGGTCACCGAGCCACACCACAGCGTCCAGTTCTGGGTCGGAACCAGTTGAGCTGTCTGAACCACTGGTCACCGAGTCACACCACAGCGTCCAGTTCTGGGTCGGAACCAGTTGAGCTGTCTGAACCACTGGTCACCGAGTCACACCACAGCGTCCAGTTCTGGGTCGGAACCAGTTGAGCTGTCTGAGCCACTGGTCACCGAGTCACACCACAGCGTCCAGTTCTGGGTCGGAACCAGTTGAGCTGTCTGAGCCACTGGTCACCGAGTCACACCACAGCGTCCAGTTCTGGGTCGGAACCAGTTGAGCTGTCTGAACCACTGGTCACCGAGTCACACCACAGCGTCCAGTTCTGGGTCGGAACCAGTTGAGCTGTCTGAACCACTGGTCACCGAGTCACACCACAGCGTCCAGTTCTGGGTCGGAACCAGTTGAGCTGTCTGAACCACTGGTCACCGAGTCACACCACAGCGTCCAGTTCTGGGTCGGAACCAGTTGAGCTGTCTGAGCCACTGGTCACCGAGTCACACCACAGCGCCCATCTCTGGGTCGGAACCAGTTGAGCTGTCTGAACCACTGGTCACCGAGTCACACCACGGCGCCCATCTCTGGGTCGCGCAGACAGGGAGTGCCACTCTCCGCCGAGATCGGCATTTACCGTACCGGTCTGCAGCATCCCGCGGTCAACCTGACGTGACCGCAAATGTCACACGGGATGCCACCGAATAGGCATGAGGGGGGGGGGATCCCGTACATGGGAAGAGGTGTGGCCGTGCTTCATATGGGAAGCGAGAGGATAAATCCCGGATCGACTGGCACTGGGAGTGGAGGGGCTCCCAATGGAGAGAAGCCGCGGTCAATTGAACCCCAGAGTCCAATAGGAGACGAGAGGGAGTGGCCCCTCTCAGACGGAGAATGCGCCGGAGGAGTGGCCGACCGGGCCGGGTCTGTCGGCGGGGCACTGTCGGCCGAGGGTGGACACTTGGACAGGCGTCCGCGGCGCCGTGAGGAGGGGAGAGCCAGTCAGGGGTCAGCCCGCCCACACGGCCGGCTCTCGGTCGTCGACGCCTCGCCTCGGTGTGCATAGGTGTGGGGAGCTGTATCATAGGTGTGGGGAGCTGTATCATGTGTGTTGTGCGGGGCGGAGAGCTGTGCTAGTCAATGTGTTCAGTGGCCTGAAGAGCTGCTCTCCGAGCGTGGCTGTTCAGCATTATGCAAATGACATCTTCAATATTCTAGCGTTTATGTTCTTCAGTCATTGGTTAGAGTCGGTAAAAAGCATAATAATCCGAGAAGCCTAAATAGCCCACCCAATTCAAACGAGCACCACCAGAGTGTCATAATATTAATCTGGTCCGAACTCAAACGAGATAGGCCATCCATTGGCCCATCTCGCTCAAAATGGCGATAAAGACCGACCACTACCGGTGAGTTACTGATAAGCGGCCCTAACATGAGTAGCATTACTAAGGAGGCACTACACAGTAGGGCGTTATCGCTCCCCATACCGATACATGCTATGGCTATACATCATCAAACAGTATATGGTCCAGTTATCGGCATAGATGTTCATTTTAGTGGCCAGGATTTATGATAACTTGTATCCAGTCGTGTCTTATCTAAACCTGTCGTACTTTAAATAATATGAACGTGAACATGGAGACTATCGTAAGCTTCACATACGTTGTGCCTAAGGAATTGTACAAAGACAAATGCAGGCACACGACACATGTGATCAGTAGTGTTCTGCAAACATCTGATGCTTTCGAGGTTATTTTAGCTTGGTCGATGCCGTATATGAGTAACATTATTAGGGTATGGAATATAATCCGTTCTCTACACATGAATTAACCCAACCATTGGCAGAAACACCTAAACCTTACCGTCTAGATTGACCTTGATCTAGATATTATGTCCAAAGTCGTTGCCCATTGTACTCTTGTGCGTAACATACAGTCGCCTAGACAAAACGTATACCTTGGAACGGGTCCATGAATTGAAACCATACTGTCTGCGGTGTCTCATGAAGCAAACTCACGCCTAGGCCTGACACGAGTCATCACCGACCCCCCAGACCTTAAACATCGCGAGTCGGGAAACTTACACCCCGTGGTAGAGTTACACCACGCACATCTGCTTAGTTACATCTCAACCACTCGGTCCACAGTGGTGCCTCCAGGTGCTGACTCACCGGGACTCTTCACCCCCGCAATAGAGTGTGTCCAATCACCGGATATAACTCACGCTAACCCCATTACACCTCCCAAACCGTATGCTAATCCTGCCATCGGTGCGCCCATTAATCGCGGCATTAATCCGTCGGCGGTCTGCGTTTGTGGCGCGCCGGAGACGAATTGGCGCTGACCGGCGCGCGGTGTCGCGCCGCGTCTGATGGATTGGTGACACGCGGGTACACGCTGTCGGTCCGACGCGAGGATCCATTACAACCAGCCGACAGCTCACACGGCTGTCAGTCCGGAGTCGGGGTTATGTCTCCTGTTGTCCTGGAGAGGAGACAGGTCGCTAACGCACAAGATGTTAGCACCTCACTGCCAGAAGCATATGAATAACTTGCAATTGAGCGTAAAAGCTTGCGGCAACGGAAACCTGGCAGAGAACGCATCAGGCTGGGAGAGTTGTCTGCACCATGTTTATTTGTCGCTATATGAATGTAAAATAAAATATGTCACAATAAATGGTACGCCTTGCGCAGACAGATTTCAGGTGTTTGGGTTCTGATGATGAATTTACCCGTCGTCTGACGGAGGTGTCATGGCCTGCGCGGCTTCACCCCTCCCTCTGCTCGGATCGCGCCCGGTCGCGTCGCGTCGCGTCGCGTCGCGTCGCGTCGCGTCACGGTCAGGGTCACGGTCAGGGTCGGCGGTCGTTCAGGGTCGCTCCCTGACTGGGCCGGTCCGGCTGTTCAGACGCTGCGGGCCACGCGTCGGCACGCCCCCGTCGTGACGCAGTACGAGCTCAGAGAGCGCCGCGGGTGACAGCCGGACAGCGCCGCGGGCGTGTCACAACAGTGGGGAGGGAGGGCCGAGGGGTGTCCCCCCGCGCCCGGCCCGCCACAGCCTGTTATGTGACACCTCCAGCTCAGCTGATGGCCGTTTTGGCGGGTGTTTAGCGAGGGATCTACGTGACAGCCAGTATCTGCGTGTGTGCTGTTTTAAAGGCTTAAGGGCGCGTGCGTGGATTTTTATTAGGCTCCGCTGATGGAAAACAGAACCAGCTATTGTCACCGCCTGCGTGGGTTCAGAGATCCATTTGCAAACAATGGATTTAGTGTCAGACACGCACAAATCCAGGTGACGCGCGGATATATGTCGCGTACCTATAGATGTCTCATAAATGTGCGCCCACGTCCCGGACGGGCTCCGGGTCCCGGACGGTGCACCCACGTCCCGGACGGGCTCCGGGTTCCGGACGGTGCGCCCACGTCCCGGATGGGCGGGTGTCACCACTTGCTTTTTATAATTTGCTGGGTCAGGCGCCGGTATTGTTTGGAATTAGCAGTTTTTCTTCATTAAATCATACGCCTGGTCCCTTATGTGACGTTTTGCATCATTACTTAACTGTAGCGTTATTTAACTGATCGGTTGTTTAAAATGATGTGAATAAGTACTTCAAGCTTAAAATTGATGGTCACAGATGGATGGTTGACAAAGCCACATGTCATTGTATACGTCGTCGCCTGAATTTCGATTTAAAAACGTCTCGAATCGCTCACATACCGACCACACTGACCGGTCATCTCCCGTCCCAGCACGGCGCCGCCTCACCTTGGAATGCGTGCCGTCGACGAAAAGCTGCGTGTGCGTGCTGCCCTCGCCGTGCGGCACCTTGGGCGCCACGAACTGGTCCAGGATGCCCGGGTCGCCCTGGGCCGAGGTCTCCAGGCCGGAGGCGTCGCCCACCTCGGAGAACAGCTTCAGCGCCGGGCTGGCCTCCTGCCCGGCCCGGTACAGGTAGACGCTCGAGTTGTGGGTCACCCCTGCAGAGGAGAAGCACAGGGTCAGGTCACCCCTGCAGAGGAGGGGCACGGGGTCACTCCAGGTCACAGTTGATAGTGTGGGTGACTCCTGCAGAGGAGAGACATGAGGGTCACTCCAGGTCAAGGTGGTCATGTTGGTGTCCCTTGCAGAGAGGAGGGACACGGGGTCACTCCAGGTCATTGCAGTCCTTTCCAGGGAGGGGGGGGGGGGGGGGCAGGTGAGATCATGGTAATCAATAAGCTTTGGACACTTGTATTTCAAATAATAGCAGCATTCTGCCCGCCCATGATGTGGTTTCTATTAGCTATATAAATTATATCCACGCCTTTTGCATGTTGTTCATCTTATGTTTTCGACATTGTAGCATAGTTCACGTTTGTAATGTCTGTCTGCGCCAGGTTCTCCTTTATTTGGTCTGCCTTTTATGCGTCACATGTTGAAATTTGTTGACATGCAAGTATAATCGGCTTTCTATAAATAGTTCACAAAGAATCAAAACAACCCCGTATAAAGAAAATAAAATGAAATTATACCCAAAAGTGTGAACCTGTTGTCGAAATATATGCATCACTTGTACATTTGTATGGCCCGCCAACGGTTTTGCAGCCAATGCACCGTAGTACATCAAATATTCCATAAAGCCATTCGGTCAGCTTGCCATCAACTTGTCAACATAGCCCTACCTAAATGTTCACGCAAATGCAGGCTTATCCGTTAAATCCCAGATGGCAGATACATAAACCTCAGCTCCATATTCGGGTGAACTTCGACTCAAACTGATGAAACTTGCCCAACATGTGCAATCGATCAACTCAGAATACGGTTCATTGGACATAAACTTGCCCTGTACTGAAAGGATAAACCGCGAACACAGGTGCGCCCTAAATGCATGCTGCGCCTCGAGGTCAACCTGTCCTTTAACGGCGGCAGACACATCCATCCATCCATTCTGAATGAGCCACCGCGCTCTGTGGCGCCGGTTTCGGACTGCGGAAGCGCTGCCGCCTCTCCCGCCACCCCCGCACCATCGCCGCGCCGATTCGTCAGTGAGTGGGGCACGGTTTCCAGTTCAGGGCTGGCGCGTTTCCGCCGTCTCGCGGCAGTTTTCCATCCGGCGGCCGTGACTGTCGCGGAGCGGCGCGCGGCGCCTTGAGAGACTTCCTTGGCACGTGCGTGTCGGCCTCCACGCGGCGCGGCGGGAACCGTCCGCTGTCAACACCCCAGCAGGAAATATCAACTCCACAGACAGTAGGCCAGTGGTGCCACGGTCAGGGCCACTGTTTCTGGAGAAGCTGCTTTTCTCAATTCCACCACGGCTTTCTATCCCCGCAATGTCCAGGTATCTCCACGACGCAAAACGATTCCTAAACACGGACAGATGGGCTGGCAGAGAGACTTATGTGGTGCAACACTTCTGGCACAACCGCGACTTCTGGCGGCGGCGGCGACGGCTGGCAATGGGCGATGGGTGGCGATGGGTGGCGACGGCTGGCGACGGCTGGCGTTGGTCGCGGTCTCAGTGCGTAGTAAGCCTCGGACAGGTGGTCAGGTCGGACAGCGACGCCTGTCAGCCGATTCACTCTCCACGGCAGGTCGCCGACGTGGCCTCGCAGGTGCCAGATAACTCGTCGTTAGCCGACAGCGCACCTCTGCGTCGCGCATAATGAGCACCGATGTCTGCCAGCGCCGTCAGCAGCAACTCATATTCAGACGCAGGCGGACGACCACTCGTCGTGAGATAACGCACGCCGCGCACATAATGCCCGCAGCTGGACCCTGCACCGGCAGCCACGCCCTCAGCCCGGCCCATTATGCTAGGCGATAACGCCCCGTCATGTGCTACGTGCGGGAAGGGACGCAGCACGCAGCTCGACTCGACACCACGAGACGACACAAGGGTGTCGGCGTGACGCCGTTGTCGGCATCGCCGCCCCATTAGCGGCTCATAAGCGGCTCATTAACGGCTCATTAACGGCTCATAAGCGGCTCATTAACGGCTCTAAGCACGCTGTGAGTGTCCTGAGCCACATGAGAGGCAAGCTGGGTGTGGACCAGGGGTGAGCAATGGGGGCGACTTCCGGGGGTGGCGGATGGCGGCGGATCGCGGCGGATCGCGGCGCTCCCTGTCGAGCCTGGAGACCTTGACTGGACAGGATTAGCGTGGGCCGTCCATTCATGCAGTCAAACAGGCTGACGGCGCCACTCCGCCCTGAGAGCTCACTCGGTCGGTGATCGGAGTGTGCAGAGCCGGTGGCGAGGCGGCCCGCCCGCCCTCTCCTCTGCAGTGAGGGCAGTGTTCATCATGGCCCTCTGCAGTACTCATCATGGCAAACACGAGCCGACAATGGTGGCGGCTTCTGTGCCGAAGAATCACCGTTGTTGGAAGCATACTGAAATGTTTGGCCAGCATATTGTTAAAAGAGGCTGGGCAGTGTTTTGCTTTAGTGCAACACAAAATGTAAAGTGGTTGGGTAAGTCTCCACGGCAGTGGCGGCGGATAAGGGGGGGGGGGGGGCAGAGTGGGCAGCTGCCCCCCCCCCCCCACTCAAGAAGTTAGGGGGAACATATGATTTTGCCCCCCATAAATTTGTAAGGGGGCCCAGCCAGCCTAAGGGGCCCTCTAAGGCCGACAGAAGGCCCTCAGTCGGCCTGAGGGGCCCTCTGTAGGCCTGAGAGGGCCCTCGGAAGGCATGAGACTTCAACATGGACCTGTCCGACGTTTTTTGCGACCATTTAGAGGCCTTGCAAAATATAGTGATCTAAATCTGAGGAGATATCATTTCACACCATTATTTTTTTGTTTGGGGGGGGGGGGCTTTGGCCGGGCCCTTTGGCCGAGGGGGCCCCTGGGTTTCTTTGCCCCCATCTGAAAATACCTTCCGCCGCCACTGCTCCACGGTATAGTGCTATCATTGATGAGAGATACCTGGATCGGCAACTATCCGTCGGCGCCTTTGATGTTGGCGACCGCGCCGGCCACCTGGTTTCCTATCTGTCGTTCCTATCCTAAGCCGGGAAGCCGGGAAGAAGAGCTCTGATAGCCTGCCAAATTTCAGTAAACGATTGGTGAATACCGCGGGTACCGTGAATGGGTCACGCGAACGTGAATGTGCACACCAAACTAAATTGATGAACGTTAACCCTATTTGTGACAGGCTCCTGGCTACCCCTATTTGTAACAGGCCCCCCGGAGATCTAGAGATCTACCCGTCCGATTTTCACAAATCAAACGGTGTTTGATTCCCCTCAACACAATCTACATTTCTTTCTTTTTTAAATCCGAAATTTTTGATAGGGGGAAAACAGGTGGGCAAAAACTACAAATTTGAGAGGTATGTGTGATCCAACACAGCTATCATGTTTATCAACCGATTTTAACTCAATTAATGGGGATCAATAGAGATTGAATTGGAGATTGATAAATGGCGGTGGCTTTTTAAAATTAACAAATCATAGGCTTGTGCAGGTCACGCAATATGGGGGGGTAGTAAATGCGTATTAAAAACATTTTTTGATGTTGTTGTTTTGTAAATGAAATGGTGTGTTATTGTGACATTAGACAAAACAGTTATAAAACATATTTTTGCCATAGACGGTACCAGTTTAGTGAAAAAGGGAGGTCAAATAGGGCAAATATTACCCGCAGGCAATTTGCCACCCAGCACTATAAATGCGTTACTGATCGTAGATAGTTCGTTTTTGCATGTTGTACTTCATCATTGGCGTATCCAGGATCCAAACTGGGGAGGCGCAAGACCTTTTGATAGGTATATTATCCGCTATTATGATACTAACTAGTCAACAGTGACTATTTCACTTACAACTTCAATTCACATTCCTTACCCTTTTTTACCCTACCTGGACTCGCCTATTATCTTATAATCGTTCGTAGAGTACCCTGTGGTGCATGTGTCATCCGAAAACTGCAGTATGTTATGTCATTGTAGACCCATGCATCTTAGTTTCCCTTAAAAAAATATGACCCCTTTCTTCCATTCCTGAGCGCTCTCTGCAAAAAATGACGTCATTCCCTCTCCTGTCCTCATATGTGCAGAATGCAGATATCATTATAAGCTAACCGTCTATTGCGCCGTTATCGCTGGCATATCGTCATCACCATGCCAGTCACCCCCATTTGCATGTGCCTGAACACGCCCCTGCAACTCTATATGTAATAAATTATGCAAATAATGGAAGGAGAATCTATCTTTTAAATCTTGATAGCTATAAATGCCCCTTACATCGCTCTATTGGATTCCCGCCAAGCATTGAATACTTCCTGGAAACCTCCCCTTTTCAAGCCCCTGAAACCGCCTCTGCCATGCAATTTTAATGATATTTCATTAACATCAACTAATTTGCACTTGTTTCAATCACCTTAAACCGATGCAACTTATTTATACTTGAGGCAGTTAGGAAGAAACAGTGAAGATCGCATTTCCGTTATATCGCCAAGTGTCGCCGCAGAACCCTCTCAAAAACGTGCGCTGGAACTGCCTCTGTTCAGGTTAGAACTCAAAATTTGGACTCCATGTGTGAAAATTGATTGTGGGAGAAGTCCTAAAATTTCATGGACCTGCTCCCAGCCATTCTGGAGATATCTGGGAAAAATATGAGGGGGCGGAATCCCCCCCCCCCCACCCTGTTACAAATAGGGTTAAGCCGCGGTGGTTCCCTATCTGTCATTGGTTCCGCCCCCCCACCCTGTTACAAATAGGGTTAAGCCGCGGTGGTTCCCTATCTGTCATTGGTTCCGCCCCCCCCCACCCTGTTACAAATAGGGTTAAGCCGCGGTGGTTCCCTATCTGTCATTGGTTCCGCCCCCCCCACCCTATTACAAATAGGGTTAAGCCGCGGTGGTTCCCTATCTGTCATTGGTTCCGCCCCCCCACCCTGTTACAAATAGGGTTAAGCCGCGGTGGTTCCCTATCTGTCATTGGTTCCGCCCCCCCCCCCACCCTGTTACAAATAGGGTTAAGCCGCGGTGGTTCCCTATCTGTCATTGGTTCCGCCCCCCCCCACCCTGTTACAAATAGGGTTAAGCCGCGGTGGTTCCCTATCTGTCATTGGTTCCGCCCCCCACCCCACCCTGTTACAAATAGGGTTAAGCCGCGGTGGTTCCCTATCTGTCATTGGTTCCGCCCCCCCCCCCCACCCTGTTACAAATAGGGTTAAGCCGCGGTGGTTCCCTATCTGTCATTGGTTCCGCCCCCCCCCACCCTATTACAAATAGGGTTAAGCCGCGGTGGTTCCCTATCTGTCATTGGTTCCGCCCCCCACCCCACCCTGTTACAAATAGGGTTAAGCCGCGGTGGTTCCCTATCTGTCATTGGTTCCGCCCCCCCCACCCTGTTACAAATAGGGTTAAGCCGCGGTGGTTCCCTATCTGTCATTGGTTCCGCCCCCCCCCCACCCTGTTACAAATAGGGTTAAGCCGCGGTGGTTCCCTGTCTGTCATTGGTTCCGCCCCCCCCCCTATTACAAATAGGGTTAAGCCGCGGTGGTTCCCTATCTGTCATTGGTTCCGCCCCCCCCCACCCTGTTAAAAATAGGGTTAAGCCGCGGTGGTTCCCTATCTGTCATTGGTTCCGCCCCCCCCCACCCTGTTACAAATAGGGTTAAGCCGCGGTGGTTCCCTATCTGTCATTGGTTCCGCCCCCCACCCTGTTACAAATAGGGTTAAGCCGCGGTGGTTCCCTATCTGTCATTGGTTCCGCCCCCCCCCCCCACCCTGTTACAAATAGGGTTAAGCCGCGGTGGTTCCCTATCTGTCATTGGTACCGCCCCCCACCCTGTTACAAATAGGGTTAAGCCGCGGTGGTTCCCTATCTGTCATTGGTTCCGCCCCCCCCCCACCCTGTTACAAATAGGGTTAAGCCGCGGTGGTTCCCTATCTGTCATTGGTTCCGCCCCCCACCCTGTTACAAATAGGGTTAAGCCGCGGTGGTTCCCTATCTGTCATTGGTTCCGCCCCCCCCCCCCACCCTGTTACAAATAGGGTTAAGCCGCGGTGGTTCCCTATCTGTCATTGGTTCCGCCCCCCCCCCCACCCTGTTACAAATAGGGTTAAGCCGCGGTGGTTCCCTATCTGTCATTGGTTCCGCCCCCCCCCACCCTGTTACAAATAGGGTTAAGCCGCGGTGGTTCCCCATCTGTCATTGGTTCCGCCCCCCCACCCTGTTACAAATAGGGTTAAGCCGCGGTGGTTCCCTATCTGTCATTGGTTCCGCCCCCCCACCCTATTACAAATAGGGTTAAGCCGCGGTGGTTCCCTATCTGTCATTGGTTCCGCCCCCCACCCCCCACCCTATTACAAATAGGGTTAAGCCGCGGCGGTTCCCTATCTGTCATTGATTTGCAACGGGCGGGGAGCTGCCGATCCAGGTATCTCTCATCCATGGTGCTGTTCATGCTCAATGCGAATTATGTTTAGTGTTCTTATAGCGTGTTATGTAAGCGACATTCAACAGCAGTGCAGTTTAAAGTTCCCGTTCAGTAGCTACTTGCTTATTATAGCAGAAGCGCGCCACCTTCTCAGACGGAAGTAGTCAGCGGGAAGGAATGCCATGTTTTTGCCAAAATCACACGAAGGTATCGCATGAGGTTTATTTAGCGCCACTACACAGTAAAAACATGTTCACAACCGGGACGAACATTTCAGGCCATTTGCAAAGTCCTTGATCTTCCTCCTATGCAAATAAAATCGATATTAAATCTGTCAGTGATGTTGATGTTTCAAATCACTTCCGTACATAGACCCAAAGAAAGCAGTCGACATGTCATATTTTGACTGTAATATAAATACAAGCCACTTCCGACTAGATTGAAGATTCTGATCTGATTTCCGTCAACACAATAACTCAAACAAACAAAATTATTTCCAGAAAAGCTGTTTTGCTGTCACTGCCAAAACACAAAGTTGTCAGTATTAGCTCAGCGCATTCCAGACCGAAATGTTTCACTTGCCAACTGACAGTCACCGGCTAAAAATAAGCTTCCGTTGGTGCGCCGTCCCCGAAAATCCTTTCTCGCTGTCTACTTACTCAATACACAGCCATTAAGGGTCTCACAAATAATCTGTTCTAACTTTCTCCGCTAATCCGACAAACCACAAAAACAGCCGACAGCGGCGTTGATTCAAGACTTGTCGTCTCTCTCCACAGCTCTGCTCGGTCCGTCTGCTCTCTCTAACATCACTCCGATCTGCCGTACTGGGCTGTACCTATGATCTTCTCCTGAGCTTCTCCAGTCTCCACCGAGTCGCCGCCACACCTGCACTGGGCAGTGGACAGGTGACGTCATACTGGTGATACAGGTGACGTCATACAGGTGACGTGTCTACTGGGCGTCAGACCAGTGGCCGAGAAATACCAGAGCACTGCAGTCACACAGCTCCCCCACGCAGCGTCTGCAGTACCGAGCTGAACTCCTGTCCTGCCCCGCTTCAACTGGGCCGTTCCCTGACGATCTGGCCTGCCATCATCGATCAGATCACAACCCCCTGAAACCGCAGGGCTTGGTCGCATTGCGGTGACTCTTCCCGGCAACGCCTCTCGACAAACCCTGCAGTGACAGGACCTGCTGGTCATCCGGTTCGCCTCTCCCGCCCGCCGGACGCTGAGATCACCGGGCCCTGCGGTCGCGTGGTGACAGCCAGCCCCTCTCCCTGTGGGAGGGAGAGAGGGCAGGCAGCCCTCTCTTCCTCCCACTCCATCAAACGAGCCGGACTCGTAATGCTTGTGGTCAGGGAGGAGCGTTTCTTTGCCGTACTTCTCACGTCATACTGACGTGGTTTGTGCTCTGGCGCTCACCGTGATGTAGCAGTCTATTTTCAGCGTCGATGAGCACATAAAGTTGCATGTTTCTTGCGGGAATCATGAGTCAATTGTTCGTCCAGTAAACGTGAGTTACGTCAGACGTTCCCCTTGACACCCACGCGTGTTTCTTTTTGTCTGCTCACTGCCATTGCTGGTAGCCACCCATACAGTGTAATGGGAGGCATTACTCACCACTCCAGAGGTGTTGTGGTATGGCTCTGTCGATGAGTCTGCTCGGACAGAGACCTGACTTTAACCACACTATCTCCGGTCATCGGTCACCGGTCTCCGGTCACCGGTCATGCCCTGCAGCCTCGGTGCCCCATCCAACAGACGAATTTCGCCGTGGTTTGGTCGACACTGGCCCGGGTCCCGACTCCCACGGTGGTCCGGCCAGTGGTCATCGGGAACGTCGGGCGATCTGATTACGGCACTAAATCACTGGCAGATTGTGCCGTGAATCAGTTACGGTGGCGCTGAGGTGGGTATGGTCAGCCAGACAACCATATGCTGCTGTCAGCAAGATGCATTGGCGAGCATACATTTACAGAAGCAGTTCTATCTCCGATCTTGCATCGTTTATTAAGGGAAGATAAAACACAAAATAACATCAACGTTCTGGTTGACTACCATATCATTATTTGATTATTTGCTCGCATCAAATTACGAGGTCGTAAATAACATGTTTGCACCTATAACGACCGTATATGCGGTGCTGTAATGTCGTTAATACGAACACGGAAACCATAACTATAGTGAATAAATAAATAACTGGCTTCATGAATGCCGACACGCCTAAACAGTGCAAACATTTAGACTAGCGATTGCAGAATTGATATCGATAACTTGCTTAATCGATCGTAACGCAGTGCCGGGAGTTTGATTTTGAGGGGCCAGGATCTGCTCCGACCTCCCGTCTCACACACCTCCTCCCGGAATCGGTTAGACGTTACCACTAACGTCGCTGCTACTGAACTACAGTCACACACAAGCGGTGCATCACAGCATCACCGTCGACGAACTGACCGGACAGTTCCGTTAAAAGCTGGTGATCGAAGGTGAAATGGCGTCGTTAACTCGTCGCTATTGTATCAGTCTGTCAGACTCAGACCACCCGGCTCGTGTCACGTGTGTATGTTCTACCCACTGCCCACCGATAGCCGGCAGATAACTCCCAGCGCCATGCCGGCCTCACCGAGGAGTTGAATTAGTAGACAAATAGAATCATCTTGCCAACGGGAGGGGGCGGAAAGCACCGATCAAGCTCAGCGGGGAGTCGAGGGTGTGCCAGACCAGACGCGCCAGGGGGGGGGGGGGGGGCTGAAGGATCCGCATCCAAACGGACCACAGCGACGTCTGTCCCGGCCCCAGATGTATGCCTGCATTCACGAGAGCTTGTTCTAAAGGAACCGCGCAGGTAAGAGCTCCCAACGATACAGAGCTTGGTAAACTCGAACAAAATGGGAAATCTAAGCTCCGCTTATAGCTCCACCACCCGAGAAAGTATGCAAAATACAGGTAGTCCATTACGGTAGTTAATGTTAATGTGATGAGCACGGTGAGTTGTGACATTAACATCGATCACATATGTGTGGGTGGCGTACGCGGCGCTAACGACGCTCCAACTGTTGACTGGCGCGTTGAGGTGACAGCTCTGATGCATAGTTGCGGTGGTGATGCTTAGTGGGTCGCGTTGGGAATACATTTTAGTTCGTTTATACTGCGGACGGTCACACTGGTAGTTACTCGACCAGACTGTAGGAAGTATTGACCTAGATGAATTATAACGACCTTGGTTGAATTTGTAGTACCTCAGCTCATCTTGTTCGACCTCATTTGACCTTCGCTGACCTCGGCTAACCTGGATTAACCTCATTTGACAAAACAACTTTCTTTCAAATGCATTGGTCACGAAAGCCAAAAAATATCTGCACTGATTCCTCGTGCTGAGTTTGCTTTGCTCATCTTGCAGTGCTGCTCCTGACCGTACATGAGGCCGCTGGCCGCTGACAATGACCGGTGACCGTGACCGTGACGGCTGACGGCCGTGACCGTGACGGCTGACGGCCGCTGACAATGACCGGTGACCGTGACCGTCACGGCTGACGGCCGTGACCGTGACCTGCTGACCGTGACAGTCAGCCGCTGTGTGTACGGTGTCAGCGCCGTCCGTGACTGACTAAACGGTCACCACCGGTCTGAGTCCGCCCAGTCTCCGGTCTGAGTCCGCCCAGTTTCCTGTCTGAGTCCGCCCAGTCTCCGGTCTGAGTCCGCCCAGTATCCGGTCTGAGTCCGCCCAGTCTCCGGTCTGAGTCCGCCCAGTCTCCGGTCTGAGTCCGCCCAGTTTCCTGTCTGAGTCCGCCCAGTCTCCGGTCTGAGTCCGCCCAGTATCCGGTCTGAGTCCGGCCAGTTTCCGGGGCCAGTCTCCGGTCTGAGTCCGCCCAGTCTCCGGTCTGACTTCTGAGTCCGCCCAGTCTCCGGTCTGAGTCCGCCCAGTCTCCGGTCTGAGCCCGGCCAGTCTCCGGTCTGAGTCCGCCCAGTCTCCGGTATGAGTCCGCCCAGTCTCCGGTCTGAGTCCGCCCAGTCTCCGGTCTGAGTCCGACCAGTCTCCGGTCTGAGTCCGACCAGTCTCCGGTCTGCGTCCGACCAGTCTCCGGTCTGAGTCCGCCCAGTCTCCGGTCTGAGTCCGCCCAGTCTCCGGTCTGAGTCCGCCCAGTATCCGGTATGAGTCCGCCCAGTCTCCGATCTGAGTCCCCCCAGTCTCCGGTCTGAGTCCGCCCAGTCTCCGGTCTGAGTCCGCCCAGTCTCCGGTCTGAGTCCGCCCAGTCTCCGGTCTGAGTCCGACCAGTCTCCGGTCTGAGTCCGACCAGTCTCCGGTCTGAGTCCGCCCGGTCTCCGGTCTGAGTCCGGCCAGTCTCCGGTCTGAGCCCGGCCAGTCTCCGGTCTGAGTCCGCCCAGTCTCCGGTCTGAGTCCAGCCAGTCCCTGGTCTGAGTCCACCCAGTCTCCGCTCTCAGTCCGCCCAGTCCCTGGTCTGAGTCCGCCCAGTCTCCGGCATGAGTCCGCCCAGTCTCCGGCATGAGCCCGGCCAGTCTCCGATCTGAGTCCGCCCAGTCTCCGGTCTGAGTCCGGCCAGTCCCTGGTCTGAGTCCGCCCAGTCTCCGCTCTCAGTCCGCCCAGTCCCTGGTCTGAGTCCGCCCAGTCTCCGGCATGAGTCCGCCCAGTCTCCGGTCTGAGTCCGCCCAGTCTCCAGCATGAGTCCGCCCAGTCTCCGGTCTGAGTCCGCCCAGTCTCCGGCATGAGTCCGCCCAGTCTCCGGTCTCAGTCCGCCCAGTCTCCGGTCTGAGTCCGCCCAGTCTCCGGTCTGAGTCCGCCAGTCTCCGGTCTGAGTCCGGCCAGTCTCCGGTCTGAGCCCGGCCAGTCTCCGGTCTGAGTCCGCCCAGTCTCCAGCATGAGTCCGCCCAGTCTCCGTCATGAGTCCGCCCAGTCTCCGGCATGAGTCCGCCCAGTCTCCGGTCTGAGTCCGCCCAGTCTCCGGCATGAGTCCGCCCAGTCTCCGGTCTGAGTCCGCCCAGTCTCCGGTCTGAGTCCGCCCAGTCTCCGGTCTGAGTCCGCCCAGTCTCCGGTCTGAGTCCGGCCAGTCTCCGGTCTGAGCCCGGCCAGTCTCCGGTCTGAGTCCGCCCAGTCTCCAGCATGAGTCCGCCCAGTTTCCTGTCTGAGTCCGCCCAGTCTCCGGTCTGAGTCCGCCCAGTATCCGGTCTGAGTCCGGCCAGTCTCCGGTCTGACTTCTGAGTCCGGCCAGTCTCCGGTCTGAGTCCGCCCAGTCTCCGGTCTGACTTCTGAGTCCGCCCAGTCTCCGGTCTGAGTCCGCCCAGTCTCCGGTCTGAGCCCGGCCAGTCTCCGGTCTGAGTCCGCCCAGTCTCCGGTATGAGTCCGCCCAGTCTCCGGTCTCAGTCCGCCCAGTCTCCGGCACGATCGACAAACACGGCGCCAGAGGCAGATCAAACAGAGACGGACGACGGCCGCCGCGGGGGAGACAAACAGACGATAGGAGCTCGGTGCCCTCCTCCCGCCGGACACCAGACGGTTACCAGGCACCGCTCTTCACCCACATGTCACACGGATGCCCATTGGCAGCCATCGCAGCAAAATGGTTCGCTACATCCACTTCAGGTGCTATGCCGACATCTTTGTCGCTTCCTGTTCCACGCACTTATAACAAGACGCGTATTCCTATTCCCCGTTACATGCAGGCTGTATAACGTATTATGTACAGTGCAACTTACGCCGCAAATGTTGTTGCATGGCTACATGTTGCACCCAGTCGACTCAGTTGCAGTCAGCGAGCTGGGCGCATACTTCTGTCGGCGCATTGTTCTCTATCTGCGCTGTTTGCTACACACCATATGGCGTTTCCGTTCTGTGCACGCGCGGCTCGGCGTGTTTCAGCAGCAGCAGACGTGCCTGGGTCAGCAAATACCAGACATGTCAGTACAGTTGTGATCCCGTGAAACAATACAGACCGGTGTCCGGCTCAAACCGGGACGCTGGTGTTGTGGCCAAAGAGCAAGGTCAGGCCCGGAGCTGGCACGGTCAAGCTCAGTTTCATGGCTTACATAACATGCTAGCGATTCCTGCTAGACAATTTAGTAGTTATTTAATTCCTCGTTCATTTACTCTGAATATGAAATAGAATGCCACTAAAGAGGTTTCTGTAATTAATTAAGTAAGTAAGTAATTAAATATTGATCCTAATAGTAACAACATCAAAGCAGTTCGTTAAACTGATGGAAAACAAATCACTCATTTTTGAAACGTCATTTCTGGCGGCCTATTTTCACAATACACCACCGGCCACTAAGGCGAAGTTATTGAATATTCTCAGCGCTGGGCGGGGATGCTCCCAGATGACCTTGATCGCGCAGTCAGCTGCTGCTCCTCTGAGCGGCACACCTTCCCCGGCAGCCACTGGGGGCTTCTAAGGCCGGCACCGCCTTCCAATCGTCACGCAGGCAGGCAGGATATGAGTCTGCCGGTCCTGCAGCGCCTCCCCCGCACCCTCCCACAGACCGAGTCCCGGCCGCTGCCCGTGACAGCTCCATCTGACGGCTTCCGTGGCCGGTAGTCGTCAGCCGACCCAGGCAGGCCCGGGGTCGGGGAGCATCCCTGACCGTCAGCACCGGAACACGCCCGTCACCCCGGCCGGCCGGCGGCCCAGCTGGAGACCGGAACGCGCCCGTCACCGGGCTGACCAGCTAACCAACCACCCAGAAACGGAAGCCGCACCGGAGACGTACATGCAGGGCGAATCGGTGTCGCAATGGCCGGGCAGGGGGCGAACATGACCCAGTTGAGCGGCAATGTATGACTCCGGCAGACCAGGTGCCCGGTAGGTGTCATCGTACAATGCCAAGGTGGCAGTGCAAGTCATGAGCGATACATATATAATATAGGCGAACAGCTCCAAGCAGCGAACTAATCAAGGAGCTGCCCTTATACATCTTACAATGAGTGGTTTCTTTGAATACATGAGCCAAGGAGAGCAGGCCAATTAGAAGAAAGGACTTGATTGTTATCATCAAATTGAGCATGCTTAGAGTAATCAATATGCACATAATTTGGATACAATAGTTAAACACAACATTGTAGCGGGTGTAGCGGATATTGGCAAGCTTTTCGTGTCGGTCGCATATTCATTTCACTTATCGAGGCCTGGCCGGGAACTCTGAGCAGGGAGTCAAGCAGACTGAACGATCGAACGATCGAACGAACGATCCCCCAGTGCGTTCGGTAAGGTCACTGAAGGTTACTGCCAAACAGGGCAGACGGGAACCGCTGGGGAGGGGGCAGGAAACGGGGAGGGGTCACGAGGTCATCCCAGTCGTCACCTGGAGACACAGCTGCCGCTGCATGGCAGGTGACACCCAGGGAAGACTTCCAGAGTGGCGACTCACAACCGCGATACTTTGACTGGCGGGATGTCCAGAGAGGAAACTCCGGCGGTCTGGGGAGTCGGCTAGAAACAGATCGTGGTCCGAACTGAGCAGTGGGACCGGCGGCGGCGGCGGTGGCGGTGGCGGGGGCGGGGGCGGGGGCGGGGGCGGGGGCGGGGGCGACTCAGGCGGCTGCAGCCAAGGTCCAGGCTGCGCTGCACATGGAGCCGCTCAGCCCCGCCGCCGCTCACCGCTGCCTCTCAATGGTTTGGGCGTGCGCGGCTTGAGGCTAGCCGCATCAGGCGGCTCCACGGCAGTCACGAGTACAGCACAGCTACGGCACCTGGTCACAATGCATCCGGCGGAGGGCCGCGACCGCCCGGGGCCGCTGGTCCCCGCCGATCGGTCACGACCGGCACACGGCGAGCCGACGCGCAGTCTGCACCGCCCGCCGCCCGCCGCCCGCCGCCCGCCGCCCGCCGCCCCCCGCCGCCGCCCCCGCCCCCGCCCCCGTCCCCGCCCCTGCCCCCGCCGGTGGGCGGGACGGGGCCGGACGTCCGTGGCAGGCCCGCCGCGGTCGTGTGTCTGGTGCCGGGCACAGGTGGCGCAACACGAGACGAGCTGACCGGCACCAGTGACCGTGAACTGTGGCTGTGTGCTGGTCACCACTCACGGCCATGGCGAGAGCCAAACAGCCGGGTTGGTGGCAGCTGAGCGGCGCTGTTTTCTGATGGAGAGGAAAGAATCAACAGGTGTCGGTGCACCCTAATATTTGCCGGCATTGTCAAGGACGAGGTCGGAGGTAACGCTAGGAAGCAGTTTTTTACGTCGGAAATATAAACATGGAAGCGAATCTCAAACATCCTCGATCGGAACTGTTTTGAAAATAGCTTGTTTTTTTGTGTGATCAGCCAAACATGTTAAGGAACTATTCAAATTTGAATTATGACATTCAAGGATGTTCAGGACCCCCACAGTTAATGTGTAAGGTCAGAGGCAAGCGAAACTATGCTTGTGCTGGTAGTTCATTTGATTTTGTTGTGTTTTAGCAAATATATTTTGTTGGCGTCCTGCATTAGCCGTCAATGTGAACCGACTGATACACACTGGGTGGAAGCCTTATACGTAGACAAGACTGCATATTTGCCGGAAGCTATGCATTTCCACGTTACAAATTCGCTTTCCTAATCGGTGAGCGGCTAAAACAGTCCCTCTACTCGGCCACAACAGCTAGCAGCACTGGCCGTTCCAACTGGTCCAGCAGCAGCACCATCAGAGTGCCAGCCGTCAGCAGCTGAGTAATGGGCTGCCGATAGGCAGGCGGCGGCGGCACTCGCCTAGCAGTTCTGGTCTGGTGCAGGACAGGTCATGCGACAACATAGACGTATCACGGCCGGCGCTGTCACCACAGGCCAAAACAAACTGTCGCCGGCACCGTGACACCGAGCGTCGGCGTCGTCAGATCGGGTCGACAGACGGTGACCTGTCGCCGGGTCTGCTGCAGCAGGACGACAGGTGCTGTGTCTGCTGTCACCAGCAACAGCGGCGACAGGCGGCGCGGCGGCGCAGCGCCGGCTGTTGCTGGGCGCGTCGCGACGGAGACAGCTCGGGTCATGTGCAGTGTGCACTGTGCAGTGGTATAGAGAGGAAATCAACACAGGACTCAAAGCAGACAGGATGAGAGCAGGACCGGATGAGCGCCGTTAGGACTCTGTACACAGGATCGTCTGTCAGCGTAGTTCTTGGGGCGTATGTAGGTGGTGACTGACTGGCTGGTGACCATTGATACACATCTGACATGTGAGTAAGAAAACAACAGGAGGCCCCAACACCCGTGGAAGATGCCGTTCGAATATGCATGACACCTCCAGCTTGGCTGACGAATTATCAATCAGCTCCAACTTTGTCTTGCGTCAGCCAAGCGGACCCACCAGGCAGCTGAGGCCGTCTGAGCTCTGGTCGGCCGTTCCAGTAGTCAAGGTCACTGTCCATGGTGCATCCAGCCGCCACCTCTTCCGAGGCCCCGAACCACCTCGTCAGGTGCGATTTTGTCCCGCAATTGTCAGGAATGCGCCGCGTCAGACGTCAGTTTAGGACCTAGCGTACCGTCAGATGTTCAATTAGCGGGTCAGGTGCGCCTCTCACGAGTAAGGTGTGAACATGCCGCACCTGCTCGTTCACCTCGCAAGGTGTCCCCGCAGCAGAGCGGCCGTCAGGGGCCTCACTATGGGACGCTGGGAGGTGTGGCAGCGCTCCCCGCAGCCACCCTCCGTGGCAACAGCTCAGCGCTCCCGCAGCCACCCTCCGTGGCAACAGTTATCATGGCCGGGTTGCAGCTGGATCACGGGCTGGACAGGACTGACTAAGTGTCTGGATCACGGGCTGGACAGGACTGACTCAGCGTCTGGATCACGGGCTGGACAGGACTGACTCAGCAGCTGGATCACGGGCTGGACAGGACAGGACTGTGAGAATAGTAGCGGAGTACCGGAGCCTGCTGCAGAGGTTGAAGGAGTCCAGGAAACCAGTCATTGTGACTGGCATCCTCCCTCGCTGTGGAGCCAGTGAGGAGTGGTACTCGAGAGCTCTGTCTGTGAACAGCTCAATTCAGAACTTATGTTCAGCTATGGGGCTTAGTTATGTAGACTTATGGGATCAGTTCTATGAGTGGCGTAGGTACTATATGAAGGATGGGCTTCACTTATCGGATGAGGGGGCAAGGGCTTTGGGAGATGCCTACAGAAGTGTCATTCAGGGAAACTAGGTAGGAGGGGGGTTCGGGGACACTAGTACTAGGGCATCAGGAAGTAAGCATTGGTAAAAGTTCATGTCAGAATAGGACAGTAGATCATAATTCCCTCAGAATTAGTAGAGTCAGCTCAAAGTATAAGATCACATGTGTGTTGCTGAATGCCCAAAGTATTAGGTCTAAATTTGATGAGTTTGAGTGTTATGTTGCCCTTGAAAAGCCTGATATCATTTGTGTAACGGAGACATGGGTTAGTGAGGGGTATAATAGGGACAGGCTACAGGATTTCGAGTTACAAGGGTATAACATGTTCTCATACTGCAGAGAATCACGGCAGGGGGGCGGAGTGATTGTATATGTAAATAGCTTGTACTACACTACTAGAGTTGATGATTCTAGTAAAGTAAAAGAAGTAGAATCAATCTGGCTTGACATTAAAATTGGTACAGGAAACAGAGGAAGGTTGAGGATAGGTGCATTTTACAGACCAGGGAATCTTCCAAGGAACTCCCAAGCTGAAACAGACCAAGATATTTGTGAGGAAATACGTAGGAACTTTCGGGCTCAGTGTCTTATTATGGGAGATTTTAACTTAAGAGGATACGAAAGTATAGCAGAGGAAACAAATGAGTGTAGGTTGTATAGGCAAATCTTTGAAGAGGAGCTTTTCATGCATCAGTTTGTAACAGAGCCAACCAGACATTGCTCCATTCTAGACCTTGTATTCTCAGACAACAGTGATCTAGTTAGTGACATAAGTATTTGTGCAGGTCTAGGAACCAGTGATCACAATATGGTTAAATTCAATATCTCATCAGAAATGAGGCCCAAAGATAACCTTATTATGGTTCCAAACTTCAGCCGGGCTGATTTTGATGGTATTAGAAATGACCTCGCACAGATAAAATGGAACGTTGAGATGGCAGGTTTAGATGCATGTGAGGCCTGGAATGTTTTCAAAGCTAGATTAAGCCAAATTCAGAATCGGCATATACCCCTCAGGCACAAACGTAACAGAACCAAGGGCAAACCAGTTTGGCTTACCCCAGAAGTAAGGAGTGCTATACAAGCTAAAAGAAGTGCATTTGGCATTTTGAAGGGATCTTCACTAGATATAAATCAGAAGGCCTACCAGAATGCAAGAAATTCAGTTAAGAAAAAGGTCAGAGCAGCTAAAAGGGCAAAGGAACTTGACTAGACATTGTAATGCAGATAGTAAGAAGTTCTTCAGTTTTTATAAGTTCAGTACAGTTTCCAAAAATATAGGTCCATTTAAGGTTGATGATGTGTTAGTTAGCAAGGACAGTGAAATGGTTGAAGTGCTTAATGATCAGTTTCAATCTGTCTTTACTATCGAGGACCAGAGTAGTATTGCAGCACTTCAGCCTGAGCTAGAGACAGAGGAGACTATAGGAGAGCTAGGTAGCATAAGTAGTGAACTTGTTCTAGAATATCTAAAGAAAGTAAGGCCTAACAAGGCAGAAGGACCTGATGAAATCCATGCTAGACTTTTAAGAGAATCTGAAAGGGAGTTGTCGGTTCCATTAGCCATAATATTTTCTAAATCACTCGCAGATAGTAAAATTCCACTTGATTGGAAAAAGAGCAAATGTTGTTCCTATTCATAAAAAGGGAGATAGAAGTAAAGAGGAAAACTATAGACCGGTTAGTCTGACCTCATTAGTCTGCAAGGTGCTTGAATCAATCATCAAAGATAAGATTGTTGAATTCTTGGAGCAAAATGAACTCATCAAGGATACACAGCATGGCTTTAGGAAGGGCCGTTCTTGTTTAACTAATCTTCTGGAGTTTTTGGATGTTGCAACAGATAGCTTTGATCAGGGTAAACAGCTAGATGTAGCTTTTCTTGATTTCAGTAAAGCATTTGACAAAGTCCCCCATACAAGACTGGGGTTGCAACTTAAAATTCATGGGATCAGGGGCAAGATTCTGGATTGGATAGAAACGTGGCTTTCAGGACGCCAGCAAAGGGTTATATTGAATGGGTGCCAATCACAATGGAAGGAGGTTCTCAGTGGGGTTCCACAGGGCTCAGTCCTGGGCCCATTGCTTTTTATAATATTTGTGAATGCAATTGAGAACAGTATAGACAGCAAAGTCTTGAAATTTGCAGACGATCTAAAAGTTGTCAGGATTATTAGAGGAAAACATGATCAGGATGTTTTTCAATCAGATCTGGACAAGCTAGTTGAGTGGTCTGAAGCATGGCAGATGAAATTCAATTTGAGTAAATGTAAGATTATGCACGCTGGACGGGTTAGCAGTAAACATAGGTATGAAATGGGTGGGCAGAAAATGGAGCAGATTGAAAAGGAAAGAGATTTAGGTGTCGTGGTAAACAATAGACTATCAGCGTCAGACCAGGTTGTAGAAGCTAGGAAAAAGGCACTTAGAATGCTAGGGGCCATTAACAGAAATGTTTCCTACAAGAGTGAAAAAGTAATAACAAAACTGTATTGTGCATACGTTAGACCACATTTGGAGTATTGTGTACAAGCCTGGTCTCCAACATATGAGAAAGATTGCTGGTTGTTAGAAAGAGTTCAAAAAAGGGCAACAAAATGGTTAATTGTCTTGGTAGTTTACCTTATGAAGATAGATTAAAGAAATTGGGTATGTTTTCACTTAGATATAGAAGGCTAAGAGGAGATCTAATTGAAGTCTTCAAATTTGTAAATAGTCAGCATTCTGGATATTTAAAGGGTATGTTTGAGTTCAATAGGGAAAATCGAGGTAGAGGTTATCAGCATAAACTCATTATGAAACAAAGTAGGACTAGGCTACGACAGTCATTTTTCAGTAGAAGGGTTGTAGGACATTGGAATATGCTACCAGGGGATGTCGCTGATGCAGTGACACTTGCTTCCTTCAAAATTAGATTAGATAAATACTTTACAGAGAAGGGATTAGTTCATAAATACTCGTGGGATTGGCCTTCTATGCAGGTAGAGTAAGGTGATTTGAAGGGGCGAGACTGGTGGAGGGGGGGGGGGGGGGGTGGGGTGGGGTGCAACCTCGGATGGGCCCAAGAGGCTCTTTGTTGCACTTTTCTTTTATGTCTTTATGTCTTTTATGACTGACTCAGCGTCTGGATGACGGGTTGGACAGGACTGACTCAGCGTCTGGATCACGGGCTGGACAGGACTGACTCAGCGTCTGAATGACGGGTTGGACAGGACTGACTCAGCAGTTGGATCACGGGCTGGACAGGACTGACTCAGCGTCTGGATGACGGGTTGGACAGGACTGACTCAGCGTCTGGATCACGGGCTGGACAGGACTGACTCAGCGTCTGGATGACGGGCTGGACAGGACTGACTCAGCGTCTGGATCACGGGCTGGACAGGACTGACTCAGCGTCTGGATGACGGGTTGGACAGGACTGACTCAGCGTCTGGATCACGGGCTGGACAGGACTGACTCAGCGTCTGGATGACGGGCTGGACAGGACTGACTCAGCGTCTGGATGACGGGCTGGACAGGACTGACTCAGCGTCTGGATGACGGGTTGGACAGGACTGACTCAGCGTCTGGATCACGGGCTGGACAGGACTGACTCAGCGTCTGAATGACGGGTTGGACAGGACTGACTCAGCAGTTGGATCACGGGCTGGACAGGACTGACTCAGCGTCTGGATGACGGGCTGGACAGGACTGACTCAGCAGTTGGATCACGGGCTGGACAGGACTGACTCAGCGTCTGGATCACGGGCTGGACAGGACTGACTCAGCGTCTGGATCACGGGTTGGACAGGACTGACTCAGCGTCTGGATGACGGGTTGGACAGGACTGACTCAGCAGCTGGATCACGGGCTGGACAGGACTGACTCAGCGTCTGGATGACGGGTTGGACAGGACTGACTCAGCAGTTGGATCACGGGCTGGACAGGACTGACTCAGCGTCTGGATCACGGGCTGGACAGGACTGACTCAGCAGTTGGATCACGGGCTGGACAGGACTGACTCAGCGTCTGGATCACGGGCTGGACAGGACTGACTCAGCGTCTGAATGACGGGTTGGACAGGACTGACTCAGCAGTTGGATCACGGGCTGGACAGGACTGTCTCAGCGTCTGAATGACGGGCTGGACAGGACTGACTCAGCGTCTGGATGACGAGTTGGACAGGACTGACTCAGCAGCTGGATCACGGGCTGGACAGGACTGACTCAGCGTCTGGATCACGGGCTGGACAGGACTGACTCAGCAGTTGGATCACGGGCTGAACAGGACTGACTCAGCGTCTGGATCACGGGCTGGACAGGACTGACTCAGCAGTTGGATCACGGGCTGGACAGGACTGACTCAGCGTCTGGATCACGGGCTGGACAGGACTGACTCAGCGTCTGGATCACGGGCTGGACAGGACTGACTCAGCGTCTGGATGACGGGTTGGACAGGACTGACTCAGCGTCTGGATCACGGGCTGGACAGGACTGACTCAGCAGTTGGATCACGGGCTGGACAGGACTGACTCAGCGTCTGGATGACGGGTTGGACAGGACTGACTCAGCGTCTGGATCACGGGCTGGACAGGACTGACTCAGCAGTTGGATCACGGGCTGGACAGGACTGACTCAGCGTCTGGATCACGGGCTGGACAGGACTGACTCAGCAGTTGGATCACGGGCTGGACAGGACTGACTCAGCGTCTGGATCACGGGCTGGACAGGACTGACTCAGCGTCTGAATGACGGGTTGGACAGGACCCGACTCAGCAGTTGGATCACGGGCTGGACAGGACTGACTCAGCGTCTGAATGACGGGCTGGACAGGACTGACTCAGCGTCTGGATGACGAGTTGGACAGGACTGACTCAGCAGCTGGATCACGGGCTGGACAGGACTGATTCAGCGTCTGGATGACGGGTTGGACAGGACTGACTCAGCAGTTGGATCACGGGCTGGACAGGACTGACTCAGCGTCTGAATGACGGGCTGGACAGGACTGACTCAGCGTCTGGATGACGGGTTGGACAGGACTGACTCAGCGTCTGGATCACGGGCTGGACAGGACTGACTCAGCGTCTGAATGACGGGCTGGACAGGACTGACTCAGCGTCTGGATGACGGGTTGGACAGGACTGACTCAGCAGTTGGATCACGGGCTGGACAGGACTGACTCAGCGTCTGGATCACGGGTTGGACAGGACTGACTCAGCGTCTGGATGACGGGTTGGACAGGACTGACTCAGCAGTTGGATCACGGGCTGGACAGGACTGACTCAGCGTCTGGATCACGGGCTGGACAGGACTGACTCAGCGTCTGGATGACGAGTTGGACAGGACTGACTCAGCAGTTGGATCACGGGCTGGACAGGACTGACTCAGCGTCTGGATCACGGGTTGGACAGGACTGACTCAGCAGCTGGATCACGGGGTGGACAGGACTGACTCAGCGTCTGGATGACGGGTTGGACAGGACTGACTCAGCAGTTGGATCACGGGCTGGACAGGACTGACTCAGCAGTTGGATCACGGGCTGGACAGGACTGACTCAGCGTCTGCGGCCGCGCCGGGCCATTTCAGAGTGGCCGTCTTCCTCTGGAAGGGAGCCAACTGGGCCACCCGGCCGGCCGGCCCAACTCCCACGCGCACAGGGCAACGGGATACTCGGGTGGACCGGCTGTCTAAAGGGGCGGGGCTGGCTGCGTGTCATAGACAACTATAAATATATTGTATTATCGCTCTGAAATTACGCATGATTACTCTGGTACCCTGAGAACAGCACAGAGGTAGCATCATCGGAAAAAAGAGGAAATACTAAACAGTTTTAAAATAGCACGCGCCATGGGACCTTGGGCCTGACGCAGAAACGTTTGTTTGGGCACCTTGAAAGGGCGTTTCAAAGGCAGCAGAGTTTGGAATTCATCCCGTCGAGACCCCGTTGTTCGACGAAGCTCGTTCAAGGTTGCAGAAACTCAACATTTACTGTCCGGGGAGTTTGTGAGACTAAACAAGGGAGCAGTTGCACCCCAAACAGCCACTGCCGTACGATACGATGTAGACACGATGTATACACGATGTAGACACGATGCAGACACGATGTAGACACGATGTAGACGCGATGTAGACGCGATGTAGACGCGATGTAGACACGATGTAGACACGATGCAGACACGATGTAGACACGATGTAGACGCGATGTAGACGCGATGTAGACACGATGTAGACACGATGTAGACGCGATGTAGACGCGATGTAGACACGATGTAGACACGATGTAGACACGATGTAGACACGATGTAGACACGATGCAGACACGATGCAGACACGATGTAGACACGATGTAGACACGATGTAGACACGATGTAGACACGATGTAGACACAATGCAGACACGATGCAGACACGATGTAGACACGATGTAGACACGATGTAGACACGATGTAGACGCGATGTAGACACGATGTAGACGTTTCGTAAACGGTCTCAGAATAAGCAATAGGTTGAAAAACAAGGGCGCGTGACTTTCTTCTACGTCTGACAGATGGAGTGCCAACACTAGGCTTTGTTTCTCGGGGAGAAACATTGCTCTCAGGTTGTATAAATGTTCCACTGACCTTTAGTCGCTCTAAAATGCAGTGAAATGCATGTGTTGCTAACGTCTGCCGTACTGTAGTTAATTCTGGGTGGCATTATAAATGACAATACTAATGAATGAGCTGTTGGGCGTATTTCTTTTTGGTTACCTTTTTACCTCGTCTGCTTATTTTCCTGCCTTCATATCAGCCGTCTGATCCGTCAGCTCTATGACGAAAACTGCTCATTATTTTGAGGATTTAGACGCCCCGACCAAAGATATGTCTGTTGACATTAGTCAGTAAAAGACATATTACGCAGTGAAGACAAACTAATCTGATAACATAATATAATATAACGTTCGAAGAAGAGGGCCTGCCAGCCAGTATAATCAGGTATACGACCTCCCTGGATGAGCAGCACGTGTGGTGGAGGTCAGCCAGCCATGACTAACTGTTGTGCCGTGCACGTCGAGAAAATAAACCAACAATGCATTTCGCATACCGGGTTAATTGAGCTGCTGCAGAGAAAGCGCTGCCATGAGTCAATCGAATTCACGGCGCCGTCGCAGGTGGGCCTGTCTGTATCCAGCACTTGACAGGCCTGGATAACAGGATAACAGGCCGTCAGAGTCCGACTCAACCCCCCACGGCGGGGGGGGGGGGGGCAGGGGGGGGGGGGGGCAGGGGGTGAATCACTCCTCCGATCCGAACAGCACTTTGTCTCCATCGATCAGCGCGAGGTATCGCCGCTGAATCATCGCCAGGATCAGCCGGCCGCCAGAGCTGATAAAAATACTCGCCGGCCGTATCGAGGCGTAACCGGCGCACGTGCGACGCCCCTGGCGCGGCTGCTGCGCCGCGAGCGCCGCCCGGGGTCGAGCTGCGGCGCGCCGCCAGTGTTGTCGGAAGACGGCGGAATGCGGCGATTGGCACGTGTGAACGGAGCGGGTATGAGATCCCGCGGGGTGGCTGGAATCGTTCACCTGGCACGCGCCGGGAGGTGCTGCGAGGAAAGGCGGTGCGTGCCAGCAGCCGAGCCGGAACCGTCAGGGTCACGGGCAGAGACCGCCGCCGGTCAGGCGTGGGCTGGTGACGCCTGCCGTTTAAGCATATCGAACGTGTAAGCCTTCTGCCGGCCAGAGCGGCGACAACCGTTGCCAGAACCCATCAGGGGCATGCCGAAGGGAATTGCAACTGTATATGGCCCAGGGAAAGTACAAACACATGCTCAATCGTGTATATCTGCTGATGAAATACGATGTATCGGATCATGTCCGACAGATGTAGGCATTATGTATGCCTGACAGGAGAGTTTGGCAGGTCTGTGTCCGACGGCTCCGAGCAGGCTGCAGGCGGCGACTCAGATGGAGAAAACTTCATCACATAAAGCATGGCTGGCCGGCCATTTGGGGCACCGCGCCGCCCGGCCCGGCGTGGTCCAGGGTTACATCATGTCCCGCGGCCCACGACAGCGACACCCACACGGCACCGCGGACTCCGGCCCCTCCCCCTCCCTGACCCCTCCCGGACCCCGCCCGGCCGCTGGCCGAGGTCAAGGTCGAGGATATGTTTCTGAAAGACACCGCCTTCAGAGCGCATCGTGACCTGCAGTCAGATATCCGATGTGTTCCTGTGTCGCGGGAGTCACGGGCGAGGGAGTCGGAAGGTTTGGTGGGATTTGGATAAGCTGCTAATGCAGAGGGAGGCGGCTACTTCAACTTCCTTGTTGATTGTTCTGATCACATGTGTCTACTAATGACCGAGCTAGAGTTTATTTGTCTATTTATTTGACCAGTCTGGACTTCCGCAACAGACTGACCGATCACCGACCAATCCTGCTGTACATGAATGAGATGAGGTTGTAGTGATTGTGACCGACCAATCCTGCTGTACATGAATGAGATGAGGTTGTAGTGATTGTGACCGACCAATCCTGCTGTACATGAATGAGATGAGGTTGTAGTGATTGTGACCGACCAATCCTGCTGTACATGAATGAGATGAAGTTGTAGTGATTGTGACCGACCAATCCTGCTGTACATGAATGAGATGAGGTTGTAGTGATTGTGACCGACCAATCCTGCTGTACATGAATGAGATGAGGTTGTAGTGATTGTGACCGACCAATCCTGCTGTACATGAATGAGATGAAGTTGTAGTGATTGTGACCGACCAATCCTGCTGTACATGAATGAAATGAGGTTGTAGTGATTGTGACCGACCAATCCTGCTGTACATGAATGAGATGAGGTTGTAGTGATTGTGACCGACCAATCCTGCTGTACATGAATGAGATGAGGTTGTAGTGATTTGACCGACCAATCCTGCTGTACATGAATGAGATGAAGTTGTAGTGATTGTGACCGACCAATCCCGCTGTACATGAATGAGATGAGGTTGTAGTGATTGTGACCGACCAATCCTGCTGTACATGAATGAGATGAGGTTGTAGTGATTGTTTGGACAGATGCTCCGCTCCAACGGTGGCACGCTCATGTGCACGTTATTACTGATTAATTAATTCATGTATGACGGCATAAAGGATCTGCAGCTTGACGTCTTTTGGACAATCGGACGATCTGTCACTTACCCGAAAACATGAAACGATTGATTTATTTTTTAGGCACTTATGCAACCATAATCCGGTTAATCTTAAGTACCGATTGCAGCACACTGTTCTGTTGAGCATCGTTGCAGATTGCACAATTAGACAGCTACTTTTATTTTTGCCATGGAAAATGTCCAAACAATAGCCTGTTCACATAGCATAAAACAAATCCGTTCCATTAATATAATTTCCGTGGAACGGCGACTTTTAGCCTTTTCGATTGAAATTTCCCGAGCCTCAAATGATTGGTCGAGGCCGTTTTAAAACAGCTCTATTGATTACACTGAAGAGATGTAGGTAATGAAATGGGTGTTGTCTCTGTGTGTCTTTGCTAACAGCATATTATCATGTGTTACGTGGAAGTAGTGCTAGGAATGATTTTAGCACAAATGTTGTCGATCTCCAATCGAGATTAGTGATACATGTGGACCTAATGAACCTAATGTGGACCTAATGAACTCTTATATGAACATGAGCCTCTTACAATAAGTATTATGTCACTGGGATATTGTATATGATTAGTCAAAGATGTGTAAGTGCTTGATTTAATTTTAATGAAAGATTGGAGGTTCGTAACGAATCTAAGCACTTAGGGTAATAATTGACAAAAACGTTGTAATACATGGCCGCGTTTTCTGCGTTGCTTTATTAGGGCACTAACCCAATGACGTGCTTCAGTGGAGTGCATTGTTTACAAAGCACTCGTGTGACTCAGCACTCGTGTGACTCAGCACTCGTGTGACTCAGCACTCGGGCGTCATTGTGTCTCACTTGCAGCCCGTCTGCCGACGGAATACCTATCCCCGTTCCCAGCTGACCCCGCGACCCAGACAGAGGGCTCGTGTGGTGCTGCACTGGTGCGTCACGCCCGGACGGACCACCCTTCGGACCCCCGCCTCCGTCACACCCAGACACCCTGTGAGTGGGGGGGGGGGGGGGGGGGAGACGTAACGGACACGAGGCCGGCCCGGCCCGCGTGCAGTCGGCAACCGATTCCCGATGGCAGACAGATAATAAATACGGCGGGCTGGCCGGGGAGAGGGAGGGGGAGGGGGAGGAGGTGTGGCTATTTGTGATCGGCGCTGCGGCGAAGGTCGTCTGTAAGCCAGCCATGTGTGGTGCTGCTGCACCTTGCAGGTCCCTCTGTCCAGACAGACCGACTGACTCTGTACACGGCGGTTAACACCGGAATGAATTCAAACGGGATTCAGCTATGGTGCTGACAGCCTGTTTAGGCACAGCTTACTCATTTTGGTAATGGTCGGTTTGACAATCACCCATTCGTTCTATGCATTTGAACACTTCTTGGACGAATCTTAAGTAGCGTAAGACATGCACAATTACCCTGCAGGTAAGCTAAACTAACATCAGAACGACAAATAGAATACGTACAACTGAGAAAACAAGGGATTTAGCCAGCATGATCGCTTACAGAATATGCCACCATAGCCTGAGCTGTTAGGAGGCTAATGCTTAGAAAAGGTTAATTAAGAAATAAATCGCGCCACCCCATTGGTCCTAATTATTTTTCTTAAAACATATTACAGAAGCAGTCATATTTAGCTTGGTGCATGTTGTGTTTGGTGCAACTGAGCTAAATTGATGAGTCATGCACATATGATACTTATGATATGATATGATACAATCGAGTAGTGCTTAATCTGTACCAATGGTAAGCATATGAATAACGTTTCCCAAAACCTCAGGCTATGTCATGAGAGTTAAAAAAACTGATCCATTTTAAAGGCACTATCCCACCTTAACAATATATTTGAGTTGAGATAGCCATTTTGATGGCTTGGCATTGCAATTAAGTATGGTAGCAGTTAAAACAACCACAATTATCTAATAAAAAATATTCGAGTTTGATTTTGACATCTGTAAAAAATAAGGTCCATGTGTATTTGAATAGGGCCTCTAAACCGACAGCGTCGTCTCTCTTTACCCAACTGGTAATGATAGTCGACTTGTTTTAAGGTCAGCCTTGGAATATTTTCGTCTTTCATTTCTCGATCCCCGGGTGGTTCGCGCTAGCCAATCTAGACACCGGATGGTTCTGCGCAATAGATGTCGACACAAAATTGTGCCATACATTTGGCAGCACAAAGGATTTCCCTGTTATTAAAAAAAAATCATAGGACGTCACCAATCCAACTTTCCGCTTAAAATTACAAATTGAATATCTTCCAAGATAAACATTTTTTCGGAAAAAAAAATCACGAACATGTTCAGCTGACCTCGCCTGACATGTAGACATACAATTAAGTGTGATTCGACAACTTTCAAAAAGGTGGGACAGTCCCTTTAAGAGCAGATTTATCTTTGCCCGTACCCCATGTTAACCCTCGCCCTACGGGAGTTTTTTCACCTTCGCCCTACGGGGGGGGGGGGGGCTGACAGCCCCCTGTTTACTTACACACAAAGCAACTTAGAGCAATACGGTAAGAACCAGCATGTTGCCTGTCATGAGAGAAATCTAACAGTATGCGATTTGTAGGTTTCAGGTCAACGGATGGCCTTCCAGGTCAAGTGAATGACCTCGGATTTACCACGTCCAGAACAGCGATTTTGCTCTTAAGAAAACCTCAAAATTAGAAATTGATAAATGAAAATAAAAAGGCCTGTTGCTAGACCAGTTTTTGCTCAGAAATACAGAAAAGGTAGTTATTCGTTCGTATCTTGTAAAAAAAGAGTTATTAAAAAAATGACGTCATCAGTTTCTTGCACTTAGGGAGCCATCACTCAGTCAAAAATGAAGATATTGCTTTGACATTTGGTATGGGTATTGGCCATACTAATTTCTCTCAAAATATTCCGTTTTTTTAATATCTCTGAATTTGTTTATTTTGTGGGGATTTTTTTTTTTAAATTTAGGGGTCAAAAACCCAAAATTTTAAAATATGAGATGTTAAAGAGAATGACATTTTGTATCTGTGGTGAATTGAGTTTGCAATGTCCTTTAAAACTCTATTTTCTACCAGTTGTCAAATATTTATATTTTTTCCATCAACATGACGTCATCAAAACATGATTATCTTCCAAACTAATGAACCAATTTCAACTAAACTTTTACAACATACGTATAATTATTGTAAACTCAGCTTGCGAAAATTTTAGCAAGATGCGCCGCACGTGTAAAAAGCTATTCAAGAAAAACCTCAGGGGGGGCTGTCAGGTGTTCCGTGTAGGGCTGGTTAATTGACATTTACTGAACGAACGTGTCTCATTTAATATTTTAAATCTGAAGTATTTCTGAACATTTAATTGGACACAAGGCAGTAACTTAAGTATTGTAATGACACGGCAATGATGCTTATTGAATGAGTGTAAGCATATTAGCGTAAAATGTAGTTCTTAATTAATTGCACTACTGATGAAGCTCTTGGAGATGGTTTTTCAAGTTGTCTCTGCAAAATCAGCTCAATATCTGATTAATCAACCGTTCGGGCCAATTGTTGAGAGACATTATGTACTGCTTCGCCCAAATCCTTTGATTTATTGTTAGAGGCTGACATACTAATGCTGTCTAGCGGTAGCAGTAAAACAGGACTGGAAATATGAAAACATTTGTGAAAGCATGTTGTTGCATGGATAATGATGTGTAATAATCTGATCTATTCTGATCTGATATAATCTGATCTGATGTTGTTGCAGTAATCTGACATATAAGACTGCAATTGCACAGGGAACACAAATGCTAGTATTTCTAATGTAAAACTCTTCTAAAGTATGTTGAGAATGTACGGTTAGTTCTGTAAACAGCTGGCATTCATCCTCTGATAGATGAAGACCCGGCAGACCGTGCTACCAGAGCCAACTACGGGTGGTGTGCCCACCTCCTCAGCCCCCACCAAACAAAAGCGTGTTTTCTGAGCAGCCGGCGGGCTCGCGCATGCACCAGGCCGTGTGTCGCCGGCCGGCCGGCGCGGCGGTCAGCGGTCGGCGCGTCTAGGCCGCGGACTGTAGGCTGTATTTTTACACGCTGATTCATTGGCCGCGGGAACAAACACAACAAACAGCTATCACGGGAGCTGTCCGGCGCGGAGCAGGCTATTTTTGGGTCCAGTAGCTTATCAAATATGGTGGCACGAGTCCCGAGAAACTAGTATTCTCGTGGTAAATGCGTACTCATCATTGTTCTAGAACCTCTTGTATTGCATACGTGATTCTCTTCAAAGTACGATGCCCGATTTGTCTTCTCAGATGTAAATATATATAACGTACATTATCGAACGTACATCAGAATATACCTGAGAGTTGGAACACATCGGTTACATATATCGCTTGAGATTCGAGGAAGATAGCCAAAGCAGCTTGAACCTGTTCAATTATTAACGTTAAGCTTCCATAAACTATGCCTTTATCACATACATATAGTTACAATAAACCACCCGTTATACACCTTGCGTAAACGTATTCATGACCATTTTGAGAAGGTAGCATGACGTATCACATTCATTATTTTGAATCATCTCTAAACCTTCCTGTATATAGACCGATAGCATGCACAGGAATGCTTCTTTAAATTGACAAATCGCTCATATATAAAGTATTAAATAGAAATACGCCGATAGTTATTCAACTTCGATATTAAACATTCTTCCAAGATATATTACGAAACGTTAGAGTAAACGCACGATATATCATGGTGAGCAATAAGGCATGGCCACTGGTCAGCATTACATAAATCATGTATTTGCTATTTTGAATCCATCAACATACATGAATACAATTTTCGACTCAAGATACTACATGGAAGCCGCGGTCCCAATTTCGTAAATTTAGAGATAAAATTAACGGTTCTGCAGCTTACCCTGCAATTTTAGAATGTTCATAAAATATCCCCATCATTTGTCCTCCTAAAATCACACCTCGCCGCCTGACGCGGCCAGGGACAGTAAGCGTTCAGACGGCTTCCGTGGTGATATGTCGTAATGTTCCGTGACTCACGATCATATTCTGTGACGTGATGCTCCATGGCATCACCGGAGACCGTTCAACCGCCGCCGTCCGGGACTGATGCAGTGCCCGTAAATAGACACCTGCTGGTGACACCCGGGCGTCGCCCCCGCGCGTCCCTCCCTGGAGCGGCGCGAGGCGACAGCGCGGCACGCCGACACGACCTTTCTGCACGCCCGCGCCGCCACTGATAACCGGCCAGCAGCAGCAGGCCTGGATCGGGTCACCGGAGCTGGCCGGAAGGGGACAGGACACCGGGGAGCGACTGCTGGGCTTCTGGGGAGCATCACCGGACCCGGCTGCACGGTCAGGCCGTTACCAGGCAGGCCAGGTCACCGCCGTGAGTCACCGGAGGCGGCGGCGGAGACTCCCGGGGGACCCCGGCGCTGAGTTAGATAACAGGCCGACTCCGGCCCGGCAGCCCGGCCCGGCTCAGGGTTGACGCAAGCCTGACCCAGTCCGGATTGGCTCGGCTCAGCGGCGCGTAGGGATCACAATGGGGCTATCCGATCGAGAGCATACGCGCCAAAGATTCGAGGAACGCCAGTTGCGCGGCCGGGGTACCGACCATTGGTCTGCTGCTGACCATTGACCGGGGTACCGACCATTGGCCTGCTGCTGACCATTGGCCGGGGTACCGACCATTGGCCTGCTGCTGACCATTGGCCGGGGTACCGACCATTGGCCTGCTGCTGACCATTGGCCGGGGTACCGACCATTGGCCGGGGTACCGACCATTGGCCGGGGTACCGACCATTGGCCTGCTGCTGACCATTGGCCGGGGTACCGACCATTGGCCTGCTGCCGACCATTGGCCGGGGTACCGACCATTGGCCGGGGTACCGACCATTGGCCGGGGTACCGACCATTGGCCTGCAGCTGACCATTGGCCGGGGTACCGACCATTGGCCTGATGCTGACCATTGGCCGGGGTACCGACCATTGGCCTGCAGCTGACCATTGGCCGGGGTACTGACCATTGGCCTGCAGCTGACCATTGGCCGGGGTACAGACCATTGGCCTGCTGCCGACCATTGACCGGGGTACCGACCATTGGCCTGCAGCTGACCATTGGCCGGGGTACCGACCATTGGCCGGGGTACCGATCATTGGCCGGGGTACCGACCATTGACCTGCTGCTGACCATTGGCCGGGGTACCGACCATTGGCCGGGGTACCGACCATTGGCCTGCAGCTGACCATTGGCCGGGGTACTGACCATTGGCCTGCAGCTGACCATTGGCCGGGGTACCGACCATTGGCCTGCTGCTGACCATTGGCCGGGGTACCGACCATTGGCCTGCTGCTGACCATTGGTCGGGGTACCGACCATTGGCCGGGGTACCGCTGCTGTCTGACCTGAGGATGACCGGTGGTATTGCAACAGAAATGATTGAGGAATTCCTCCAAGAAAAGGGGCAGCATTCTGGTCTGGTTACAGACAGACAGTTCCAGTGTGGTGACGTCATGATGGGAGGGTGATTGCGTGATTTGTATGGGAAACATGGCAACCGATCAACATTCCCCGAATCGTTCAGTAAACCCTAAACAAAGATATCGCCGGAATCTCAGACGAACATGTGGGCCCCGCGCAACGATGCCTATTTCTCCAAGATAGGTACGCTTCCGAGGGTCATGACTCATTTAAAGTGGAAGACTCAGCCACTAGTCATTCTGCAATTCATCGAGCCAGTCTGACAGCAATATGGGTCAGCCGACCGATTTACGTCCATGGCAACGTCTCGGCAGTTGTCCAAAGTCGCGCCATGACCCGAGGACACATTGATCGAGAGTCAGACCTCGGGCAATATTTATCTTCTGCAGGCGCAGACAACCCCCGCAAAACCCTGCAGCGCTGCAAAACCTCTGCGTCACTGCAGAGCGAACATGCACCAAAATGATAGGGCTATCGCAGAAGTACGCAATGGAAATCTCATTGAACTCTGGTTTCCAGATAGCGGTTACAATGGGATTTATTTTATGGAGGTCATAGTGCATGTCATGACGTTTGGACTTCCGTTGTATCCGCGCAACTTGAAGTGAACTTTACTCAGCGTTGCGTACTTGTTGGAAGTTCCCAGATCGTATATTACTACAACTTGGGTAGATACGATACAATGCCATCGGCAGCCAGTCTCGTTTAAGTCTCTGAAAATATGAACGTAATTGTTCGGAATGGCAGCAACATGTGTGTCCTTAGCTGCCTTACTTTGGATTGTTAGATGGAAAGTGATTTGACCTGTATTGACTAAGATATGGATATTTCCTCAATGTCTCACTGCTTTGGTCGCTTAATAGCCAGAAGTGTGTTATGTCAAGTGCGGCTAGCAGTGAACAATGCAGCTATTGGAAGGGTAACTTTTGTGATGTCGTCATATTAAATAATAAGCCCAAGACTTAAAAATATATTGATGAATATCAGGCCAACGAGTTCATTAGTCATGACATTAGCATCACGATTAATCATGAGGTTCAATCTTTATATTCATAAGCTAATCTGCATAGTTCAATTCACTGTCTGAGTAGTCATATCAACGTCGCTATCGACGGGTGGAGTTCATAATTAACAATTAGATCTATGAAGAAATGACTGGTGTTACATAATGGGTAAAACAGCCAAATAAACTATTGAGAACAGACAGCCAGGTAATAATGACGAATCAATACAGGCTGCAAGATAAAGGTGTCTTTTTACAACCTATACACGAATTATTTTCCTTACGTTTGATGCAAAAATGCAATAAGCTGTCTCAAAAACAGCTTGTTCTGACCGATCCACTATTCAGGATATACTGCTATTCCATACTGCTCCCGTACAATGAAGTTAATTTGTATGGCCGGACTGTATGTCTCGGTCTAACACATAAAACTCACTTAGTGTCGGCCGACTGTGTATTTTACACTGATAGGACGTTATTAAACCCGTAGCGTTTCCAGACTGTATTTTACACTGATAGGACGTTATTAAACCCGTAGCGTTTCCAGACTGTATTTTACACTGATAGGACGTTATTAAACCCGTAGCGTTTCCAGACTGTATTTTACACTGATAGGACGTTATTAAACCCGTAGCGTTTCCAGACTGTATTTTACACTGATAGGACGTTATTAAACCCGTAGCGTTTCCAGACTAGTTTACACTGATAGGACGTTATTAAACCCGTAGCGTTTCCAGACTGTATTTTACACTGATAGGACGTTATTAAACTCGTAGCGTTTCCAGACTCAAATGTCAGCCGGCCAGTCAGCAAAAATTTCCGATTTTTAGTACCATCGGATTTCAACTGTCTCACGATTGAGGCGTAAATATATGGCCCAGTGTACGATTCCGGCGATTGATGTTATTTTTACTGGCGCATCTTTGAAGTGTAAACAAACTAACAACCGATCACTAAGAGTGATGGATAATTTCAGAGTTTGACTTTGTGCATCGTCTGGCTTGTCTAAGTCAACAACATAGCAAACTGCCCCAGAATGAGTTCGTGGAACGAGGTGCTATGGACAATGGAATTCTGAGGCTCGTTACCAGCTGTCAATCTTTCGGCGAGGGCCAGACAACCATAATTTCTGCAATGTGTGCCCGTTTATCAGTTTTGGTCGAGCGCCAAACATTTGTGCAATGCAATCAGTTAACCCAATTAGTGGCAGGGGGGGGGGGCAGATTCTGCCCACCCCTCAGTTTTTTTCTTTCTCGCAGATATCTCCGAAACGTCTGGAAGCATACCCATGACATTTTTGGGCTTTTCCTAGAATTGATTTCCGCATATGGAGTCAAAATGTTAAGTTCCTAACCTTAACAGAGGCGGTTCCAGGGCCCGGTTTTGGGATTTTGTCGGCGACATTTGGCGATAATACGGAGATGCGATCTTCACGGCTTCTTCTTAACTGCCAGAAGTATAAAAGAGTTGCATAGGTTTACGGTGATTGAAACAAGTGCAAACTAGTTGATCTTAGTGAACTATAATAAATATTGCACAGCAGAGGCGGTTTCAGAGACTTGAAAAGGGGAAGGTTTCCAGGAAGCTATTTTTTTATATATTTTGTATATCTAACCAGAACAATATGTGATTATCTCGTTTTGAAATTAATCTTAATTGATAACTATGACACCGCTGACGCAATCAGAAGGATTAGTAAATTAAACTGTAACCTACCAAATAAAGACAGGTGAATTAATCTACCTGATGAAGAATGAGTAATCGTATCGTATACACGTTTGGGGTTAATCGATCAAAGTGTCTTCTGATGATAGCATCTGGGAGGCCAATTTTCGCTTCTATGTGTCAGATTTAAGAACAATATTGATACTTCCCGTCCAGCCGAGGCTTCCTAATACAGCCGATTATGAATCGTGATCACAATACGAGCCAATACACCTCGCATGAAAGATGACGAGGAAATATTCGGACTCCAGAGACACAGAAACTTCAGTATTTTCCTATGAGAGCGCTATTTCCCATTAAGTTTAAGCCGGAGTTCTGAAGGATAGTCGAGAACATATGAGTGGGACGTATTTTTCATCACCAGGCATAGTTAAAAAGCATTTCGAAGGAAAATGTTATGCTGTACACATTGCCAGTGAAAATGTCCATAATGTTTTTAGCATGAATATCCCCATTCCCCAATCATCATCACGATGCTCAACCGTTCGAATATACTTCATGTACACATCCTAAGATATTGCATGCATTTCAACATTCAAACGACGAGGACTTACCTAAGAACTTGGAGAACTGGGCCGGTGGCCGCCATAGTGGATACTGCTTCGGAAACCTCTGCTTGGACCAGAATGTGTCGATGACAACTTTATATACGACCAATTTACCAGGCGAGCACGCGTCCCGTGAGTGCGGACTAGCCGCCACGAACGCGCAGAGCACCGCCAGCAAGGCGAGGGTGACTTTCCCGGCAGCCATAGCGGGAAACGGGCGGGCGAGGGTCAGCGAATAGTGTCCAACACCAAACAGTCAGTTCAGCTAGCACCGGCGAGCACACTCTTGGTCTCGGAGCCGCCGGGCCGAACGCTCATCGTCTGCCAGAGGCGGAGAGCGTCTGACCGTCTGCGCTCAGGTGCTGGCCATACAACCTTCCGGGCCGGGGCGCCGGGGCACGGCGCCTCGCCGGTTCGCCGAGCGGCTCGACTTTGACCGCGCCGCCGCCGTGCCCGGAGTCGAGCTGACGGTGCGTCGCGGCGGACGGGCGGCTCTTGGAGGCGCAGACGGCGTGGCGGCACACTGTCGCCTGCGTCGCCGACTGTCACACTGTGGCGGCACACTGTCGCCCCGACTGTCACTGCAGGACACAGTCGATTGCAGACATAATGGGAGATCAATGATTGATACTGTCGACGGAAGATTTCGGTAAGAAAATGAGCTTAACATATGTGAAGAGTACAATATGAGTCAACAGAATGCTACAAACATCAACTGAAACAAGGGAAAAAAATAAACAAAATAAACCGATGCAAGGCAACGACAGGAACGATGCTGATCGTGAATGCATCAAAAAGGAAGAGGTAAATACGCCTAGCTAAACCTGATGGATTTGACTCTGATGCCGTACCTATATTCCGATATGTATCAACACCGGACTTGTGCCTGGATCTCAAAGTTGGATCTGTGATCCCAGTGGACCCTCGGCATAAAATGGATGAAGATATTGGATCTCATGTGGCTCCCTTTCCGTGAAATGCATGAAGATATAGGATCCACCTGGACCCCTCGGCGTGACATGTTTCAGGATCTGGGATCTCAGTGAATCTCTAAGTTCAACGAGCCTCAGATCTTGAAACACAAGATGCAGGGACTGACATACACAAATTGTGGTCTATTTTGCGTATGTAGTATGTACTATGTTGATAATTAGTACCTGCAAATTACCGTGTACCTATTAGCAAACATAGAGATTGTAATGAATTATCCCATATGATAAAATTAGCAAGAAGTAGGTACCTACTGGCGTGCCTGGATCCCGAAGTTGGATCTGGAATCACAGTGGATCCCTCGGCATAAAATATATCAGGATCTGAGATCTTTAAAGATCCCTCGGCTTATTGCGTACCTGGATCTGGTGTCCCATGTGGATCCCGGGACACAGACCACAGATATCCGGATCTCAGCTGGATCCCGGGATCCAGACACATGTCTGATCAGCACACCGAGTTAAATTAGCGCACTGCACACAAACGTGTCCGAAGAGAACTAACTGCTATGCACCGGCACGTTTAGATAAGCCGGACCTGCTTAGTGCCTCCGTGCACCCGTACCATTAGTGCCAGCAACTCAGCCGCGCCGGACACTCCAGTCAGTCCGGGCGGTGGCGGCGGGATCACTATCTGTATGCAATGAGCATACATTAATGAGGCGACTGCTCAGACCTGGAGGAACCAGCAGCCAGCTACTCACGTGCCCGGTGACCGGCGTCCGATCCAATCGACACCACCAGATCGGTGGCTGGCCTACCATCTCTAGTTTCGTCTTCGAAAGACTTCGATTGTATCATCCCTGAACATGTGTGTTGATTAGTTCATGTACTGTTCTGATATTGTCACATTTTCAGTGAAGCATTGGTACCTCCAGGTGTCAAGTTGCGGAGTGTTTTGATAAGCGCGCCAGGTCCGGTATGTCATGTCAGTACTGTGTCGGTGAAGACAGTGGCGTCGCTGAACATTTTTGAGTGGGGGGTCGGCTGAAAAAAAATGTACCCCCATTTTTTTCTTCTCTCGTGTATTTAAGCCTTTGCAGCATTTTTGTATGTGGATTTGCATGTTATAGTAGGTACTTATTATTTAGCGCCGTCAAGCGGCGCGGATTTTTTTCACGGGGTTTCCTGATAAAACCCAGAAATATAGGCGGTGGACCATGTATAGGATAAGAAGCTAAAAATGCTATAAATTCAATTCAGCGTTACGAAGAACCGAAGACGATGACGATGGCTTCATTATGATGATGGCCACCGATGTGACGCCGCGAAGCGGAGTGAAAATTTTCATTTTAGGTTATGGAAAACGAAATTGTAATATTGGAACCAGACCGTGAGTGGAACCAGACCGTGAGCCAAGCCCCTTTTCCTGGTTATACATCTCGGTATGATGACAAATATTGAAATGAAGGTAGTTTTTCATATACACTAGATGGCCTGCATTGCGCGATGCGCAATCCCGTATTGTTCCCTGTATCCCGCATCCCGTATCACGTATCCCGTATCCCGTATCCCGTATTTCGTATCCAGTATCCCGTATCCTGCATCCCGTATCCTGCATCCCGTATCCTGCATCCCGTATCCTGCATCCCGTATCCCGTACCTCGTATCCCGTATCCCGTATCCCGTATCCAGTATACCATTTCCGTATCGCGGTTCCGTATCGCGTATCCCGTTCCAGTATCCCGTTTCCGTATCCCGTTCCCGTATCCCGTTCCCGTATCCCGTTCCCGTATTCCGTTCCCGTATCCCGTATCCCGTATCCCGTATCCCGTATCCCGTATCCCGTATCCCGTATCCCGTATCCCGTATCCCGTATCCCGTATCCCGTTCCCGTATCCCGTTCCCGTATCCCGTTCCCGTATCCCGTATCCCGTTCCCGTATCCCGTTCCCGTATCCCGTTCCCGTATCCCGTTCCCGTATCCAGTTCCCGTATCCCGTTCCCGTATCCCGTTCCCGTATCCCGTTCCCGTATCCCGTTCCCGTATCCCGTTCCCGTATCCCTTTCCTGTATCCCTTTCCCGTATCCCGTTCCCGTATCCCGTTATCGTACCCCATTCTCGTATCCCGTTCTTGTATCCCGTTCCCGTATCCCCTTTCCGTATCCCGTTCCCGTATCCCGTTCCCGTATCCCGTTCCCGTATCCCGTATCCCGTTCCCGTATCCCGTTCCCGTATCCCGTTCCCGTATCCCGTTCCCGTATCCCGTTCCCGTATCCCGTTCCCGTATCCCGTTCCCGTATCCCGTTCCCGTATCCCGTTCCCGTATCCCGTCCCGTATCCCGTCCCGTATCCCGTCCCGTATCCCGTCCCGTATCCCGTTCCCGTATCGGTGAATTTCAACCCGATCGGGCAAGTAGTTCCTGAGATACAAAAAAGGTGCGCACGTGCGCACGTGCAGAGGCACCCCACCCCACCCATGACTTGTGGGTAGGCGGCGGCGGAGGGGTCCCTAACCACACACCAAATTTGAACACAATCGGCTGAGCCATTCCTGATATATAGAATAGGGGTGAGCACGTGCGCACGTGCAGAGGCACTCCACCCCTGACTTGTGGAAAGGCAACGGCTGAGAGGTCCCACACACCAAATTAGAACGCAATCGGTTCAGCCGCACTTAATCCACACGTGAACCGGTCTTAATACCTTACGTGAACTGCGCTTAAGCTATACGTGGGAACTGCTCTTAATTTGCACGGCGGAACCGCGCTTAAGATGCACCGGGAACCGCGCTTAAAATGCACGCGGGAACCGCGCTTAAATTGCATGGGGGAACCGCGCTTAAGTGGCAATTAATCTATTCAAAAACTTTATTTTTGCTGATCGTTGGATGGGCAAGGCACGTGACTCACTGATGCCAAGTGCGTTTTTCGAATCTCAAATATCGCAGCTCCTCACTTGAAACGCTCGGAATTGCTAGCCAACAAAGTGAGCCGAGAGCTCGTGCCCGCTCTGACGGCAGTGGCCGCGGCCCAAAAGCGGCAGAGACGCACCGCTCACGAGCGCAGCCGACGTCGCACGTGCTCCAAAATGTAATACACGAAATGGTTGCACAGGCCCGATTTTGTGTGAAAAAATCGTCATCGCAGCTCTCGCCGTTGCCGAGCAGCGGCCCGCCAAAGGGAACGGAATCACATACATACATACATAGTTTTTGATTTTAATAATAGGAACTAGATGGCCTGCATTGCGCGATGCGCAATCCCGTATTGTTCCCTGTATCCCGTATCCCGCATCCCGTATTCCGCATCCCGTATCCAGTATCCCGTATCCTGCATCCCGTATCCCATATCCCGTATCCCGTATCTCGTATCCCGTATCCCGTATCCCGTATCCCGTATCCAGTATCCTGCATCCCGTATCCCATATCCCGTATCTCGTATCCCGTATCCCGTATCCCGTATCCAGTATACCATTTCCGTATCGCGGTTCCGTATCGCGTATCCCGTTCCAGTATCCCGTTTCCGTATCCCGTTCCTGTATCCCGTTCCCGTATCCCGTTCCCGTATCCCGTTCCCGTATCCCGTTCCCGTATCCCGTTCCCGCATCCCGTTCCCGTATCCCGTTCCCGTCTCCCTTTCCCGTATCCCGTTCTTGTATCCCGTTTTCGTATCCCGTTCCCGTATCCCGTTCCCGTATCCCGTTCCCGTATCCCGTTCCGGTATCCCGTTCCGGTATCCCGTTCCGGTATCCCGTTCCCGTATCCCGTTCCCGTATCCCGTTCCCGTATCCCGTTCCCGTATCCCGTTCCCGTATCGGTGAATTTCATCCCGATCGGGCAAGTAGTTCCTGAGATACAAAAAAGGTGCGCACGTGCGCACGTGCAGAGGCACCCCACCCATGACTTGTGGGTAGGCGGCAGCGGAGGGGTCCCTAACCACACACCAAATTTGAACACAATCGGCTGAGCCATTCCTGATATATAGAATAGGGGTGAGCACGTGCGCACGTGCAGAGGCACTCCACCCCTGACTTGTGGAAAGGCAACGGCTGAGAGGTCCCACACACCAAATTAGAACGCAATCGGTTCAGCCGCACTTAATCCACACGTGAACCGGTCTTAATACCTTACGTGAACTGCGCTTAAGCTATACGTGGGAACCGCTCTTAATTTGCACGGCGAAACCGCGCTTAAGATGCACCGGGAACCGCGCTTAAAATGCACGCGGGAACCGCGCTTAAGATGCATGGGGGAACCGCGCTTAAGTGGCAATTAATCTATTCAAAAACTTTATTTTTGCTGATCGTTGGATGGGCAAGGCACGTGACTCACTGATGCCAAGTGCGTTTTTCGAATCTCAAATATCGCAGCTCCTCACTTGAAACGCTCGGAATTGCCAGCCAACAAAGTGAGCCGAGAGCTCGTGCCCGCTCTGACGGCAGCGGCCGCGGCCCAAAAGCGGCAGAGACGCACCGCTCACGTGCGCCACATACGTCGCACATGGCCGAAAATTTAATACACAAAATGGATGCACCGGCCCGAGCTGGTGTGAAAAAAATGGCCGTCGCAGCTGTCGCCGTTGCCGAGCAGCAGCCCGCCAAAGGGAACGGAATCACATACATCCATCCATACATAGTTTTTGATTTTAATAATAGGAATAATTAGCCTCGGATAGTAAATCACGATGACCGGTGGCAATCAGCGCTCAATAGTACATATGATAATAATAGCTGTATACATATGAACCAAACTGTAACACACAACTAGTAACAGTGTAAATGGTTTGAAAGCAGCAAGGGGCAGAACGACTTTTCCGCGCATAAATGGCCTCTGTGGTTGTGGCATAAATGGCCTCTGTGGAATTAATTTTAGGTTGATCTGGAGGAGCCTGGGGAGATTGCTTGGAGAGATGGTCCTGGCCTGGTCCCCACTATTAGCTCTTCGGTCCAGCAAGCTGGGCACCGCTTGAGCAGCTTCCGGTTGCCGATGTCCGCGTCTTTGCGTTCGCGTCGCCTTTTTCGGAATTCGGCAGACTAGCTAAACATGTAGCCCGGTTGAAAGTTAATATTTTATGAAGGGAGTGGGCCCTGGTTGAATTCATTTGCCCATTTTCCAAATTTGTATAAGCAATGCAAAACTTGTGTCATGCCGCGAAGCGGCGCGAAATTTCCACTTTTTGACTGTAAATAGCTGAACTTTGACTGCTGCAAAGGCAATTTTTACGATAAATTGTTAACTTCTCCCGCAAAAAGTGGTGTGTGTGTGTGTGTGGGGGGGGGGGGGGGGGGGGGGTCAACCACTTCTCCTTCTGAGAGTGGGGGACGGGGGACCGTCCCCCCAACCCTTCCGTCGGCGACGCCCTGCATGTTACGGATGAAACTTCCTTCGTTTTTCTTTCGGAGCAGCGGGGTGTCGAAGGGAAAACTAAGGAAATTGCATCCGTTACTGACTGAGCCCATTTCGACGTCGCAGGGGTGTCCCCCCCCCCCCCCACACACACACTTGGCTTCAGCCACCCCAACTTGGACGAGGAAGTGGGTTAAATCCGGGGAGAAATCTGTATTTTGGTGGATTTTGATGGTACTTTAAGCGATTTTCCCAGCTCAGCCCCCCTCCCACACACAATTTTTTTGGAGAAGCTACCACGTCGTATTTTTCATATTCCAATCTTGATTTTAATAGGAATTACATGCAAACTAGAATCAGCTTCCGCCATAAAAAGTGTGTTAAAAAGCCGCCATAAAAAGTGTGTGTGTGGGGGGGGGGGGGGTTCAACCCACCCGGTTTTCAAAAGTGGGTGGGGGGGGGGGTCGCGAGCCCCCCCCCCCCCCCACACACACACACCCCCAACCCCCAACCCCCAACCCCCAACCCCCAACCTCCAACCCCAACCCCCAACCCCCAACCCCCAACCCCCAACCCCCAACCCCCCGTCAGCGACGCCCCTGGGTGAAGACAATTATCAGCCGCAAAGCGCATGACTCATTATCAGACAGCCTAACTGGATCTATATACTGTGCCGTATTGCATACATGTTATGCGGTGCAGCCTATGCCAAACCATCAGTTTCGAACTGGATACTGTGCCGCATCGCACATGTGTTATGCGGTGCAGTCTATGATCAAGCAGCCGAAGTCAAGCTGCATCAATGGATCTGACTGGTCGATGTCAACATTGATTTCCACCTACCAATCATGTTGATCATTTAATCTTTGTTAATTTTATGTTAGCAAACAATTGTTCGTTTATAACTTGAATATTTGATATTTCCGGTGTTGAGGACTGCTCAGTCATACGGATGATTACCTAATATCGAATTTGTTTCATATTCTTGTCAGATTCTGTTTGATTAGGTGTATATTGTTTAGGGAAAGGTAATAAGTATTGAATGCGTCACAAAAGCGATGACCAAAATATGAGCCTTGTCATTAATTTTTAATGACATAATTATTATAATGAATATTATTATTTTACATATTAATTTAAACATATGATTAATTTTAGGTTGAGTGCTTCACAGCATCTCCTCCATCGTGATATTAGTTTTTGTCTTCATTGTTGACTCCATTAACCCGCGCCGTGCCGGTGCTCGGCGCCAACTTCGCCGTGCCGGGGGTGTTTAGACACCCCCCCCCCTCCAACTCGAAAACTAAAAGGGCTAGAAAGACGCAGAAAAGCGTGTTCAAAAGCTCTCGAGAAGCACATTTGAAAGTATTAAGAAATATTTTCCTAAAGCCAATATTGAGGTCACCAGAGGTCATCAAAGGTCAAATTTTCCTGTTTTAGGACATTGCTCCAGAAATTCCCATATATCTCAGAAACAATGATAGTTAGAAAGAAACAGAAAAAAGCAAACGCCAGCCAGTGAAATTTGTAATCGCTAAGGTGTCCTCAGATTTGATCTCAGGTCAATATTTGAGGCTCCAGAGGTAAAAAAAAAAAGCATTTTGTTTGCTAAATCGTTTTTTGCTATTAACTTTTTACTTAATAAAGATAACGGAAAACTCTTTACGCAATTGAGTTTATCTTGTCAAGGCGCTTTGAATGATATATATGGTGACCTTGTTAAGTCAACTTAACAATTTGACCTAAGGTCAAGGTCATGTGGTGACCCAAGTAGGTCATGTTGCATATGGAGAGATGTACCTCGACGAGACAAACACATTGGTGTCGGTTTCACTTCTCTATCGTCATTATGTCGAGAGTTATTGACATACAACTGTTGGTGACCTCGGATGACCTCGGCTGACCCTGTAGGGGTCAGTGAACAAAAATGGCACCTAGGTCATCAAGAATGGCTTACTTATAATAACATGAGCCAGAAGGAATTATACTGATATCTTGCGTATCTTTGGAATAGGAAGCATTTTAATATTTCCCCATTGACTTATAATGGGGAGGTCACGAAATTGACCCGACCTTAGGTCGCTGATATACAAAATTGAAGATAAACAAATTGTAGATACATATGACCTTATAAAATCCTGTAAGTATAAAACCGATCATCTAAAAGCTGTGACTGTGGTACGACCACAAGTTTTTTTGGAGGTGGGGTCACGTGACCTGGTCTGGTGACCTGACCTGAGATGACCCGATGTATTTTCTTTTTTACATAATGTGCGCAATTGATGCCCGAACAGCTGTGTCAAAAAACGGCGGCGCTGCGCGCCGCCGTTTTTTCGCTATCCTCGAAAACCTGAGGGGGGGTGTCTAAACACCCCCCCCCCCCCCCGGCACGGCGCGGGTTAAGACTTTCTGATCAATCTCAGTTTCTCTTAGAAACCGAAGCGCATCTCAACATAAACACTCGACTGAGGTGACAGAACATTTATTAAAGACAATTTTTTAATACAAACGAGATTACTTATTTTCAATAAGGCACTGGCTCACCACCACGTCAGGGTGTTATCCTTGCTGTACCAGGCCCACACCAATATCTGATATCCAGAACCTTGTACGAGTACCAGCGTCGCTGACATCCTAAGACTGTTCTGAACACATTCATGTTAGTCTAACAGTTTTGATTACTGCACTTGTATTGTAGAAAAGATAGTTTTCTGGATTGTGCAGCGCTTAAGACGAATACTACGTTTCGATGCAAGCTATAATGCTAGAACCAGCCATTGTATCGCTGGACTATAATTCATAGTTTCGCATATCACTGACGTCATACGTCAGTGCGATATACAGGGTACGTCATACAGCATCGATGGAATTACCGTTAGCCTATTGATAGCGCTCGACCTTATCCGACGCAATAAAACGCTCCATAGCAGTAGCGGAAAATCAAGTCTCTGAGCAATTGATGAGTATAAGCCTCTAACAAAACAAAACTTCGCCATTGAAGAACAATAAAGATATTGCACTCTAGTCGACATTCAATCGCAACAGGGAGGCTGAAATCCTTCGTTACAAGCTCTCAGAATACACTGCAAGCTCATCATCCTATCGGGTCATCAACAGCAGCCAAAGCCGCCCGGCCTGCGGACTCCCTGCCCCGCGGCACTATCCCGTGCAGCGGGCGTCAGGTCATCGGCAACTATCAGGCCAGGCTCGACACTGATCAGTGGCGGTGGGCAGCGCATGGTTCGGCCATGAGGCGATTAGTTGCTGCAGCACTTGCCCCACTTCACCAGGTAGTCGCCACCTGACTTCTTGATGCCGTAGTAGTCTCCTGTGGGGCAGAGCAGAACAGGTACCGTAAGCCGCACGGTGTGTAGCTGTTTAAATGCAAAGTGCGTGTTATGCGTGATCGCACGCTTTCACCGGTGTTCCTTACAAGGCGGGGGCTTATTACAGTGGAACGTGGAAAACATCCAGCTGGCACTGGATGTTGTTTCCACGTCTGGATGTCTGGATGGCACGAAATGAAGCATGTATTGGAAAGGCCAGAGATGTAGGAACGTCACGAAAAGTGAGGGGCCAGTGATGCAATATTTCCTTGCAGATTTCGGCTCTTGTGACACAGTCCGGCTCACGCACAGCGCGCGCGCGCGCCGTAACCGAATGCAGCCTGCATGAAACAAGAGGCGGGACAAACAGCAGTGGCGTCACCAGCTGTTCAGCTGCAGAAGCACCCAGCTCTCAGTTTCAGCACAGCAACGTCAGCGTTTTACCGGGGTCACCGGTTATTGGTGGTCCGGTGTTTTATTCAAATCAGCTGTCTCGCGAGATGTCGGACCGAGTTCACGGACGGCGCTGCTAGCAAAGTACCGTCCACACATTTCCGACCGACAGATCCGGCCCCGGGAGCGGCGCGGCCGGACCTGCGGTCTGCGGTGTCTGCTGTGCCGTCATCACGTCCCCCGTCTCCGGACACAGCCGGGGCTGAGTCAGCCGGGCCGCCACACACCCGGTCCGGTATTTATACCAGGACCGCTCACACGATTTTATGGCCGCGGTCTGCCAACTGTGCTAGCCTGTCACCGAGTGTGAGGCGACAAGTGGCACCAATAGGTCACCGGTCCACCCATGTCATTGTCGCCACCGGGAATGGGTCACCTGACAGATAAATCACAGGGCCTTCAGCAGCAGCATCAACCAGTCTCGGGTGCGGCCAAAGCCTACATAACACCCACTGCTTGCGGCGCTGAAGCTGATGCCGGAGAGGCTGAGGCTAGACTAATGGAATGACGGTGAGTGATAATAAAATGTCTTTACTTTGGACAGGTCAGTTAACTCTCCATCGTTGATCTTGGTATGTCAGATATACGTATCGCAAGGTTGTCATCATGTATAGTTTTTTTTGTGTGAATAACAGACATCACGAACAAGACAGAAAGAACCGGAAGGAAGTCGAAAGTTTTACCAAAACCGTCTCCAGTGACCGAATTTGTCCGGCCTAAGTTGACGAAATTGGGTCAACTATAAAACTTGACCTTGAGTACGTAAAGTACATGAAGGCTTTCATGGAGTCCACACGAAAGAGCAAAGCCTGTCTAATTCATTCACCCCATCTCCACCTCAACGCAGTCATGCAACTTTCTCGTCATCTTCACTGCACAAACACTAAAGCTCTGGGCCCTCACCCCAGCCCCGTCCAAACTCCCCTATGAATGAACCTGACCCGGCACGCACCTTCATAGTCTGCCTGGATGACCGTCGTGGCGTCGGCGACCGTGGCGCCCTTCACCACCATGACGTCATCGAAGGCGACGGGCAGGTCGGCGGTGTCCACCACCTGCCAGTGCTCGCCGTCACTCGAGGCGAGCGTCGACGACAGCTTGGTGTCATAGGCGTACATCTTGCCGGCGGAGTGGCCCCGCAGCTGACCGATGTACTTGGGCTGGCCTGCGGAGGAGGGATGGCAGTGTGAGCTGATGGTCAGAGGAAGAGGAGTCATGGAGTCATCGAGTCATGGAGTTATCGAGTCATGGAGTCATGGAGTTATCGAGTCATGGAGTCATGGAGTCATCGAGTCATGTAGTCATGGAATCATGGAGTCATGGAGTCATCGAGTCATGAAGTCATGGAGTCATGGAGTCATGGAGTCATGGAGTCGTGGAGTCATGGAGTCATGGAGTCATGGAGTCATGGAGTCATGGAGTCATGGAGTCATGGAGTCATCGAGTCATGGAGGAGTCATGAGGAGTCTACTATACGTGTACGTGTGGCGGCTGGATGAGAAAATAACGATACGGTTGAATGATATAACGGTTAGCGCAGGTAGTTGCAATTTCCGTTGTCACTTCCATTGATTTTCCCAGGTCTCTATTACGTATCGTTCATAGTGATTTTGAACCACGAAACATTTCGTAATAGGAATTGGATAAAATCAGATATATCTTATATTCTTTACAAAAACAATACAATATTGTTGCATAGATTTCCAATGGATTTAAGTTTTTCATAAAAATAATTCATTAATATAGATTATCAAAATACGTAAGTGATGTTTCGATATTTAGCAGGGCAACACAATAATGACTATCTACAGTTATGTGTCACATTGGCGGGACAAAAATATTGTGCGGAATACAATTTATTTATTTATAATACGATCGTATTGAAAATACACTTCTTGTAAGCTTAAAGGAAATAGTTCACCTTGTAAATTTTTTACCAAGCACGATTTTATTATATTTTTTAATGCAATTTATTTGTATATTGTCAAAAATGGCCTTATATCGCGCCGATTCAGGACAGAAGGCCGTAAATTTGTATTGTTTATCAAAACTATATGCATACTCTCTGAGTCAGAGTCCTGACGTCACGCGAATGTAAACAATGGTTCAGCCAATCAGATTCGAAAGTAGTCGCGTAAGGATAGACTCGCATTGGAGATGTGCCAACCGGCGGCCGGCGGTTCGCATACTAGCACCAGCTGCAAGCTGATTGGCTGATGGTATAGCCTCTGCCCGGGCTAGAACCAGTACAACATTCTTTAGCCAGCACCGCATTCCTTCGCCAAAAAAATCAAATATATTCGGCTGGAAAGTCTTTTCAGTCAAGAAAACTTGCAGATAGGGGTTTCCCAACACGGGCTACAAAACTGCTATCTCAGTTTAAAACTAATGCTGAAGGTGAACTATTTCCTTTAACGTTCTCAGCGGCAGAAAGTTCTTGGGTATTATTTTGTCGTCAGTAATCGCCCGAATACCTGATAAAGGACAAATATGCAAGCGTCGTTTTTATTCAATCATATTTTGCAGGACCATGGAGCAAGGTTGCTGATTTTATTACTCAACAGTCTGCATTATTTGTTTGTTTATCGCCGAGTAGGTTATTTCTAGGTATCAACATTTGTTGATTCAAACAGTTCTACTAATCAAGTCGTATTATTGACAGCCCACGTGTGAATCCGGATCCGGAACAACTGCTGCTGTGATAATAAACGAATCATATTCCTCCGCGTGCCGGCGCGAGGTGGCGTTGGAATAATGAGTAACATTGTCGGAGCACAGTGCTGTATACTGTTCGACATAGCGAATCACTGGCTCTGGGCAGGTGAGCCAGGCTGGGCAGATGAGCCAGGCTGGGCAGGTGAGCCAGCGAATCACTGGCTCTGGGCAGGTGAGCAGTGTTGGCTGTTTATTGCCAGCATACTGTTCGACACAGCGAATCACTGGCTCTGGGCAGGTGAGCAGTGTTGGCTGTTTATTGCCAGCATACTGTTCGACACAGCGAATCACTGGCTCTGGGCAGGTGAGTAGCGTTGGCTGTCATTTTGGCGGTGCGCAGTTGACGCTGCATCTCAGCCCGCCCGGTCGTCAGGCGGCCCACCCACCGGGTGAGGGGTGAGGGAGAGAGGGGGGATGGACAGTGACACCACTGCAGACACCAGACAGTAGACAGGGTCCCCGGGTCCGCGGTGACAACCGACAGCTCAGATGGCGCCACGGTGCAGAGACGGGGTCGGTGTGCTGGGTGGCGGAGCAGGTTTAGGAGGTTTTAAGAGGAGGTTGTCACTATCAGGTGATATATTGCTACTCTCTACCCACAATGCAGCAGAGATGACTCTCTGAACTGTCATCTGAATCGGCGACAATATAACTCATCTATCCAACCATTTTTACTAGCCTGCCAATGAATGGAAACGTGTCAGATGTTTTCTCCAAAACGAGCATATCCCGTGAAAATATATCTGTAAAATCCTAGGACGCCCCAATCTTAAAACAAAGGGCTAAACGCTATATAAACTTTATTGATTTTAGGTAGGCATATATACATATCTACTCGTGCGAGGAATAGTGTCACACTTGCAGCAGCCTATTTTCTAATTATGTGGCTAAGCCAGAAATTCTTCGAAAATGGAGGACAGAAAAGGAGGGCAAATATGGCAGATGTAAGACAATAGGACGTATTGAACTTGTTTTCTATGACAACCTTAACATAGAAAAACCCTTCGGTTCATGGTAAATAAGTAGGTATATTTTAGGCGCAAATGGTAGTAATACCTATTTTGGCGTTGGAATCCGGCGGCCAGACTGACCCGATCAGCGTCAGCCGGTGATTCACCCCGAAAGGCGTTGGCGGGGGTGTGGGGAGGGGCACCTTCCCGAGAACCGTCTGCACTAACACCATGAGGGCGCCTGGAAACACCGTATAACCTGGCAGTGTACCAGACGTGCCCAGGCAATGGCTCAGCCTGCAGCTGTACCCTGTCCTCGCGCGGCGCCCGCAATGGCTCAGCCCAGCTGTGCCCTGTCCTCGCGCGGCGCCCGCAATGGCTCAGCCCAGCTGTGCCCTGTCCTCGCGCGGCGCCCGCAATGGCTCAGCCTGCAGCTGTGCCCTGTCCTCGCGCGGCGCCCAGGCAATGGCTCAGCCTGCAGCTGTGCCCTGTCCTCGCGCGGCGCCCGCAATGGCTCAGCCTGCAGCTGTGCCCTGTCCTCGCGCGGCGCCCAGGCAATGGCTCAGCCTGCAGCTGTGCCCTGTCCTCGCGCGGCGCCCAGGCAATGGCTCAGCCTGCAGCTGTGCCCTGTCCTCGCGCGGCGCCCGCAATGGCTCAGCCTGCAGCTGTGCCCTGTCCTCGCGCGGCGCCCGCAATGGCTCAGCCCAGCTGTACCCTGTCCTCGCGCGGCGCCCGCAATGGCTCAGCCTGCAGCTGTGCCCTGTCCTCGCGCGGCGCCCGCAATGGCTCAGCCTGCAGCTGTACCCTGTCCTCGCGCGGCGCCCGCCGTCTGTGGATGTAATAAAGTCATCACCTGATGGCGCTGCTCCCTCTGAACTCCGTAGTCACCTGTCTGCTTCTCTGCCACATCAAAGCCCCAGTCGTATAAGCCAACTTCGCACCCGACCCAGACGCCCCCCCCCCCCCCTGCACGCTCCCTCCTCTCCCTGCATGCCCCTGGCCTTGCTCACGGCGGCGGCAGAAGGCGTCAGAGCCGCGGACCCCCACCGACGGCCGCTCCGATCGCAGCCGCTGCCAAGACCGGCGTCTCGAGCTAACGCGTCTCGTCAGCGGGGTACACACACCACTACCTTCCCGTGCACGCGGCGCCTCCCGCCTCTCACCACCCGCCCTTCAGTGGGCTCCAGGGGCGTGGGAACTACTTTGAAGTTGGGGGGGGGGGGGCGAACTTTTTGGTAATACTACGACAAAAATTCAGACTGAAGAGAAGCAAAGTGTGCCGCTCATTTCCATACCCAATGCTGCTTATTGCCAATAGTATGCCATATATTTAAGGACATGGGTAACAATGTCATATAAGGGGTCGCCAAACAAACAAAACAAAAACTAGAGAAAAGCTTGCAAACATGAAGAAGGACCGACACTGGTGCTAGGGTCACAAGAAGCCGGAGAAGCGGTACTGGAGCTTTAACCGTTCCAGAACCGGCGGGCTTGACTGACTCCCGAACCTGAGGTAGCTGGTGAGGTGATGTGCCGGGCTCGCAGCAAGTTGACCAAGAGCACCAACCATGACAAAATCATGCATTTGGCATACATTTGGTGCGAGTGCCATACTTGGCTTCAACCGAGTTATGATATTCCGTGTTTTACAGTGTTATGGTGAATGTTTCAGGTCCATTTTTATGAATTTATCGTTATACGGTCGTACTCATCCAAGTGAGCTGGCAAACCAATGCATTTAGAACTCACACTTTTTTTCTGAGAAAAGGCGTATCTACCGTAGAAGGTGTAATATACAAGGCGTAATATAAGTTAGTTATTTTGTTTGTTAATTAACCCGCCATTGACTGAGGGGGGAGGGCGTTTAACGCCCCCCCCCCCCCCCCCCCCGCCCCTCCAGATGAATTTTCGCAATAGCTGAAAAACTAATGGCGTTATCAACGTGAAACTTCGAGTGCCTTCTTCTAAATCACTGTTACGTCTTGTGTGCAAAAATGAAGAAATTTTGTCGAATTTTTCAGGTTATAGCGAATTTAGTAACGTCATTACACACGAGTTTTACATCAAAATCAGCTAAACTTTGCCAGGCCGTACAAATGCCACATTTAAAGCAAAATGCAATAGAAAAACTCCAAAAGATAGAAAATTACAACTGGCTATCTCAGTTTCTTTTAATTTTAGTTTTTGACCCCCACAAACTAAAAAAAACTTTTGGGGGGGGGGGGGGTGGGGGGAATTATCACAAAATCAAAATTTCTAAAATATTTATTTTTTTTAAAAACGGAAGATATGTCAGATAAACATACCTAGGCAACTACCATACTAAATTTCAAACTGATATCTCCATTTTTAACTGACTTATGAGTTATGACATCTAAAGTATGGGAAACTCATGACGTCATATTTTGTTTTGCTTTTATTGACCAGATACAGACAAATAAATGCGAGCACTGTATTCTTGAGAGAAAACTGGTCCATAAACATGCCTTCTTTTTATATTTATCAATTTCAAATTTTGACCTTCAGTGACCTGAACTTGACCTGAACTTGACAATAACCTCACGTAAATGAATTCAGGTGGTAAAATGACTATCACTGTCGAATTCTACGTGGCAAATAACCCATAAAACATGTTTTCCATGACTTTCGTAGATATTTTGACATAGTGATTTTCTGTGACCTAAGCTTGACCTTGACCTTTGCCAACAATCTCACTTTAGCCCATGCGGGATGTGCATAATACCTTTGGCAGCACTTTGGGTGATCATGGTCATAATCGATGGCTTTTGCTGGAAAGTATGGCCGATAGACTCAAATACATCGATTTTGACCTTTGACCTGACCGTGATCTGATATTTGACCTCACTTTGAAATTTGTGACCATGCTTTATATTCATCTTATTGGGAGCTTTCGATTGCCGCCTTGCGCGTCTCGCTGTTTATTGCGGAAACACACCAAAGAAAACATGTCATAGTGCGGGAGAATTGGCACACAAGCACATATGCGCTTTAGTAAAATGTCAAAAGTGATTTCTTAGAAACAATTCGGCAATTATTATATTTTGCATTAGTAAATAACTTCTGCTGATAACCAGGGGCGCGTTTAACGCCCCCCTCCCCCTCAGTCAATGGTGCTCGGCTGAGACCCCAGTCAATGCCGGATTAACTGTTGCCGAATTAAGGTCCTTTAACACGGGCACTACCGGGGGTTCGCACCAACCACGAACTGGCGGGGGGGGGGGATTTTCGCCCCACCCCCCTAATATCTAAAAACGCAACGTAGCGACAAGCGGAAAACGATGGTAGATAGCACGAGACAAGCTCTATTGAAAGTACTTGGGTAATTTTTAGGTCAGGTCAATATTGAGGTCACCATAGGTCACCAAAGGTCAAATTCCGACTACATGTATAATATGAGTGTCCTTGATAAAACCGTCTATACGTCTATATCTCGATAACTAAAAGAGCTAGCGACACGAAAAAAAAAACGTTCGAAAGATAATTGATTTGCTTTCCTGTCGCTAAGGTTCCATTATAATTGACCTAAGGTCAATAGTTAGGTCAGCAAAAGTTATTTACTAGTACAAAATATAATAATTGCCAAATTGTTTTTAAGAAATCACTTTTAACAGACGCACGATCTAGTAAAACATATTTCACCATTGTGTTTCTCTCGTCAAGACGCATCGAATGATATATTGGGTGACCTAGTTAGGCCATATACAACAATTGGCTGGACCTGAGGTCAGGGTCAACTCTTGCATCAATAGATTCGTCTCAACAAGCCGAATACAATGGTGAAAATCCCATTGCTCTATCTTGATTGGGTAAAGAGTTATTAAATAAAACCCATTCGTGACCTGGATGGTCACCCGAGTTGACCTGGTAGAGGTCAAAGAACAGAAATGTTACATAAGGCTTTGCATTTGGCACAAGAGTGGTGGATCTGGTGAAAATTTGTCAAATTTGGCAATTTCCTATAGATTTCTAATTTATACGTGTTTACATGTTTCCCCATTGACTTATAATGGGGAGGTCACGAGATCGACCTGACGTTAGGTCACCGATATAAAATAAAATGATATAAACGAATTATAGATACCTTCACCTGATGACATCCTGTGAGTTTCAAACCGTTTGGTCAACCACTTTGGCTGTGGCACGACCGCAAACATTTTGGAGGTGGGGTCACTTGACTTGACCTGGTGACCTGACCTGAGATGACCCGAGTTAAAAAAAAATCACACCGTGTGGGTAATTTATGCCCAAACAGCTGTGCCAAATTTCGCAGCGATGCGCGCCGCCGTTGAAACTCTGGTAACAATGCCCTTGTTCTTATACAGTCGAGTGATCGTGTAAAAAGTTGTGGGGGGGGGGGGGGGTGAGTTAACCCCACTGCCCCCATGGTTCCCACGTCCCTGGTGCACTCTGTGAGCCGGGGGTGGCACCCACTGAACTCCGCACAGTCGCGCCCCGCAACACCACGATGTCTATCTGGAGCTGCCGGGCAGTGGCAGCTCTCGACAACCAGCGGCGAAGCCTCAGCCGGTCACCAGGCGCGGATACAGAGGGCGGGACGGGAGAAACGTGGTTTGCACCCCGCATCTGATCCATAATGCTAACAGAAGAGCATAAACAGCTCAGCAGCCGCAGGAGCCGCCCAAGCGCCAATGGCTCACGAAGGTTACCGCTCGCAGGAGTGGCCGACTGTGTCGGGATGGTCGGGATTTGCATAAAACGTGCATTGGTTTCACTGAAGACCAGGGGCTGAAGCACTGAAGCCTTATTGCCCGGAATGAGTACTGAAAACGCGAAGTTATATAAAATATGCAACAAATGGGCTGCGAAACATCGCTCGAATTGTCTGTTGATGCTAGCGTTAGTAGTTATAACTATTCTTCACGCTGCCGGAGTTGTTCATAAGTTACTTTGATTATTATGTTTTACGATAAAAATAATAAAATAAATGCGAGCTCTTCTCTAACATCAATGACTTTGAAAAGGCATATGCACTATGCAGCCATCCCTCTGAAACCTACAACATTATCATTGTCAGTAAACAACCAACGATCGTAACAATCCCAGAGTAGCACAGCAGTCGCGTTAGGGCGTTAACCGGCGAAGGTCTGGCGTGGGCCCTGCAGACGTCTGTGGGGCGCATCCTGTATTGATGGGCGCTGACCACGACCAGGTAGCGGGACGAGGAGTCTACCGTCTGGTCACTGGACAGCAAAGCAAGGTCGTCTGGAGCGCACTGCCGTGCAGACGAGTCCATGGCCTCAATATCCGCCGCCCCCGCCCCCGCCCCCGCCGGCTAACGTACGACACAGCGGCGAGGCGATTCATGCAATTCACTGCCGCCGGCTGGCCGGGCCGCTGTCTGTTCCATCTGGTACACAGCATCGCACAGCATCACTAACAGAGCCCGGTCCGGACGCCAGCCGGGGGGGATGATTGGCTACTGGAAATCGATCATACCGCCTCAGACAAATGAATAGACGGACGCTTCTCTGAGCTGGAGTGACGAGGCTGGACTATATACGGAGGGTCGCTTTCATTGGCTGTATTGGGTGCCGCCGTGTTTTGAACGCTGTCTAAGAATGTGAGACAGCTGGCCGCGTGCCAGGGATTCTATGTCGCATTTCATGGAGACGAAGCCATTGGAAATGACAACATAGCTATCAAAGTCAGGATATACATTTCCAATGTGATCTTTTTTGCATTAGTTCGAATTGTGATGGGATCTTCTTCGCATTCGTTTATGTGACCAATGTGCCACGCAATAGGAAACTAAGAGTTGTACGAACTAATAAAGATGCCCCTAATTTTGTAGTCTGTTAACTACGTGTTAACTACGTGTTAACTACGTGTTAACTACGTGTTAACTACGTGTTAACTACGTGTCCAATATATTGGACTTTATATTTATGTGTGGTGTCATAAGAAAATATCTGGCGCTTATCTGTAATGTGTATACGGCTCGCACACCACACGATTATACACTCCATGTTCATGTTTGTTTGTTTTTACGATACGCTGGCAGACGTGTGCGCATCGCAGGCCTGACCCCTGACCGGGTCACGGTGGATCATCGCAGGCCTGACCCCTGACCAGGTCACATTAGGTCACGACCATCGCATGCCTGACCCCTGACCGGGTCACGGTGGGTCATCGGAGGCCTGACTCCTGACCGGGTTACGGTGGATCACGACCATCAGTCTCCAGCGACGGCGGGAGCCAAGGTGCCGTGTCTTTCCTGCGCGAGTGGCCGCTGGAGGATGGTGAACGGTGGCTATAGACTGTAGATCGTGTTCATTAACTGGTGAAATGGGTTTATTGATAATTTCAGGGAGAGGTGGCAAGGTTGTGACCCCGGAAGTCGAATGGGTTATTATATTTTTACTATCAGACAAATGTCGTAACATGTCGTAATGTGCTGGGTGCATACCTACAACCTTCCACTCGGCTCGGCTCTAATTGTGGCCCTTTCGGCTTGCCACTAATGTTCACCAGGAGCTCTAGCCTGTGTCTTCGAAAGCGGTTGTAGTATATTGTCTTAGTTCTATCTAGTAGTATAGTGTTCCCAGTTAATTTAGTCTGCGACTTACAGAGCACCTACTCCACATCCGCCAGCTGCACGACTGATGGCGTCATCTATCCACCAGCCCACCGTCGGCCCTGCCACCTACCGATCCAGACGACGTCGTCGCGGGAGGCGAAGCAGAGCATGGCATCCTTGGCCATGTCGTAGTCGCAGTAGTAGACGACGTCGTTGGTGGTGTCGACGGCGAAGTGGCGCCACTTGCGCGGCTCGTTGCTGTAGATGGTGTTGTCCTCCACGACGGGACACGAGCTCTCCGGCACGATGTCCGGGTGGCAGCCGTAGAGCTCCGCGCTGAGGGCGGAGGATACAGTGGGTCAGTCGTGGCGGAGGAGGCGGAGGAGTCGGAGGAGGCGGAGAGGCGGAGGAGGCGGAGGAGGCGGAGGAGGCGGAGGAGGCGGAGGAGGCGGAGGAGGCGGAGGAGGCGGAGGAGGCGGAGGAGGCGGAGGAGGCGGAGGAGGCGGAGGAGGCAGAGGAGGCGGCGGAGGCGGAGGATGCGGAGGAGGCGAAGGAGGCGAAGTATGCGGAGGATGCGGAGGATGCGGAGGAGGCGGAGGAGGTGGAGGAGGAAGAGAGACTGGCGTGACGCGGGTCAGGACTGACTGGACACAGTTTGGGGAGGGGAGCTGGGAAACGCTCCTAAAACAGTGCTGCATCGGTGTAATTCTGGCATGCAGGACGTAAAAACAACTTAGGTAAGTATAATAATACATAGGCATATCCTATATTTTACGTCTGTACGTTGAGATACTCCATTCTTCAAAACGTTTAACAGACCGAGTGTTGATTTGTGTGGTTTGATGTATTTTGTTTCGTACCTGATCTGGATGTAGTTGGAGGTGTCGGCGTCAGCGGCACGGATTTTGTTTCGTTCCTGATCTGGATGTAGTTGGAGGTTTCGGCGTCAGCGGTACTGATTTGGTTTCGTACCTGATCTGGATGTAGTTGGAGGTGTCGGCGTCAGCGGTACTGATTTTGTTTCGTACCTGATCTGGATGTAGTTGGAGGTGTCGGCGTCAGCGGCACTGATTTTGTTTCGTACCTGATCTGGATGTAGTTGGAGGTGTCGGCGTCAGCAGCACTGAATTTGTTTCGTACCTGATCTGGATGTTGTTGGAGGTGTCGGCGTCAGCAGCACTGAATTTGTTTCGTACCTGATCTGGATGAAGTTGGAGGTTTCGGCGTCAGCGGCACTGATTTGGTTTCGTACCTGATCTGGATGTAGTTGGAGGTGTCGGCGTCAGCGGCACGGATTTTGTTTCGTACCTGATCTGGATGTAGTTGGAGGTTTCGGCGTCAGCGGCACTGATTTGGTTTCGTACCTGATCTGGATGTAGTTGGAGGTGTCGGCGTCAGCGGCACTGATTTTGTTTCGTACCTGATCTGGATGTAGTTGGAGGTGTCGGCGTCAGCGGCACTGATGACGACGCGCACGAACTTAGTGCGGAAGCTGCTGACGCCCAGGGCCTCCATGTCCATGGCGTCGGCAACCGTGCCCTGCCGCCACCGACAACACAGTCACAGTCGGAACACCAACATGTTTGTTGCTACGTGTAGAGTGTAGACGTTAAGCTGGCTAAAACAAACTCAAACTCGTTTTTAGATTAACTAACTAAAACTTAACGAAGTACTTCCCAAATGAACTAAGCTGAGCTACAGGATACAAGACCTCAGGTCTCAGGTTAGCCGTTCCACAATCCGGATGCGCTACATCGAGATCGTGAAAGGACTGTCATTCTGACTCAGCAGCTCCGTATGTTGACAGTACAACCGCCGCCGACCGGTTCCCAAAACGCTCCCGGTGTCCACGTGTCACCTCCACCCACCAGCGCGCGTCACGCCCATCTCAGACGCACCGTGTACTTCTCCTGGAAGAAGAGGCCGTCGTCGCTGGCCATCAGCTTGACCTCGGTGACCTTGCGTGCCCCGACGTTGGTGACCTTCCAGCCAGAGACGCGTGTGGGAACGCCGAACCGGATCTCCACGTACTGGCTGGTCCAGGAAGGATCGTCCCGCACCGGCGGCCGCCAGCCTGCCAGCAGGACATACTACGCTGACGGCACCGGGTTTACATAAGGTATGGGTAGTGTGGGTGACGCGGGTGGTACTCAAGGTGTCACAAGATGGCTCAATGATCACTGCCAGAGGCTTGCGCTATGCGGATGTTTGGGGACGCATTATGCGTGGCTAATGTTTGGGGACGCATTATGCGTGGCTAATGTTTGGGGACGCGTGGCTATGTATGCCTGGCTAACAGAACACATATAACCTTCCAAGCTACAACAAGATGACGCGAACGATAGGATAAGTTGATGTTAAGACGTGTAAAATCATAAGCTTAAGCTTACTTTTCGAGACATATTTAAATGTTTCACCAGATATAAATGTACATGCTCGTCTACAACCAAACCCAGGGGCATCGCCATGGTAAAGCAAACAGCAGTGTGTAATTGGCAATATTGTTAGGAATGTGCAGTGCATATCTATGTAGGCATATTATACAACTCCCCACATATAATCAAGCATGTCCAGCTGGCCCACTGACCTTCGCCCTTGATGGCGGCGGGCCCGAAGCTGCCGCTCCTCTCGATGGCGGCGGAAACAGCGAAATGACAGTCGTCCAGAGTGGCAAGCAGCGGCTCCGAACATTCTGCCGACACAGAAGGACGGGCTGCAGTCAATTGGCAGCTGTACCCAGGGGCGTCACCGATAATTTTTGAGTGGGGGAGGGGGGATATAAATGTATAAATGTAAATGTATGTGTAGGTCGGCGGAAATGACGAAATAAAAATTACCCATTTTTATGCGTGTATTTAAGCCTTTGCAGCATTTTTAATGTGGACTTCATGTAATAGTAGGTACTTGTTAGTTAGCGCCGCGAAGCGTCGCGAAATTTTTACGGGTTTGCCTGAGAAAACCCAGAAACATAGGCGGTGGGCCTTGTAGAGAATAAGAAGCTAAACATGTTATTCATTCAATTCACCGTTACAACGAACCAGAGACGATGACGATGGCTTCGTTATGATGATGGCCACCGATGTGACGCCGCAAAGCAGCGTGAACATTTTAATTTTAGGTCGTGGAAAACGAATTTGTAATATTGGAACCAGACTCAGATCACCCTTATTCCTGGTTACACATCTCAGAATGATTAAAAATATTGAAATTAAGGTAGTTTGTAATATACATATTCTTCGGACAGTAAATCACGATGACCGGTGGCTGTCGGCGCTCTATAGTACATATGATAATAGTACTGCATACATATGTACCGAACTGTAACAAACAACTGGTAACAGTGCATATGGTTTAAAAGCAGAAAGACTTCTCCGCACATAAATAATAATAACACATATTTTATATATATATATATATATATATATATATATATATATATATATATATATATATATATATATATATATATATATATATATATATATATATATATATATATATATATATATATATATATATGTATATATATATATATATATATATATATATATATATATATATATATATATATATATATATATATATATATATATATATATATATATATATATATATATATATATATATATATATATATATATATATATATATATATATATATATATATATATATATATATATATATATATATATATATATATATATATATATATATATATATATATATTTATATATATATATATATATATAGTCGGGGTCAGTCGGGGTCAGTCGGGGTCAGTCGGGATCATCAGTCGGGGTCAGTCGGGGTCAGTCGGGGTCAGTCGGGGTCAGTCGGGGTCAGTCGGGGTCAGTCGGGGTTAGTCGGGGTTAGTCGGGGTCAGTCGGGGTCAGTCGGGGTCAGTCGGGGTCAGTCGGGGTCAGTCGGAGTCAGTCGGGGTCAGTCGGGGTCAGTCGGGGTCAGTCGGGGTCAGTCGGGGTCAGTCGGGGTGTGTCAGGCCTCAGCTCAAAGGTGACGTGGTATACAAACGCCTTAGAAAGGCAGTTTCGATAAGCGAATTTTACAAGAAAGTCAAATGTTGGGAACTAGGAAGTCTACACAACTCTCGCCGACAAGACATTTCACGATGGGCATGGAATACACTGGAATCACGTCAACAAATCACATTACATGATCACTCATTCGCTGCTCCTTACCCCGCATACGCTGCTTCTCTTTCTCTACCCCACCTCTTCCCAATCCGTCAGCTCAACACCTCTCCTGTTCTCCCGTTGGATGAGAATCTCAGTGCCGTCGCAGTCACATACCTGGCGTGCTGACCTCGTACATAGTGTAGGTCATGGGCCCGCAGCGCGTGTAGGCGTTAGTCTCCAGCGTAGGGCGGCAGATCGGACGGGCCAGGGTGGTGGCGTTCGCCCAGCCGGAGCCGCGGCTCCGCACGTAGTTCGGGTCGATCGAGGCGTTAAAGTCGACCGTGAAGATGTCGGTGAAGTAGATCTCGCCCACCTGCGGACGCCAGGCGACCGGAAGGGCAGGGTCAAGGTCACAGGTGCCGAGACGGTGCGAAGTCGGGACAAAAACAAACTGGGGTAGTGGGAATGGACTAATGTTTGCCGTTTTTTTCGCACTCGGACTGTGTGTAACGCTGGTACAGTCAGAACTTGCTTGTAATCTTAGGTACGATGGTGCCACAGATAATGGCCGTCACACCTCGCCGAGGATACTGCAGTGCAAGTCACGTACCACGAGCGCCACGCTGGAGCCCTTGAAGAGGACGGTTATGGAGGAGGAGTTGGTCTCCACCTCTCCCTCGGTGTAGTTCATGTACAGGGGGAAGATGATGACCACGCGCGCGTCCATCGCCTCCTGAGTGGATATGTTGCTGTGCTGCACCGTCACCGTCAGGCCCACCTTCTGGTCACTGGCGGCGGAGAGAGGCGTGGCTGTTACGTCAGAGACGAGATGCACTTCTCAGGTCGCTAAATGAAGGTGAAGTGTCTTGCCAATAACCCTTTCGTCTCTCAATCTACAATCAAGACTGTAGAAAACAACTCTTTCAACGGCGATTAAAAACTCCGTTTTCCTAAGCAAAACCGGCGAATTAGGCCAAGTCAAAGTTAAAAAAAGGTACATAAGATGACAATTATACAGTTTATGCAGGGTGACTTCATTTCTCATCTTCAACTTCGTAAATAATCCGCTAAACTTGACCCCTATGTACGACCCCGGAGTTCAGTGGCAAACGTACACCTCCTTGTCGTATTTGGTCTTCTCAGGCTCCTTCAGCGTGAGACTCGTCTCCAGAATAACTTTCTCCGACCCAGCCACGGTGGCCGTCACGTCCTGCGGCTCCACCACGATAATATCACCGAGCTGAGGGGACGAGGGAGGGGGACAGTCAGGTGACGTCCTGTGGCTCCACCACGATAATATCACCGAGCTGAGGGAACGGGGAGGGGGACAGTCAGGTGACCTACAATCAGCTGTTCACAGGCAGGACACAGACCACTCACTCACAGTTAGAACGCTGACCACCGAAGGGCTGCCCAGCGGCAGCATTGCATGCCTTAATTTACATGGTCCGTGCCGTCAGAGATATATACAAAGTTGTATTCATGACTCTTATGATACCCAATTTTGGTCAGACTCTGTTCTCATTTGTTTACGCTTCCACTAAACGAGAGAGACAAACAATAGACTAGACATGATGATTTACTTCACTGACAAAGTAGCATTGTGAACATACTCTGCGAATTCTACCCTGCCTGGCGCCATCCAGCTGGTGCTTGTCTCCGTCCCGCGGTCATCTCTCACCCTGAACGAGATGTGCATCGGTTTGGTGGCGGTGGCGACCGCGTGGAGCAGCGGGTGGTCGGTGACCCGCAGCTGCACCTCCATGTCCATACCCCACTCGGCGTCGTTGCCCTTGCCGCGGTACATCTCGCCGCTGAGACCTGTGCACGCACCGGGAATGGGCGCGGCCGTCAGTGAGGGTCCAGGCAGGCAGATGGACATGGTGATTTCCGCACAGCCTCTCCTGCGGCAGAGGTGAAAGGGAGGAAGCAAAGCGCACTGTGTCCGTGGCTTTGCACAAAGAAGCTAACTCTCGGTCCCCAGATGCGGGGTGGAGCAGGAAACTAAAGGACGCTATGCGTCTCAGAAATCGACCCAATCCGCGGAGTGCACTCTCCGTATACCGAGGTTGGTGATGTGGCCCAGACCCGTCCCCGGCGTCTCCTGTGCGCCCTCCGTATACCTAGGTTGGTGATGTGGCCTAAGTTGACGAGCAGCGAGTCGAACTGGCTGAGATGCGTCAGGTTCACGTTGGTGTGGGTGAGGTTGAGCAGCTCCTCGGCCAGCAGCGGCGTGCCCAGCACGTCGGCGCCCATGTTGTTCCCGTACCGGATGTCGTGCACGGTGTACAGAGCGCGCATTACTTCCGTAGGTGACACGATCGCCAGCTGCGACGGAGATACACGGTATGACGTCAGCACTCTCACCCACGGACAGTTTTAGTTATCACATGTGCTGCTATTGTGTGTATGTACTGTTCTATGTATCTATTCCATATCATCGTATAGTGGACAGTGGACACCACACGGATCAAATAATTGTCCCCTTTTCGGCTGCGTTATGAGCCAGCAATGCAAAAATATGGAGAGATATTGAGAACATAGTCCCCCTGCTACGACAACTTCCGATACCAAAAAGGCCAGGTACGAAGAGCAATAGGCACTGTCTTCCTACCACTGGTAGAAAGACAAGTCTAGTTCTCTTAAGTAGCCTTTTGCAACGCGCATGCTTGCTCAAAGTGTTGCCAACCGGCGGCTGTTGAGCCGTCTCTCACCTCTGATTGGTGCACTCCGGGAGGGATGATCAGCCTGAATGGCACCCAGAAGTACTGGCCGATGCTGGCGGACGGTGTCACCGTGTTGTTGCTCAGATCGATCGTGTCGGTGGCGCTGAGGTTGGTGGCGGCTGAGGGGGACGAGCAGAAGGTGCCGGTCAGGTAGACTATTTTGGAGCTGTGACACTGGAAGCTACGTTTGTCGTATATGCTTATGCTGCACAATGCACATTCCACGAATTTCAACACTTCGACAGCGGTGAAAACTTGCACGGCGGCATCACAGACCATGCTATTGACTGCACTGTCTCAATGTCTCTTCTTCCCAGCTTCTCCCCCACATCTCCCACATCTCCCCTCATCTCCCCAGCATCCCTCATCTCCCCATCATCTCCCGCATCTCCCCAGAACCTACCCAGCATTCCTTCAGCACCTCCCCAGCATTCCCTCAGCACCTCCCCAGCATTCCCTCAGCACCTCCCCAGCATTCCCTCAGCACCTCCCCAGCACCTCCCTCAGCATCTCCCCAGCATTCCCTCAGCACCTCCCCAGCACCTCCCTCAGCATCTCCCCAGCATTCCCTCAGCACCTCCCCAGCATTCCCTCAGCACCTCCCCAGCATTCCCCCAGCATCTCCCCAGCATTCCCTCAGCATCTCCCCAGCATTCCCTCAGCACCTCCCCAGCATCTCCCCAGCATTCCCTCAGCACCTCCCCAGCATTTTCTCAGCACCTCCCTCAGCACCTCCCCAGCATTCCCTCAGCACCTCCTCAGTATTTTCTCAGCACCTCCCTCAGCACCTCCCCAGCATTCCCTCAGCACCTCCCCAGCATTTTCTCAGCACCTCCCTCAGCACCTCCCCAGCATTCCCTCAGCACCTCCCCAGCATTTTCTCAGCACCTCCCTCAGCACCTCCCCAGCATTCCCTCAGCATCTCCCCAGCATTTTCTCAGCACCTCCCTCAGCACCTCCCCAGCATTCCCTCAGCACCTCCCCAGCATTTTCTCAGCACCTCCCTAGCATTCCCTCAGCACCTCCCAGAATTCCCTCAGCATCTCCCCAGCATTCCCTCAGCACCTCCCCAGCATTCCCTCAGCACCTCCCCAGCATTCCCTCAGCACCTCCCCAGCATTCCCTCAGCACCTCCCCAGCATTCCCTCAGCATCTCCCCAGCATTCTCTCAGCACCTCCCCAGCATTCCCTCAGCACGTCCCCAGCATTCCCTCAGCACCTCCCCAGCATTCCCTAAGCACCTCCCCAGCATTCCCTCAGCACCTCCCCAGCATTCCCTCAGCACCTCCCCAGCATTCCCTCAGCACCTCCCCAGCATTCCCTCAGCACCTCCCCAGCATTCCCTCAGCACCTCCCCAGCATTTTCTCAGCACCTCCCCAGCACCTACCTCAGCACCTGCCCAGCATTCCCTCAGCACCTCCTCAGAGTTCCCTCAGCACCTCCCCAGCACCTCCCTCAGCATCTCCCCAGCATCTCCCCAGAACCTCCCCAGCATTCCCTCAGCATCTCCCCAGCATTCCTCCAGCACCTCCCCAGCATTCCCTCAGCACCTCTCAAGCATTCCCTCAGCACCTCCCCAGCATTCCCTCAGCACCTCCCCAGAATTCCCTCAGCATCTCCCCACATTCCCTCAGCACCTCTCAAGCATTCCCTCAGCACCTCTCAAGCATTCCCTCAGCACCTCCCTCAGCACCTCCCCAGCATTCCCTCAGCACCTCCCCAGCATTTCCTCAGCACCTCCCCATCACCTCTCCAGCATTCCCTCAGCACCTCCCCAGAACCTCCCCAGCATTCCCTCAGCACCTGCCCAGCATTCCCTCAGCACCTCCCCAGCATTCCCTCAGCACCTCTCAAGCATTCCCTCAGCACCTCTCAAGCATTCCCTCAGCACCTCCCTCAGCACCTGCCCAGCATTCCATCAGAACCTCCCCAGCATTCCCTCAGCACCTGCCCAGCATTCCCTCAGCACCTCCCAGCATTCCCTCAGCACCTCCCCAGCATTCCCTCAGCACCTCTCAAGCATTCCCTCAGCACCTCTCAAGCATTCCCTCAGCACCTCCCCAGCATTCCCTCAGCACCTCCCCAGCATTCCCTCAGCACCTCTCAAGCATTCCCTCAGCACCTCTCAAGCATTCCCTCAGCACCTCCCCAGAATTCCCTCAGCACCTCTCAATCATTCCCTCAGCACCTCCCCAGCATTCCCTCAGCATCTCCCCAGCATTCCCTCAGCACCTGCCCAGCATTCCCTCAGCATCTCCCCAGCATTCCTCAGCACCTCCCCAGCATTCCCTCAGCACCTGCCCAGCATTCCCTCAGCACTTCCCCAGCATTCCCTCAGCACCTCCCTCAGCACCTCCCCAGCATTCCCTCAGCACCTCCCCAGCATTTCCTCAGCACCTCCCCATCACCTCTCCAGCATTCCCTCAGCACCTCCCCAGAACCTCCCCAGCATTCCCTCAGCACCTGCCCAGCATTCCCTCAGCACCTCCCCAGCATTCCCTCAGCACCTCTCAAGCATTCCCTCAGCACCTCTCAAGCATTCCCCCAGCACCTCCCTCAGCACCTGCCCAGCATTCCATCAGAACCTCCCCAGCATTCCCTCAGCACCTCCCCAGCATTCCCTCAGCACCTGCCCAGCATTCCCTCAGCACCTCCCCAGCATTCCCTCAGCACCTCCCCAGCATTCCCTCAGCACCTCTCAATCATTCCCTCAGCACCTCTCAAGCATTCCCTCAGCACCTCCCCAGCATTCCCTCAGCACCTCCCCATCATTCCCTCAGCATCCGCCCAGCATTCCCTCGGCACCTCCCCAGCATTCCCTCAGCACCTCTCAAGCATTCCCTCAGCACCTCTCAAGCATTCCCTCAGCACCTCCCCAGAATTCCCTCAGCACCTCTCAATCATTCCCTCAGCACCTCCCCAGCATTCCCTCAGCATCTCCCCAGCATTCCCTCAGCACCTCCCCAGCATTCCCTCAGCACCTCCCCATCATTCCCTCAGCATCCGCCCAGCATTCCCTCGGCACCTCCCCAGCATTCCCTCAGCACCTCTCAAGCATTCCCTCAGCACCTCTCAAGCATTCCCTCAGCACCTCCCCAGAATTCCCTCAGCACCTCTCAATCATTCCCTCAGCACTTCCCCAGCATTCCCTCAGCACCTCCCCAGCATTCACTCAGCACCTCTCAAGCATTCCCTCAGCACCTCTCAAACATTCCCTCAGCACCTCCCCAGCATTCCCTCAGCACCTCTCAAGCATTCCCTCAGCACCTCCCCAGCATTCCCTCAGCACCTGCCCAGCATTCCCTCAGCACCTCCCCAGCATTCCCTCAGCATCTCCCCAGCATTCCCTCAGCACCTCTCAAGCATTCCCTCAGCACCTCTCAAGCATTCCCTCGGCACCTCCCTCAGCACCTCCCCAGCATTCCCTCAGCACCTCCCCAGCATTTCCTCAGCACCTCCCCAGCACCTCTCCAGCATTCCCTCAGCACCTCCCCAGAACCTCCCCAGCATTCCCTCAGCACCTGCCCAGCATTCCCTCAGCACCTCCCCAGCATTCCCTCAGCACCTCTCAAGCATTCCCTCAGCACCTCTCAAGCATTCCCTCAGCACCTCCCTCAGCACCTGCCCAGCATTCCATCAAAACCTCCCCAGCATTCCCTCAGCACCTGCCCAGCATTCCCTCAGCACCTCCCCAGCATTCCCTCAGCACCTCCCCAGCATTCCCTCAGCACCTCTCAAGCATTCCCTCAGCACCTCTCAAGCATTCCCTCAGCACCTCTCAAGCATTCCCTCAGCACCTCCCCAGCATTCCCTCAGCACCTCCCCAGCATTCCCTCAGCATCTGCCCAGCATTCCCTCGGCACCTCCCCAGCATTCCCTCAGCACCTCTCAAGCATTCCCTCAGCACCTCTCAAGCATTCCCTCAGCACCTCCCCAGAATTCCCTCAGCACCTCTCAATCATTCCCTCAGCACCTCCCCAGCATTCCCTCAGCATCTCCCCAGCATTCCCTCAGCACCTGCCCAGTATTCCCTCAGCATCTCCCCAGCATTCCTCAGCACCTCCCCAGCATTCCCTCAGCACCTGCCCAGCATTCCCTCAGCACTTCCCCAGCATTCCCTCAGCACCTCCCCAGCATTCCCTCAGCACCTCCCAAGCATTCCCTCAGCACCTCTCAAACATTCCTTCAGCACCTCCCCAGCATTCCCTCAGCACCTCTCAAGCATTCCCTCAGCACCTCCCCAGCATTCCCTCAGCACCTCTCAAGCATTCCCTCAGAACCTGCCCAGCATTCCCTCAGCACCTCCCCAGCATTCCCTCAGCACCTGCCCAGCATTCCCTCAGCACCTCCCCAGCATTCCCTCAGCACCTCCCCAGCATTCCCTCAGCACCTGCCCAGCATTCCCTCAGCACCTCCCCAGCATTCCCTCAGCACCTCCCCAGCATCTCCCCAGAACCTCCCCAGCATTCCCTCAGCATCTCCCCAGCATTCCTTCAGCACCTCCCCAGCATTCCCTCAGCACTTCCCCAGCATTCCCTCAGCACCTCCCCAGCATTCCCTCAGCACCTCTCAAACATTCCCTCAGCATCTCCCCAGCATTCCATCAGCATCTCCCCAGTGCCAGCGCGTCACCACTCACGCGGGCTGTACTCGTCGGTGGTCAGGGTGAGCGTGACCTCCACTGCTGACCCGATTTGGACGTCGCTGGCGTCCAACAGCACCGCCTGCACATTGATGGAACCGCTGGCGTCCGAGGTGGTGGGCACCAGCGCCACGCAGGCCACCTTCAGCTGCGAGTCTTCTTCGGTCGGCGTCGTCACCGTCTCCAGCCGGGTGATGTCACGGAGAACCAGGTCGGCCTGGGTGGACAGTTCCAGTCTGCGGAGACAGGCACAGGGGGCGCTGAGGGCTGGCCGGGCGAGTAGGGCGTGCACTGTGTACGGCGATATAAGACAATACATATATACGATGTCACTCTCTTCTTCCCTCCCTCTCTCCCTCCCTCCTTTCGTTGCTCTCTCCCTCCCTCTCCCTCTCTCTTCCCCTCTCCCTCTTTCGTTACCTCTCTCTCTCCGTCTCTCCCCCCTCTTTATCTCTCCTATCTCTCCTATCTCTCCTATCTCTCCTATCTCTCTTATCTCTCCTATCTCTCCTATCTCTCCTATCTCTCCTATCTCTCCTATCTCTCCTATCTCTCCTATCTCTCCTATCTCTCCTATCTCTCCTATCTCTCCTATCTCTCCCATCTCTCCTATCACTCCTATCTCTCATATATCTCCTATCTCTCCTATCTCTCCTATCTCTCCTATCTCTCCTATCTCTCCTATCTCTCCTATCTCTCCTATCTCTCCTATCTCTCATATATCTCCTATCTCTCCTATCTCTCCTATCTCTCCTATCTCTCCTATATCTCCTATCTCTCCTATCTCTCCTATCTCTCCTATCTCTCCTACCTCTCCTATCTCTCCTATCTCTCCTATCTCTCCCTCTCTCCCTCTCTCCCTCTCTCCCTCTCTCCCTCTCTCCCTCTCTCCCTCTCTCCCTCTCTCCCTCAAATCAAGGGAGATAAATATCCCTCTCTCTCTATCCTTCTCTCTGTCCATCTCTCTATCCCTCTCCCTCTCTCTATCCCTCCCGTCCTCTCCCCCTGCCTCTCCCTCTCACCCTCCGAGGGAGCCCGTCGTCTGTGTAGATTTGACCTTCCACACTCCATGCACGTTCTGGCCGTGGCGCACAGGTACGGCGCCCTTGACCTCCCACTGGCTCACATCTGACGGCCCGTGGGAGCATTGCACCTGCAATAACGCACCATCTGTCAGTGCAGTCATGTAAACCACACAATCCAGTGACCCGCAAACCACAGTCATGTAAACCACACAATCCAGTGACCCGCAAACCACAGTCATGTAAACCACACAATCCAGTCACCAGCAAACCACAGTCATGTAAACCACACAATCCAGTCACCCGCAAACCACAGTCATGTAAACCACACAATCCAGTCACCCGCAAACCACAGTCATGTAAACCACACAATCCAGTCACCCGCAAACCACAGTCATGTAAACCACACAATCCAGTCACCAGCAAACCACACGTGGCTCGATCGTTCCCGGTCATTCGAATCGGCAGCGAAAACTATTCTTGTCGAAATGACGGTAATTGTTTGCCACGCCTTTGATTACATTCCTGAGCCTTACTCACGACGCCTGCTGACCAGGGGCGCAGCCAGACATTCAGAAGGGGGGGGGGGGGGGGGGCAAGCCCCTGGGAGAGGCCCCCCACCCCAAAACAAATACCCCTGGATATTAAAAACTCTACGGATTTCAGCCACTTTATTTTGTGAGGCCCCAATTTTAACAATTTTCTTCGTCTACTTTTGATGAGCTGGATTGGACCAGGACCCTCAGTAGGCATTGTACTGAGCGCATAACTAATTTGTATTGTTACGTACAGGAGATAAAACATATCTTAGCTGACAACAGGTAGGGGTCGGCTTTTGAGTGTGGGGGCGGCTGAAACGACGAATAATGTATTCCCATTTTGATACGTGTATTTAAACCTTTGCAGCATTTTTATGTGGATTTTCATGTTATAGTAGGTAGGTATGTACTTGTTAGTTAGCGCCGCGAAGCGGTGCGAAATTTTTACGGTTTTGCCTGATAAAACCCAGAAATATAGGCGGTGGGCCTTGTAGCTCGGATAATAAGCTAAAAATGCTATTCATTCAATTCAGCGTTATGACGAACCGATGATGATGACTATGGCTTCGTTATGACGATGATTACCGATGTGACGCCGCGAAGCGGCGTGAAAATTTTAATTTTACGTCCTGGAAAACGAAATGTTAATATTGGAACCAGACCGTGAGGTGAGATGGCTTGATGAGATGGTCCTGGCCTGTTTCCACTATTAGCTCTTCGGTCCAGCAAATTGTGCACCGCTGGAGCAGCTTCCGGGTGCCGATCTCCTCGTCTTTGCGTTCGCGTCGTCTTTTTTCGGAACTCGGCAAACTAGCTAAACATGTAGCCTGCTTGAAACTTAAAAGGGAATATTTTATGAAGGGAATGGGCACTGGGGCCAGCAATTCCCGCCAAAGAGAGCCTCTGCCAGACACTTAATTAAATTCTTTTTCCCATTTTCCAAATTTGTATAAGCAATTTCGAAACTTATGTCATGCCACGAAGCGGCGCGAAATTTTCCAGTTTTTGACATTTGACATAGCATGACATAGCTGGATTTTGACTGCACTGCAAAGACAATTTATACGATAAATTGTTAATTTTTCCCGCAAAAGTTGGGGGGGGGGGGTCGACCCCCGATATGCGATGACGTAGGTTGGTGTGTGCTGCCGTGTTCGGCAGCCGTAGGCAGCCCGTCAGCAGGAGGTCGTGGACAAAGCTATGTGTTCCTATAGTTTTCAAGCTTACCCGTGGCGACTTTAACACTTCTTAACCCTATTTGTAACAGGGGGGGGGGGGCGGATTCCGCCCCCCCCCCTCATGTTTTTTGCAGATATCTCCAGAACGGCTGGCAGCAGGCCCATGAAATTTTGGGACTTGTCATAGAATTGAATACCGCATTTAGAGTCAAAATTTTGAGTTCTTAACCTGAACAGAGGCGGTTCCAGGGTGCAATTTTGGGTGGGTTCGGAGGCGATATTTGGCGATAATACGGAAATGCGATCTTCACGGCTTCTTCGTAACTGCCTCAAGTATGAAGGAGTTACATCGGTTCACGGTGATTGCAACAAGTGCAAATTAGTTGATGTTAATGAAATATCATTAAAATTTCATGGCAGAGGCGGTTTCAGGGGCTTGAAAAGGGGGGGTTTCCAGGAAGTATTCAATGCTTGGCGGGAAGCAAATAGAACAATGTAAGGGGCATTTATAGTTATCAAGATGTAAAAGATAGCTTCTGCTTCCATTATTTGCATAATTTATTACATATAGAGTTTCAGGGGCGTGTTCAGGCACACGAAAAGGGGGTGACTGGCTTGGTGATGACGATATGCCAGCGATAACGGCGCAATAGACAGTTAGCTTATAATTATATATGCACATATCAGGCCAAGAAAGGGAATAAAGTCATTGTTTTGCAGAGGCGCGCTCAGGAATGGAAGAAAGGGGGTCATATTATTGCAAGGAAACTAAGAGACATGGGCGTACAATGACATAACATACTGTAGTTTTCGGATGAAACACGCACCACAGGCTACTCTACGAACGATTATAAAATAATAGGCGAGTCCAGGTAGGGTAAAAGGGGGTAAGCAATGTTAATTGAAGTTGTAAGTGAAATAGTCACTGTTGACCAGTTAGTATCATAATAGCGGATAATATACTTATCAAAAGGTATTGAGCCGCCCCAGTTGGGATCCTGGATACGCCTATTATGAAGTACAACATGCAAAAAGGAACTATCTACGATCAGTAACATATTTATAGTGCTGGGTAGCAACTTGTCTGCGGTTAATATTTTTTTTCCAATTTTACCCCCCTTTTTCACTAACCTGGTACCGCCTATGGCAAAAAAACATGATTTTTAACTGTTTTGCCTAATGTCACAATCACATATCATTTCATTTCTTTAAAAAACACATCAAAAAATGGTTTTATTACGCATTTACTTCACCCCCATATTGAGTGACCTGCACACGCCTATGATTTTTGAATTGTCAAACACCACTGTCATATATCAATTTCCAATTCAATCTCTATCGATTCGTATTAATTGTGTTAAAATCGGTCGATAAACATGAAAGCTATGTTGGATCAAAAATACCTCTAAAATTTGTGGTTTTTGCCCCCCTGTTGCCCCCCTATCAAAAATTTAGATTTGTTTATTATTTAGAAATGTAGATCGTGTTGAGGGGAACCAAACGCCGTTTCATTTTTGAAAATCGGACGGGTAGATCTCGAGATCTCCGGGGGGGCGGAATCCGCCCCCCCCCCTGTTACAAATAGGGGTAGCCAGGAGCCTGTTACAAATAGGGTTAAAGGGAATATTTCACCTTTGTATTGGTTTTGAACTGAGATAGCCATTATCTTTGGCCGTTATTGAAGTGGCGAAAATACTAAGGTTATTTTCCTCAAAACTTAGCCGTTTTTAATCAATTTAATTTCCCATTTGCAAAATCGGGTCTAGGCTAGTGCCGCCGCTGATTGGCTGACAGCCACTTTTTTTTAGCCAATCCCACTTTGTCAACCAATCAGCGGCGGTCTATAGCTCAATAATGACGTTATCATCCCAAATTCAAAACCTAAATTTGTATAAAGTTAAGTGACTTTTCGTTTCTCGTAATAACTTTCTCGTAACAAGTTATAGTCGAATTTGTATAAAGTTGAGTGAAAAAAAACCATCGTTTTCAGCAGCACTTACTTCATATTTTCGACTACAACCAGCGTATATTTGACAACTTTCAGAATGGTGAAACATTCCCTTTAAAAGACGCTAGCAGAACACAGCGGCAAGTCCGTCGTGTTCTAAAGCCGAGTACAGCTGCGGGCTTGTCGTCGTATGGTACTGACATGGACGGTTCAAGCAGTCCCCTCAGTCGCTCGTGACTCACCTTCAGTGTGCCGTAGAAGCCCTCCGGGAGCACGGCCGACAGCTCAACAACCTTCGGTATGGCTCTGCCGGAGATAGACATTCCCATGTAACGCCGATGGCCGGCCTCTTCCGTCGATCCACCGTCACATGAGATCACTCACAGTGTAACAGAAAAATAAAGTTGTGGGCGTTACGCTTCATTGGCGTGGATATACATTTGTCTATGCACAGGAAACGAGGCAAAATGATTGGAGGACCGCTTTCGGCACGATGACCTGCTGTAAATGAACAGCACACCAAAAGCTGTCTTGGTTTATAAAACTGGTATTGTTATATCCTTTTCCACCTTTTAGTACACAACTAAGTGCAGCAGATTTATGTGAGATAGGGTAATAACGTGAGATTCGATCGTGCCACGTCCCAGCCATGATGTCCGCCGCGCTCACCGTAAGCGTCAGCACATACATACATGTACGAGAGACAACAAAAGTTTTGGACGCGATTGGAATCGAACCCAGTCGCTACGGCTCGCCATGTTCCACACGCACCTGTAGATATTGGCATCATCCCGGGGTGTGAACGTCATGGTCGGGGCGTCGCCGCTCGCCGCCGAGTACTGTTAACGGGGACACGTTCGCGGTTAGCTGACATAGCATGCACAACTTCGTTATGCAAAACATTCAATTGTTAAATTTGTCACTGTTTTAGAACATCCCTTGTTTTAGCATCACAGCCAAAACAACCAATGAAACGCTCATTTAGCAAGTTTGAGGCCGTTTGTTTACTTCATCATCGTGTATCTATTCTACACTGTCTACGGTCATTTTCATTAAACGGCTTATTTATCTAATACATGAGTAGATGGAGTTAAGGCTGTTTTGTTTGCTTAAGTATGTATTTATTGCGACATGAGGAGATCCTAATACATATATCTGCAATAAATATTCGATGCAATCCGTAGTTAACAGGTCATGACAACACCAAGACGAAACAAATCCGAACCCTCCCGCCCGGCATACGGCGGTGATCCGCCCGGCATACGGCGGTGATCCGCCCGGCGTCGCCGCTCACATGGGTGGACGATCCGGAGAAGGTGATGGAGGCGGACGCGTCGGTGAGTGCGGTGGCGGCGTCCTTCAGACCGGACACAGTCAGGTCGAACGAGGCCTCAGCGGGCACTACGCCGTCCTCGCCCAACACGGCCTGCACGGCCACCGCCAGTACGATGTGGCTGTCGTGGACCAGAACGTCGGTCGTCTCCACCGTGTTGAGCATGCCCGGGTCGGAGGTAGAGCCTGGCGGCAGAGCACCAGTGATCGATGGTGTTGACAGACAGATGCTGAAGATACAGATAGAAGCAACAAGGAGCATGCCAGATTTGCGAAGCTTGAGTGGCGTGTTCAGCAACGTTCCATGCAATATAACATTGAGAACTGGTATCGGGCGACAATGATTTGTCAGCATAAACATTCTCCTGAACTTCATGGTTAGCTCCTTCAAAAGCAGCACCAATTGTCGTTAGCATCTTTCATTCCGAAATAGCTGACTGCTCCTATCTCTATACGTACCGACATTGCTGACTGCTCCTATCTCTATACGTACCGACATTGCTGACTGCTCCTATCTCTATACGTACCGACATTGCCGACTGCTCCTATATCTCTATACGTACCGACATTGCTGACTGCTCCTATATCTATACGTACCGACATTGCTGACTGCTCCTATCTCTATACGTACCGACATTGCTGACTGCTCCTATATCTCTAAACGTACCGACATTACTGACTGCTCCTATCTCTATACGTACCGACATTGCTGACTGCTCCTATCTCTATACGTACCGACATTACTGACTGCTCCTATCTCTATACGTACCGACATTGCTGACTGCTCCTATCTCTATACGTACCGACATTACTGACTGCTCCTATATCTCTAAACGTACCGACATTACTGACTGCTCCTATATCTCTAAACGTACCGACATTACTGACTGCTCCTATCTCTATACGTACCGACATTGCTGACTGCTCCTATATCTCTAAACGTACCGACATTGCTGACTGCTCCTATCTCTATACGTACCGACATTGCCGACTGCTCCTATATCTCTATACGTACCGACATTGCGGACTGCTCCTATCTCTATACGTACCGACATTACTGACTGCTCCTATCTCTATACGTACCGACATTACTGACTGCTCCTATATCTATACGTACCGACATTGCTGACTGCTCCTATATATCTAAACGCACCGACATTGCTGGCTGCTCCTATCTCTATACGTACCGACATTACTGACTGCTCCTATCTCTATACGTACCGACATTGCTGACTGCTCCTATATCTCTATACGTACCGACATTGCTGACTGCTCCTATCTGTATACGTACCGACATTGCCGACTGCTCCTATATCTATACGTACCGACATTGCTGACTGCTCCTATATCTATACGTACCGACATTGCTGACTGCTCCTATATCTATACGTACCGACATTGCTGGCTGCTCCTATATCTATACGTACCGACATTGCTGGCTGCTCCTATATCTATACGTACCGACATTGCTGACTGCTCCTATATCTATACGTACCGACATTGCTGGCTACTCCTATATCTATACGTACCGACATTGCTGACTGCTCCTATATCTATACGTACCGACATTACTGACTGCTCCTATATCTATACGTACCGACATAGCTGACTGCTCCTATCTCTATACGTACCGAAATTGCTGACTGCTCCTATATCTCTAAACGTACCGACATTGCGGACTGCTCCTATCTCTATACGTACCGACATTGCTGACTGCTCCTATATCTCTATACGTACCGACATTGCTGGCTGCTCCTATATCTATACGTACCGACATTGCTGACTGCTCCTATCTCTATACGTACCGACATTACTGACTGCTCCTATCTCTATACGTACCGACATTGCTGGCTGCTCCTATCTCTATACGTACCGACATTGCTGACTGCTCCTATATCTATACGTACCGACATTGCTGACTGCTCCTATATCTCTATACGTACCGACATTGCTGACTGCTCCTATCTGTATACGTACCGACATTGCCGACTGCTCCTATCTCTATACGTACCGACATTGCCGACTGCTCCTATATCTCTATACGTACCGACATTGCTGGCTGCTCCTATATCTATACGTACCGAAATAGCTGGCTGCTCCTATCTCTATACGTACCGACATTGCTGGCTGCTCCTATATCTATATACGTACCGACATTGCTGGCTGCTCCTATATCTATACGTACCGACATTGCTGACTGCTCCTATCTCTATACGTACCGACATTACTGACTGCTCCTATCTCTATACGTACCGACATTGCTGGCTGCTCCTATATCTATACGTACCGACATTGCCGACTGCTCCTATCTCTATACGTACCGACATTGCTGGCTGCTCCTATATCTCTATACGTACCGACATAGCTGACTGCTCCTATCTCTATACGTACCGACATTGCTGGCTGCTCCTATCTCTATACGTACCGACATTGCTGGCTGCTCCTATCTCTATACGTACCGACATTGCTGGCTGCTCCTATCTCTATACGTACCGACATTGCTGACTGCTCCTATATCTATACGTACCGACATTGCTGACTGCTCCTATATCTATACGTACCGACATTACTGACTGCTCCTATATCTATACGTACCGACATTACTGACTGCTCCTATATCTATACGTACCGACGTTGCTGACTGCTCCTATCTCTATACGTACCGACATTGCTGACTGCTCCTATCTGTATACGTACCGACATTGCGGACTGCTCCTATCTCTATACGTACCGACATTGCTGACTGCTCCTATCTCTATACGTGCCGACATTACTGACTGCTCCTATATCTCTAAACGTACCGACATTGCTGACTGCTCCTATATCTATACGTACCGACATTGCTGACTGCTCCTATCTCTATACGTACCGACATTGCTGACTGCTCCTATATCTCTAAACGTACCGACATAGCTGACTGCTCCTATCTCTATACGTACCGACATTGCTGACTGCTCCTATCTCTATACGTACCGACATTGCTGACTGCTCCTATATCTCTAAACGTACCGACATAGCTGACTGCTCCTATCTCTATACGTACCGACATTGCTGACTGCTCCTATCTCTATACGTACCGACATAGCTGACTGCTCCTATATCTATACGTACCGACATTGCTGACTGCTCCTATATCTATACGTACCGACATTGCTGACTGCTCCTATATCTCTATACGTACCGACATTGCTGACTGCTCCTATATCTATACGTACCGAAATAGCCGACTGCTCCTATATCTATACGTACCGACATTGCTGGCTGCTCCTATATCTATACGTACCGACATTGCCGACTGCTCCTATATCTATACGTACCGACATTGCCGACTGCTCCTATATCTATACGTACCGACATTGCTGGCTGCTCCTATCTCTATACGTACCGACATTGCTGACTGCTCCTATATCTCTAAACGTACCGACATAGCTGACTGCTCCTATCTCTATACGTACCGACATTGCTGACTGCTCCTATATCTCTAAACGTACCGACATAGCTGACTGCTCCTATCTCTATACGTACCGACATTGCCGACTGCTCCTATCTGTATACGCACCGACATTGCCGACTGCTCCTATATCTCTATACGTACCGACATTGCTGACTGCTCCTATATCTATACGTACCGACGTTGCTGACTGCTCCTATCTCTATACGTACCGACATAGCTGACTGCTCCTATATCTATACGTACCGAAATAGCCGACTGCTCCTATATCTATACGTACCGACATTGCTGGCTGCTCCTATATCTATACGTACCGACATTGCTGACTGCTCCTATATCTCTATACGTACCGACATTGCTGACTGCTCCTATATCTATACGTACCGACGTTGCTGACTGCTCCTATATCTATACGTACCGACATTACTGACTGCTCCTATATCTATACGTACCGACATTGCTGACTGCTCCTATATCTATACGTACCGACATTACTGACTGCTCCTATATCTATACGTACCGACATTGCTGACTGCTCCTATATCTATACGTACCGACATTACTGACTGCTCCTATATCTATACGTACCGACATTACTGACTGCTCCTATCTGTATACGTACCGACGTTGCTGACTGCTCCTATCTCTATACGTACCGACATTGCTGACTGCTCCTATCTGTATACGTACCGACATTGCTGACTGCTCCTATCTCTATACGTACCGACATTGCTGACTGCTCCTATCTCTATACGTACCGACGTTGCGGACTGCTCCTATCTCTATACGTACCGACATTGCTGACTGCTCCTATCTCTATACGTACCGACATAGCTGACTGCTCCTATCTCTTTACGTACTGACATTGCTGACTGCTCCTATATCTCTATACGTACCGACATTACTGACTGCTCATATCTCTATACGTACCGACATTGCCGACTGCTCCTATATCTATACGTACCGACATTGCCGACTGCTCCTATATCTATACGTACCGACATAGCTGACTGCTCCTATATCTATACGTACCGACATTACTGACTGCTCCTATATCTATACGTACCGACATTGCTGGCTGCTCCTATATCTATACGTACCGACATTGCTGGCTGCTCCTATATCTATACGTACCGACATTGCCGACTGCTCCTATATCTATACGTACCGACATTGCTGACTGCTCCTATATCTCTAAACGTACCGACATTGCTGACTGCTCCTATATCTATACGTACCGACATTGCTGACTGCTCCTATCTCTATACGTACCGACATTGCTGACTGCTCCTATATCTCTAAACGTACCGACATAGCTGACTGCTCCTATATCTCTATACGTACCGACATTGCCGACTGCTCCTATATCTATACGTACCGACATTGCCGACTGCTCCTATATCTATACGTACCGACATTGCTGACTGCTCCTATATCTATACGTACCGACATTACTGACTGCTCCTATCTCTATACGTGCCGACATTGCCGACTGCTCCTATATATATACGTACCGACATTGCTGACTGCTCCTATATCTCTATACGTACCGACATTGCTGGCTGCTCCTATATCTATACGTACCGACATTACTGACTGCTCCTATATCTATACGTACCGACATTACTGACTGCTCCTATATCTATACGTACCGACATTGCTGACTGCTCCTATATCTCTATACGTACCGACATTGCTGGCTGCTCCTATCTCTATACGTACCGACATTGCCGACTGCTCCTATCTCTATACGTACCGACATTGCTGGCTGCTCCTATATCTCTAAACGTACCGACATTGCTGACTGCTCCTATCTCTAAACGTACCGACATTACTGACTGCTCCTATATCTATACGTACCGACATTGCTGACTGCTCCTATATCTCTATACGTACTGACATAGCTGACTGCTCCTATCTCTATACGTACCGACATTGCTGGCTGCTCCTATCTCTATACGTACCGACATTGCTGACTGCTCCTATATCTCTAAACGTACCGACATTACTGACTGCTCCTATCTCTATACGTACCGACATTGCTGACTGCTCCTATATCTCTAAACGTACCGACATTACAGACTGCTCCTATCTCTATACGTACCGACATTGCTGGCTGCTCCTATCTCTATACGTACCGACATTGCTGACTGCTCCTATATCTCTAAACGTACCGACATTGCCGACTGCTCCTATCTCTATACGTACCGACGTTGCTGACTGCTCCTATCTCTATACGTACCGACATTGCTGACTGCTCCTATATCTCTAAACGTACTGGCATTGCTGACTGCTCCTATCTCTATACGCACCGACATTGCTGACTGCTCCTATCTCTATACGTACCGACATTGCTGGCTGCTCCTATATCTATATACGTACTGACATTGCTGACTGCTCCTATATCTATACGTACCGACATTGCTGACTGCTCCTATCTCTATACGTACCGACATTGCTGACTGCTCCTATCTCTATACGTACCGACATTACTGACTGCTCCTATCTCTATACGTACCGACGTTGCTGACTGCTCCTATCTCTATACGTACCGACATTGCTGACTGCTCCTATATCTCTATACGTACCGACATTGCGGACTGCTCCTATGTCTACGTACCGACGTTGCTGACTGCTCCGAGCTTGATGTGACGCTGCTTCCCAGCACCCCATCGGCGTCCACCGAAAAGGCTGGGTAGGTATCCGGCTCGACGCCGTCCGCCAGCTCCAGCTGGTCCAGGTTCACGAGCCGGTTGTCGGCGCTCAGGCAGCCGAAGTTGCGGCCGACGTGGCTCAGGTAGATGCGGTCCACGCGGAACCCGACCGGGTCGGAGGATGTGGCCGTGAAGCTCAGCATGGGGCTATGGGAGCCCGGCGGCACGTACACCACCACGTTCACCATGTGGGCCTGCCGGACGGGGGAGAGAGAGGGGGGCGTCAGTGAGGGCAGCAGTAATCGCTACAGAGGACAGGGCTCGAGGGCGGACGGGGGAGAGAGAGAGGGGGGGGGCGTCAGTGAGGGCAGCAGTAATCGCTCCAGAGGACAGGGCTCGAGGGCAGACGGGGGAGAGAGAGAGGGGGGGGCGTCAGTGAGGGCAGCAGTAATCGCTCCAGAGGACAGGGCTCGAGGGCGGACGGGGGAGAGAGAGGGGGGGGCGTCAGTGAGGGCAGCAGTAATCGCTCCAGAGGACAGGGCTCGAGGGCGGACGGGGAGAGAGAGAGGGGGGGGGGGGGCGTCAGTGAGGGCAGCAGTAATCGCTCCAGAGGACAGAGCTCGAGGGCGGACGGGGGAGAGAGAGAGGGGGGGGGGGCGTCAGTGAGGGCAGCAGTAATCGATCCAGAGGACAGGGCTCGAGGGCGGACGGGGGAGAGAGAGAGGGGGGGGCGTCAGTGAGGGCAGCAGTAATCGCTCCAGAGGACAGGGCTCGAGGGCGGACGGGGGAGAGAGGGGGGGGGAGCGTCAGTGAGGGCAGCAGTAATCGATCCAGAGGACAGGGCTCGAGGGCGGACGGGGGAGAGAGAGAGAGGGGGGCGTCAGTGAGGGCAGCAGTAATCGATCCAGAGGACAGGGCTCGAGGGCGGACGGGGGAGAGAGAGAGGGGGGGGCGTCAGTGAGGGCAGCAGTACTCGATCCAGAGGACAGGGCTCGAGGGCGGACGGGGGAGAGAGAGGGGGGGGGGGGCGTCAGTGAGGGCAGCAGTAATCGCTCCAGAGGACAGGGCTCGAGGGGGACGGGGGAGAGAGAGGGGGGCGTCAGTGAGGGCAGCAGTAATCGCTCCAGAGGACAGGGCTCGAGGGCGGACGGGGGAGAGAGAGGGGGGGGGGGGGCAGCAGTAATCGATCCAGAGGACAGGGAGAGAGAGGACGGGGGAGAGAGAGGACGGGGGAGAGAGAGGGGGGGCGTCAGTGAGGGCAGCAGTACTCGATCCAGAGGACAGGGCTCGAGGGCGGACGGGGGAGAGAGGGAGAGAGGGGGGGGGGGCGTCAGTGAGGGCAGCAGTAATCGCTCCAGAGGACAGGGCTCGAGGGCGGACGGGGGAGAGAGAGAGGGGGGGGGCGTCAGTGAGGGCAGCAGTAATCGATACAGAGGACAGGGGAGAGAGAGGACGGGGAGAGAGAGGACGGGGAGAGAGAGGGGGGCGTCAGTGAGGGCAGCAGTAATCGCTCCAGAGGACAGGGCTCGAGGGCGGACGGGGGAGAGAGAGAGGGGGGGGGGGGGCAGCAGTAATCGATCCAGAGGACAGGGGAGAGAGAGGACGGGGGAGAGAGAGGACGGGAGAGAGAGAGGGGGGGGCGTCAGTGAGGGCAGCAGTAATCGATACAGAGGACAGGGGAGAGAGAGGACGGGGGAGAGAGAGGACGGGGGAGAGAGGGGGGCGTCAGTGAGGGCAGCAGTAATCGCTCCAGAGGACAGGGCTCGAGGGCGGACGGGAGAGAGAGAGGGGGGGGGGCGTCAGTGAGGGCAGCAGTAATCGATCCAGAGGACAGGGCTCGAGGGCGGACGGGGGAGAGAGGGGGGGGGGCGTCAGTGAGGGCAGCAGTAATCGCTCCAGAGGACAGGGCTCGAGGGCGGACGGGGGAGAGAGAGGGGGGGGGCGTCAGTGAGGGCAGCAGTAATCGATCCAGAGGACAGGGCTCGAGGGCGGACGGGGAGAGAGAGGGGGGGGGGCGTCAGTGAGGGCAGCAGTAATCGCTCCAGAGGACAGGGCTCGAGGGCGGACAGGGGAGAGAGAGAGAGGGGGGGGGCGTCAGTGAGGGCAGCAGTAATCGCTCCAGAGGACAGGGCTCGAGGGCGGACGGGGAGAGAGAGAGAGGGGGGGGCGTCAGTGAGGGCAGCAGTAATCGCTCCAGAGGACAGGGCTCGAGGGCGGACGGGGGAGAGAGGGGGGGGGGCGTCAGTGAGGGCAGCAGTAATCGCTCCAGAGGACAGGGCTCGAGGGCGGACGGGGGAGAGAGGGGGGGCGTCAGTGAGGGCAGCAGTAATCGCTCCAGAGGACAGGGCTCGAGGGCGGACGGGGGAGAGAGGGGGGGGGCGTCAGTGAGGGCAGCAGTAATCGCTCCAGAGGACAGGGCTCGAGGGCGGACGGGGGAGAGAGAGAGGGGGGGGGGGCGTCAGTGAGGGCAGCAGTAATCGCTCCAGAGGACAGGGCTCGAGGGCGGACGGGGGAGAGAGAGAGGGGGGGGGGCGTCAGTGAGGGCAGCAGTAATCGCTCCAGAGGACAGGGCTCGAGGGCGGACGGGAGAGAGAGGGGGGGGGCGTCAGTGAGGGCAGCAGTAATCGCTCCAGAGGACAGGGCTCGAGGGCGGACGGGGGAGAGAGGGGGGGGCGTCAGTGAGGGCAGCAGTAATCGCTCCAGAGGACAGGGCTCGAGGGCGGACGGGGGAGAGAGAGAGGGGGGGGCGTCAGTGAGGGCAGCAGTAATCGCTCCAGAGGACAGGGCTCGAGGGCGGACGGGGGGGAGAGAGAGGGGGGCGTCAGTGAGGGCAGCAGTAATCGATCCAGAGGACAGGGCTCGAGGGCGGACGGGAGAGAGAGAGAGAGAGAGGGGGGGCGTCAGTGAGGGCAGCAGTAATCGCTCCAGAGGACAGGGCTCGAGGGCGGACGGGGGAGAGAGAGAGGGGGGCGTCAGTGAGGGCAGCAGTACTCGCTCCAGAGGACAGGGCTCGAGGGCGGACGGGGAGAGAGAGAGGGGGGGGGGCGTCAGTGAGGGCAGCAGTAATCGATCCAGAGGACAGGGCTCGAGGGCGGACGGGGGAGAGAGAGAGGGGGGGGGGCGTCAGTGAGGGCAGCAGTAATCGATCCAGAGGACAGGGCTCGAGGGCGGACGGGGGAGAGAGAGAGAGGGGGGGGGGGGGGCGTCAGTGAGGGCAGCAGTAATCGCTCCAGAGGACAGGGCTCGAGGGCGGACGGGGAGAGAGGGGGGCGTCAGTGAGGGCAGCAGTAATCGCTCCAGAGGACAGGGCTCGAAGGCGGACGGGGGAGAGAGAGAGGGGGGGGGGCGTCAGTGAGGGCAGCAGTAATCGATCCAGAGGACAGGGCTCGAGGGCGGACGGGGGAGAGAGAGAGAGGGGGGGGCGTCAGTGAGGGCAGCAGTAATCGCTCCAGAGGACAGGGCTCGAGGCGGACGGGGGAGAGAGAGAGGGGGGCGTCAGTGAGGGCAGCAGTACTCGCTCCAGAGGACAGGGCTCGAGGGCGGACGGGGGAGAGAGGGGGGGGGGGCGTCAGTGAGGGCAGCAGTAATCGATCCAGAGGACAGGGCTCGAGGGCGGACGGGGGAGAGAGAGAGGGGGGGGCGTCAGTGAGGGCAGCAGTAATCGATCCAGAGGACAGGGCTCGAGGGCGGACGGGGGAGAGAGAGAGGGGGGGGGCGTTAGTGAGGGCAGCAGTAATCGCTCCAGAGGACAGGGCTCGAGGGAGGACGGGGGAGAGAGGGGGGGCGTCAGTGAGGGCAGCAGTAATCGCTCCAGAGGACAGGGCTCGAGGGCGGACGGGGGAGAGAGAGAGGGGGGGGGGGGGCGTCAGTGAGGGCAGCCGTAATCGATCCAGAGGACAGGGCTCGAGGGCGGACGGGGGAGAGAGGGGGGGGGGGCGTCAGTGAGGGCAGCAGTAATCGCTCCAGAGGACAGGGCTCGAGGGCGGGCGGGGGAGAGAGAGGGGGGGGGGCGTCAGTGAGGGCAGCAGTAATCGCTCCAGAGGATAGGGCTCGAGGGCGGACGGGGGAGAGAGGGGGGGGCGTCAGTGAGGGCAGCAGTACTCGATCCAGAGGACAGGGCTCGAGGGCGGACGGGGGAGAGAGGGAGAGAGGGGGGGGGGCGTCAGTGAGGGCAGCAGTAATCGCTCCAGAGGACAGGGCTCGAGGGCGGACGGGGGAGAGAGAGAGGGGGGGGGCGTCAGTGAGGGCAGCAGTAATCGATACAGAGGACAGGGGAGAGAGAGGACGGGGAGAGAGAGGACGGGGGAGAGAGAGGGGGGCGTCAGTGAGGGCAGCAGTAATCGCTCCAGAGGACAGGGCTCGAGGGCGGACGGGGGAGAGAGAGAGGGGGGGGGGGGGCAGCAGTAATCGATCCAGAGGACAGGGGAGAGAGAGGACGGGGGAGAGAGAGGACGGGAGAGAGAGAGGGGGGGGGCGTCAGTGAGGGCAGCAGTAATCGATACAGAGGACAGGGGAGAGAGAGGACGGGGGAGAGAGAGGACGGGGGAGAGAGGGGGCGTCAGTGAGGGCAGCAGTAATCGCTCCAGAGGACAGGGCTCGAGGGCGGACGGGAGAGAGAGAGGGGGGGGGGGCGTCAGTGAGGGCAGCAGTAATCGATCCAGAGGACAGGGCTCGAGGGCGGACGGGGAGAGAGGGGGGGGGGGCGTCAGTGAGGGCAGCAGTAATCGCTCCAGAGGACAGGGCTCGAGGGCGGACGGGGGAGAGAGAGGGGGGGGGGCGTCAGTGAGGGCAGCAGTAATCGATCCAGAGGACAGGGCTCGAGGGCGGACGGGGAGAGAGAGGGGGGGGGGGCGTCAGTGAGGGCAGCAGTAATCGCTCCAGAGGACAGGGCTCGAGGGCGGACGGGGAGAGAGAGAGAGGGGGGGGGCGTCAGTGAGGGCAGCAGTAATCGCTCCAGAGGACAGGGCTCGAGGGCGGACGGGGAGAGAGAGAGAGGGGGGGGGCGTCAGTGAGGGCAGCAGTAATCGCTCCAGAGGACAGGGCTCGAGGGCGGACGGGGGAGAGAGGGGGGGGGGGGCGTCAGTGAGGGCAGCAGTAATCGCTCCAGAGGACAGGGCTCGAGGGCGGACGGGGGAGAGAGGGGGGGCGTCAGTGAGGGCAGCAGTAATCGCTCCAGAGGACAGGGCTCGAGGGCGGACGGGGGAGAGAGGGGGGGGGCGTCAGTGAGGGCAGCAGTAATCGCTCCAGAGGACAGGGCTCGAGGGCGGACGGGGGAGAGAGAGAGGGGGGGGGGCGTCAGTGAGGGCAGCAGTAATCGCTCCAGAGGACAGGGCTCGAGGGCGGACGGGGGAGAGAGAGGGGGGGGGGGCGTCAGTGAGGGCAGCAGTAATCGCTCCAGAGGACAGGGCTCGAGGGCGGACGGGAGAGAGAGGGGGGGGGGCGTCAGTGAGGGCAGCAGTAATCGCTCCAGAGGACAGGGCTCGAGGGCGGACGGGGGAGAGAGGGGGGGGGGCGTCAGTGAGGGCAGCAGTAATCGCTCCAGAGGACAGGGCTCGAGGGCGGACGGGGGAGAGAGAGAGGGGGGGGGCGTCAGTGAGGGCAGCAGTAATCGCTCCAGAGGACAGGGCTCGAGGGCGGACGGGGGGAGAGAGAGGGGGGCGTCAGTGAGGGCAGCAGTAATCGATCCAGAGGACAGGGCTCGAGGGCGGACGGGAGAGAGAGAGAGAGAGAGGGGGGCGTCAGTGAGGGCAGCAGTAATCGCTCCAGAGGACAGGGCTCGAGGGCGGACGGGGAGAGAGAGAGGGGGGCGTCAGTGAGGGCAGCAGTACTCGCTCCAGAGGACAGGGCTCGAGGGCGGACGGGGGAGAGAGAGAGGGGGGGGGGCGTCAGTGAGGGCAGCAGTAATCGATCCAGAGGACAGGGCTCGAGGGCGGACGGGGAGAGAGAGAGGGGGGGGGGCGTCAGTGAGGGCAGCAGTAATCGATCCAGAGGACAGGGCTCGAGGGCGGACGGGGGAGAGAGAGAGAGGGGGGGGGGGCGTCAGTGAGGGCAGCAGTAATCGCTCCAGAGGACAGGGCTCGAGGGCGGACGGGGGAGAGAGGGGGGGCGTCAGTGAGGGCAGCAGTAATCGCTCCAGAGGACAGGCTCGAAGGCGGACGGGGGAGAGAGAGAGGGGGGGGGGGGGGGCGTCAGTGAGGGCAGCAGTAATCGATCCAGAGGACAGGGCTCGAGGGCGGACGGGGGAGAGAGAGAGAGGGGGGGGCGTCAGTGAGGGCAGCAGTAATCGCTCCAGAGGACAGGGCTCGAGGGCGGACGGGGGAGAGAGAGAGGGGGGGCGTCAGTGAGGGCAGCAGTACTCGCTCCAGAGGACAGGGCTCGAGGGCGGACGGGGGAGAGAGGGGGGGGGCGTCAGTGAGGGCAGCAGTAATCGATCCAGAGGACAGGGCTCGAGGGCGGACGGGGGAGAGAGAGAGGGGGGGGGCGTCAGTGAGGGCAGCAGTAATCGATCCAGAGGACAGGGCTCGAGGGCGGACGGGGGAGAGAGAGAGGGGGGGGGGGCGTTAGTGAGGGCAGCAGTAATCGCTCCAGAGGACAGGGCTCGAGGGAGGACGGGGGAGAGAGGGGGGGCGTCAGTGAGGGCAGCAGTAATCGCTCCAGAGGACAGGGCTCGAGGGCGGACGGGGGAGAGAGAGAGGGGGGGGGGCGTCAGTGAGGGCAGCCGTAATCGATCCAGAGGACAGGGCTCGAGGGCGGACGGGGGAGAGAGGGGGGGGGGGCGTCAGTGAGGGCAGCAGTAATCGCTCCAGAGGACAGGCTCGAGGCGGGCGGGGGAGAGAGAGGGGGGGGGGCGTCAGTGAGGGCAGCAGTAATCGCTCCAGAGGATAGGGCTCGAGGGCGGACGGGGGAGAGAGGGGGGGGCGTCAGTGAGGGCAGCAGTAATCGCTCCAGAGGACAGGGCTCGAGGGCGGACGGGGGAGAGAGAGAGAGGGGGGCGTCAGTGAGGGCAGCAGTAATCGCTCCAGAGGACAGGGCTCGAGGGCGAACGGGGGAGAGAGAGAGGGGGGCGTCAGTGAGGGCAGCAGTAATCGCTCCAGAGGACAGGGCTCGAGGGCGGACGGGGGAGAGAGAGAGGGGGGGCGTCAGTGAGGGCAGCAGTAATCGCTCCAGAGGACAGGGCTCGAGGGCGGACGGGGAGAGAGAGAGTGGGGGGCGTCCAGTGAGGGCAGCAGTAATCGATCCAGAGGACAGGGCTCGAGGGCGGACGGGGGAGAGAGAGAGAGGGGGGGCGTCAGTGAGGGCAGCAGTACTCGATCCAGAGGACAGGGCTCGAGGGCGGACGGGGGAGAGAGAGAGGGGGGGGGGGGCGTCAGTGAGGGCAGCAGTAATCGATCCAGAGGACAGGGCTCGAGGGCGGACGGGGGAGAGAGAGAGGGGGGGGGGCGGCGTCAGTGAGGGCAGCAGTAATCGCTCCAGAGGACAGGGCTCGAGGGCGGACGGGGGAGAGAGGGGGGGGGGGCGTCAGTGAGGGCAGCAGTAATCGCTCCAGAGGACAGGGCTCGAGGGCGGACGGGGGAGAGAGAGAGGGGGGGCGTCAGTGAGGGCAGCAGTAATCGCTCCAGAGGACAGGGCTCGAGGGCGGACGGGGGAGAGAGAGAGAGGGGGGGGGCGTCAGTGAGGGCAGCAGTACTCGATCCAGAGGACAGGGCTCGAGGGCGGACGGGGGAGAGAGAGAGGGGGGGCGTCAGTGAGGGCAGCAGTAATCGATCCAGAGGACAGGGCTCGAGGGCGGACGGGGGAGAGAGAGAGGGGGGGGCGTCAGTGAGGGCAGCAGTAATCGCTCCAGAGGACAGGGCTCGAGGGCGGACGGGGGAGAGAGGGGGGGGGGCGTCAGTGAGGGCAGCAGTAATCGCTCCAGAGGACAGGGCTCGAGGGCGGACGGGGGAGAGAGAGGGGGGGGGGCGTCAGTGAGGGCAGCAGTAATCGCTCCAGAGGACAGGGCTCGAGGGCGGACGGGGGAGAGAGGGGGGGGGGCGTCAGTGAGGGCAGCAGTAATCGCTCCAGAGGACAGGGCTCGAGGGCGGACGGGGGAGAGAGAGAGGGGGGGGGGCGTCAGTGAGGGCAGCAGTAATCGCTCCAGAGGACAGGGCTCGAGGGCGGACGGGGGAGAGAGAGGGGGGGGCGTCAGTGAGGGCAGCAGTAATCGCTCCAGAGGACAGGGCTCGAGGGCGGACGGGGGAGAGAGAGAGAGGGGGGGCGTCAGTGAGGGCAGCAGTAATCGATCCAGAGGACAGGGCTCGAGGGCGGACGGGGGAGAGAGAGAGAGAGGGGGGGGGGCGTCAGTGAGGGCAGCAGTAATCGATCCAGAGGACAGGGCTCGAGGGCGGACGGGGAGAGAGGGGGGGGGGGGCGTCAGTGAGGGCAGCAGTAATCGCTCCAGAGGACAGGGCTCGAGGGCGGACGGGGGAGAGAGGGGGGGGCGTCAGTGAGGGCAGCAGTAATCGCTCCAGAGGACAGGGCTCGAGGGCGGACGGGGGAGAGAGGGGGGGGGGGCGTCAGTGAGGGCAGCAGTAATCGCTCCAGAGGACAGGGCTCGAGGGCGGACGGGGGAGAGAGAGATGGGGGGCGTCAGTGAGGGCAGCAGTAATCGCTCCAGAGGACAGGGCTCGAGGGCGGACGGTGAGAGAGAGAGAGAGGGGGGGGGCGTCAGTGAGGGCAGCAGTAATCGCTCCAGAGGACAGGGCTCGAGGGCGGACGGGGAGAGAGGGGGGGGCGTCAGTGAGGGCAGCAGTAATCGCTCCAGAGGACAGGGCTCGAGGGCGGACGGGGGAGAGAGAGAGGGGGGGGCGTCAGTGGGGGCAGCAGTAATCGCTCCAGAGGACAGGGCTCGAGGGCGGACGGGGGAGAGAGGGGGGGGGGCGTCAGTGAGGGCAGCAGTAATCGCTCCAGAGGACAGGGCTCGAGGGCGGACGGGGGAGAGAGAGAGGGGGGGGGGGCGTCAGTGAGGGCAGCAGTAATCGCTCCAGAGGACAGGGCTCGAGGGCGGACGGGAGAGAGAGAGAGAGGGGGGGGCGTCAGTGAGGGCAGCAGTAATCGCTCCAGAGGACAGGGCTCGAGGGCGGACGGGGGAGAGAGAGAGGGGGGGGCGTCAGTGAGGGCAGCAGTAATCGCTCCAGAGGACAGGGCTCGAGGGCGGACGGGGGAGAGAGGGGGGGGGGCGTCAGTGAGGGCAGCAGTAATCGCTCCAGAGGACAGGGCTCGAGGGCGGACGGGGGAGAGAGAGAGGGGGGCGTCAGTGAGGGCAGCAGTAATCGCTCCAGAGGACAGGGCTCGAGGGCGGACGGGGGAGAGAGAGAGGGGGGGGGCGTCAGTGAGGGCAGCAGTAATCGATCCAGAGGACAGGGCTCGAGGGCGAACGGGGGAGAGAGAGGGGGGGCGTCAGTGAGGGCAGCAGTAATCGATCCAGAGGACAGGGCTCGAGGGCGGACGTGGGAGAGAGAGAGGGGGGGGCGTCAGTGAGGGCAGCAGTAATCGCTCCAGAGGACAGGGCTCGAGGGCGGACGGGGGAGAGAGAGGGGGGCGTCAGTGAGGGCAGCAGTAATCGCTCCAGAGGACAGGGCTCGAGGGCGGACGGGGAGAGAGAGAGAGGGGGGGCGTCAGTGAGGGCAGCAGTAATCGCTCCAGAGGACAGGGCTCGAGGGCGGACGGGGGAGAGAGAGAGGGGGGGGGCGTCAGTGAGGGCAGCAGTAATCGCTCCAGAGGACAGGGCTCGAGGGCGGACGGGGGAGAGAGAGAGAGAGGGGGGGGGGGCGTCAGTGAGGGCAGCAGTAATCGCTCCAGAGGACAGGGTTCGAGGGCGGACGGGGGAGAGAGAGAGGGGGGGGCGTCAGTGAGGGCAGCAGTAATCGCTCCAGAGGACAGGGCTCGAGGGCGGACGGGAGAGAGAGAGAGGGGGGGGGGCGTCAGTGAGGGCAGCAGTAATCGCTCCAGAGGACAGGGCTCGAGGGCGGACGGGGAGAGAGAGAGAAGGGGGGCGTCAGTGAGGGCAGCAGTAATCGCTCCAGAGGACAGGGCTCGAGGGCGGACGGGGGAGAGAGAGAGGGGGGGCGTCAGTGAGGGCAGCAGTAATCGATCCAGAGGACAGGGCTCGAGGGCGGACGGGGGAGAGAGAGGGGGGGGGGCGTCAGTGACGGCAGCAGTAATCGATCCAGAGGACAGGGCTCGAGGGCGGACGGGGGAGAGAGGGGGGGGGGGGCGTCAGTGAGGGCAGCAGTAATCGCTCCAGAGGACAGGGCTCGAGGGCGGACGGGGGAGAGAGAGGGGGGGGGGCGTCAGTGAGGGCAGCAGTAATCGCTCCAGAGGACAGGGCTCGAGGCGGACGGGGGGAGAGAGAGGGGGGGGGGGGCGTCAGTGAGGGCAGCAGTAATCGATCCAGAGGACAGGGCTCGAGGGCGGACGGGGGAGAGAGAGGGGGGGGCGTCAGTGAGGGCAGCAGTAATCGCTCCAGAGGACAGGGCTCGAGGCGGACGGGGGAGAGAGAGAGAGAGGGGGGCGTCAGTGAGGGCAGCAGTAATCGCTCCAGAGGACAGGGCTCGAGGGCGGACGGGGGAGAGAGAGGGAGAGAGGGGGGGCGTCAGTGAGGGCAGCAGTAATCGATCCAGAGGACAGGGCTCGAGGGCGGACGGGGGAGAGAGGGGGGGGGCGTCAGTGAGGGCAGCAGTAATCGATCCAGAGGACAGGGCTCGAGGGCGGACGGGGGAGAGAGAGGGGGGGGGGGCGTCAGTGAGGGCAGCAGTAATCGATCCAGAGGACAGGGCTCGAGGGCGGACGGGGAGAGAGAGGGGGGGGCGTCAGTGAGGGCAGCAGTAATCGCTCCAGAGGACAGGGCTCGAGGGCGGACGGGGGAGAGAGAGGGGGGGGGCGTCAGTGAGGGCAGCAGTAATCGATCCAGAGGACAGGGCTCGAGGGCGGACGGGGGAGAGAGAGGGGGGGGGCGTCAGTGAGGGGCAGCAGTAATCGCTCCAGAGGACAGGGCTCGAGGGCGGACGGGGGAGAGAGAGGGGGGGGGGCGTCAGTGAGGGCAGCAGTAATCGCTCCAGAGGACAGGGCTCGAGGGCGGACGGGGGAGAGAGGGGGCGGGGGCGTCAGTGAGGGCAGCAGTAATCGATCCAGAGGACAGGGCTCGAGGGCGGACGGGGGAGAGAGAGGGGGGGGGGGCGTCAGTGAGGGCAGCAGTAATCGATCCAGAGGACAGGGCTCGAGGGCGGACGGGGGAGAGAGAGAGGGGGGCGTCAGTGAGGGCAGCAGTAATCGATCCAGAAGACAGGGCTCGAGGGCGGACGGGGGAGAGAGAGAGCGGGGGGGCGTCAGTGAGGGCAGCAGTAATCGCTCCAGAGGACAGGGCTCGAGGGCGGACGGGGGAGAGAGAGAGGGGGGCGTCAGTGAGGGCAGCAGTAATCGCTCCAGAGGACAGGGCTCGAGGGCGGACGGGGGAGAGAGAGAGGGGGGGGGGCGTCAGTGAGGGCAGCAGTAATCGCTCCAGAGGACAGGGCTCGAGGGCGGACGGGGGAGAGAGAGGGGGGGGGGGCGTCAGTGAGGGCAGCAGTAATCGATCCAGAGGACAGGGCTCGAGGGCGGACGGGGGAGAGAGAGAGGGGGGGGGCGTCAGTGAGGGCAGCAGTAATCGCTCCAGAGGACAGGGCTCGAGGGCGGACGGGAGAGAGAGAGGGGGGGGGGCGTCAGTGAGGGCAGCAGTAATCGCTCCAGAGGACAGGGCTCGAGGGTGGACGGGGGAGAGAGAGGGGGGGGGGGCGTCAGTGAGGGCAGCAGTAATCGATCCAGAGGACAGGGCTCGAGGGCGGACGGGGGAGAGAGAGAGGGGGGCGTCAGTGAGGGCAGCAGTAATCGCTCCAGAGGACAGGGCTCGAGGGCGGACGGGGGAGAGAGAGGGGGGGGGGCGTCAGTGAGGGCAGCAGTAATCGATCCAGAGGACAGGGCTCGAGGGCGGACGGGGAGAGAGAGAGGGGGGGGCGTCAGTGAGGGCAGCAGTAATCGCTCCAGAGGACAGGGCTCGAGGGCGGACGGGGGAGAGAGGGGGGGGGCGTCAGTGAGGGCAGCAGTAATCGATCCAGAGGACAGGGCTCGAGGGCGGACGGGGGAGAGAGAGAGAGGGGGGGGGGCGTCAGTGAGGGCAGCAGTAATCGATCCAGAGGACAGGGCTCGAGGGCGGACGGGGGAGAGAGAGAGGGGGGGGCGTCAGTGAGGGCAGCAGTAATCGCTCCAGAGGACAGGGCTCGAGGGCGGACGGGGGAGAGAGAGAGAGGGGGGGGGCGTCAGTGAGGGCAGCAGTAATCGCTCCAGAGGACAGGGTTCGAGGGCGGACGGGGGAGAGAGAGAGGGGGGCGTCAGTGAGGGCAGCAGCAATCGCTCCAGAGGACAGGGCTCGAGGGCGGACGGGGGAGAGAGAGAGGGGGGGCGTCAGTGAGGGCAGCAGTAATCGCTCCAGAGGACAGGGCTCGAGGGCGGACGGGGAGAGAGAGAGAGAAGGGGGGCGTCAGTGAGGGCAGCAGTAATCGCTCCAGAGGACAGGGCTCGAGGGCGGACGGGGGAGAGAGAGAGGGGGGGGGGGCGTCAGTGAGGGCAGCAGTAATCGATCCAGAGGACAGGGCTCGAGGGCGGACGGGGGAGAGAGAGGGGGGGGGGCGTCAGTGAGGGCAGCAGTAATCGATCCAGAGGACAGGGCTCGAGGGCGGACGGGGGAGAGAGAGAGGGGGGGGGGCGTCAGTGAGGCAGCAGTAATCGCTCCAGATGACAGGGCTCGAGGGCGGACGGGGGAGAGAGAGGGGGGGGGCGTCAGTGAGGGCAGCAGTAATCGCTCCAGAGGACAGGGCTCGAGGGCGGACGGGGGAGAGAGAGGGGGGGGGGGGCGTCAGTGAGGGCAGCAGTAATCGATCCAGAGGACAGGGCTCGAGGGCGGACGGGGGGAGAGAGAGGGGGGGGGCGTCAGTGAGGGCAGCAGTAATCGCTCCAGAGGACAGGGCTCGAGGGCGGACGGGGGAGAGAGAGAGAGAGGGGGGCGTCAGTGAGGGCAGCAGTAATCGTTCCAGAGGACAGGGCTCGAGGGCGGACGGGGGAGAGAGAGGGAGAGAGGGGGGGGCGTCAGTGAGGGCAGCAGTAATCGATCCAGAGGACAGGGCTCGAGGGCGGACGGGGGAGAGAGAGGGGGGGGGGTGTCAGTGAGGCAGCAGTAATCGATCCAGAGGACAGGGCTCGAGGGCGGACGGGGGAGAGAGAGGGGGGGGGCGTCAGTGAGGGCAGCAGTAATCGATCCAGAGGACAGGGCTCGAGGGCGGACGGGGGAGAGAGAGGGGGGGGGGGCGTCAGTGAGGGCAGCAGTAATCGCTCCAGAGGACAGGGCTCGAGGGCGGACGGGGGAGAGAGAGGGGGGGCGTCAGTGAGGGCAGCAGTAATCGCTCCAGAGGACAGGGCTCGAGGGCGGACGGGGGAGAGAGGGGGGGGGGGGCGTCAGTGAGGGCAGCAGTAATCGATCCAGAGGACAGGGCTCGAGGGCGGACGGGGGAGAGAGAGGGGGGCGTCAGTGAGGGCAGCAGTAATCGATCAGAGGACAGGGCTCGAGGGCGGACGGGGGAGAGAGAGAGGGGGGCGTCAGTGAGGGCAGCAGTAATCGATCCAGAGGACAGGGCTCGAGGGCGGACGGGGGAGAGAGAGAGGGGGGGGCGTCAGTGAGGGCAGCAGTAATCGCTCCAGAGGACAGGGCTCGAGGGCGGACGGGGGGGAGAGAGAGGGGGGGCGTCAGTGAGGGCAGCAGTAATCGCTCCAGAGGACAGGGCTCGAGGGCGGACGGGGAGAGAGAGAGGGGGGGGCGTCAGTGAGGGCAGCAGTAATCGCTCCAGAGGACAGGGCTCGAGGGCGGACGGGGAGAGAGAGAGAGAGGGGGGCGTCAGTGAGGGCAGCAGTACTCGCTCCAGAGGACAGGGCTCGAGGGCGGACGGGGGAGAGAGGGGGGGGGGGGCGTCAGTGAGGGCAGCAGTAATCGATACAGAGGACAGGGCTCGAGGGCGGACGGGGGAGAGAGAGAGGGGGGGGGGCGTCAGTGAGGGCAGCAGTAATCGATCCAGAGGACAGGGCTCGAGGGCGGACGGGGGAGAGAGAGAGGGGGGGGGCGTTAGTGAGGGCAGCAGTAATCGCTCCAGAGGACAGGGCTCGAGGGGAGGACGGGGGAGAGAGGGGGGGCGTCAGTGAGGGCAGCAGTAATCGCTCCAGAGGACAGGGCTCGAGGGCGGACGGGGGAGAGAGAGAGGGGGGGGGCGTCAGTGAGGGCAGCCGTAATCGATCCAGAGGACAGGGCTCGAGGGCGGACGGGGGAGAGAGGGGGGGGGGGCGTCAGTGAGGGCAGCAGTAATCGCTCCAGAGGACAGGGCTCGAGGGCGGGCGGGGGAGAGAGAGGGGGGGCGTCAGTGAGGGCAGCAGTAATCGCTCCAGAGGATAGGGCTCGAGGGCGGACGGGGGAGAGAGGGGGGGGGGCGTCAGTGAGGGCAGCAGTAATCGCTCCAGAGGACAGGGCTCGAGGGCGGACGGGGGAGAGAGAGAGAGGGGGGCGTCAGTGAGGGCAGCAGTAATCGCTCCAGAGGACAGGGCTCGAGGGCGACGGGGAGAGAGAGAGGGGGGGGCGTCAGTGAGGGCAGCAGTAATCGCTCCAGAGGACAGGGCTCGAGGGCGGACGGGGGAGAGAGAGAGGGGGGGGCGTCAGTGAGGGCAGCAGTAATCGCTCCAGAGGACAGGGCTCGAGGGCGGACGGGGGGAGAGAGAGAGGGGGGGGGCGTCAGTGAGGGCAGCAGTAATCGATCCAGAGGACAGGGCTCGAGGGCGGACGGGGAGAGAGAGAGAGGGGGGGGGGCGTCAGTGAGGGCAGCAGTACTCGATCCAGAGGACAGGGCTCGAGGGCGGACGGGGGAGAGAGAGAGGGGGGGGGCGTCAGTGAGGGCAGCAGTAATCGATCCAGAGGACAGGGCTCGAGGGCGGACGGGGAGAGAGAGAGGGGGGGCGTCAGTGAGGGCAGCAGTAATCGCTCCAGAGGACAGGCTCGAGGGCGGACGGGGGAGAGAGAGGGGGGGGGCGTCAGTGAGGGCAGCAGTAATCGCTCCAGAGGACAGGGCTCGAGGGCGGACGGGGGAGAGAGAGAGGGGGGGCGTCAGTGAGGGCAGCAGTAATCGCTCCAGAGGACAGGGCTCGAGGGCGGACGGGGGGAGAGAGAGAGAGGGTGGCGTCAGTGAGGGCAGCAGTACTCGATCCAGAGGACAGGGCTCGAGGGCGACGGGGGAGAGAGAGAGGGGGGGGCGTCAGTGAGGGCAGCAGTAATCGATCCAGAGGACAGG
>JAXIVJ010000497.1:123346-225026 GCA_036785665.1 Chirona hameri
ATTTTGGCAGGTCAGAGAGGAGAGAGATAGGGGGATATTTCGGCAGGCCAGAGATAGGTGAGTGACCTAGCCGTGACATAATTAGTCACATCCATGATCGCACTCGAATATACGTGCTACTGACGAAAATGTGTGCTGCTGACGGACGGCATTCCTACATGTGAGAGTGCTATACAAATAAATTCAGTATCATATACAAAAAATACATCTATAATTTTTTTTTCGAAGTGACAAACTGCAAATGAGAAGCGTAAGATATATTTTTTTTTAATCCGGAAAAATGTGTGTTATTAATTAACATTTAACGCCCTTCTAGACCAATGAGGTCTCCTTTGACGGCGAAAAATGCCGCCCACCCCATTCGAAAAATCCTAAATCCGCCCCTGTGCATGTTTGAAGAAACGGCGCCCCAATTTCCCGGAAAAAAATGCGCCCCTGGTTCCCGGAAAAAAATGCGCCCCTGTTCCCCGGAAAAATAATGCGCCCCTATGCCCTGCCGCCCCCCCCCCCCCCCCACTTGAACAAATCCTGGATCCGTCCCTGCTCCTGAACTGTTATGGTAGTGTCTAAGAACGGTATATATCTAGTACTTGTCTTGTCTGTTATTTCTATCATGAATTTCAACGCTGGGTGAAAGTCATTCAAAAATCTGAAATACTCATCTAATTTGTCTGACCCATGTGTCCAAATTCCCAGCACGTCATCGATATAACGTATGTACGTTACTGGTTGATATTGTGAGTTTGGCGACGTCAAAAGCAATGACTCTATGGCCCTGCTTGAATACACAAACATCGTCGTGGCCTCTCCTCCACCCTCCTTAACACCTCATTACACCCCTCCACTGTAAGCCACCGGATTACTGTGTCGTGTGTACCATTTATTATGTATCTTGTATATAACTGTATAGTGACGATTTTCTGCCGGTGTAGGTATAAATGTGTATATGAGCATCAGGCCTACACCCATACACTGTAGGCACCGTATAACTGTGTCGTTTTGTGTGGATTGTTTATTGGATGTCGTGTACATAACTGTATAGTAAGGATCTTCGCGCATTGACGCACGCATTTGCACCAGGGAATTGTTTTTGTTTTGTTTCGTGTTGAGGTGAACATTCTGAGGATAACGCAAGTCGAAATATATTAATGTAATTTTGTTATACTGATTTCAAGTTTAATTAAGATATACCATGAGCAGAAGGTTACTTATTCACATACGTATTATGCATATAACATCTACGAAACACAGCACCCTTTAACATTCCAAAACAAATATCTCCTCTGGAATTGGAATAGCCCAGGGGGTTATCATGCATGCAGTCGCCAGAGGCTCAATTGGCTGGGGCGTGACGTCATACGTCCACAAGATTTTGGCGCACCGACATTTTTGGCGCGGTTTATATATGGCCTTTTAACATTAGCATAGGAGTAAGATTATCATTGGAGTAGCATAGGAGTAACTTTAGCATAGGAGTAAGATAGCGCCCCTTCGCTGTCAAAATAGGAGTGACTTAGGAGTAAAATGTTATTTAGATATGTTAGAGACCTTGAATCGGTCTTTATTTCAGTGTATGTTGTCTGTAAATCGTCTCGGTATAATGATCTACATAGTCTTTAAAAAAATTGTGAGTTATTATGGATTTGTATACGGGCAAGGGATTCTACGTCCAGATGACGTCACCACCCCTGAGTCGGATTGAGTCGGTCAACACCCAACTATTTAGTGTCGGCGATTTGTTTCAGGGACATTGTCACAGTACTTTCAAATGAAAGAAAAGCGCCAGATATGTCACGCCAGATATAGAGAAGGATCATACCGTTCGTCACCATATAACGGTTAGTATAAAAGTCATATATACAGTAAATATATGTATACAAGTACATATATTTAAATTTCCCAAATTGTAATTATCGAGATAGGAAAGTTGTTTTCACTTTCAAATTGAAACGCGATCATTATTTCCCTTTAATGTATTCAATGCATATGTCGAAAAACACATCATGGAACTGAAACTAGCATACAAAAAATAGAACGTACTTGCTGAATTCAGCTGCAGTATAGGACAATGACAATCTTTGGCGCCGTCCCTAAGATCCATTTCATTAAAAAGTGTTCCGAGTGATCTAACAAAAAGTATTGGAATGCTGAAACAGCCAATCCATGGTGTACACTATCACCATCTATTTAGGTACCCTTGTGTTATCTCAATTACCGAATGCGATGTTCTAATTAAAAAAACAATTCAATAACTTCATGTTGATAAAACTGTTGGACGAAGCACTCAGCGTCTGGAGAAGAGTTTTGAGCACCGCATCCCCCGGATCTACTGTGGGTCACCGGGTCAACTTCCATGTCCAGATGAAGATAACAACAGAGATGAATGTGCCTGCCAAGCTAAATCGTCCGGCCGTCATTTCTCAGCAGCCAGGCCCCGGAATGGAGATACGGCGCGATAAGACAGTTTTCGAATTAACTCCGTATCGAATCGGCTGGTGACTCGTTGGTTTGTGGTTTGCAGCTGATTGGTGCTTCTTCGTCACGCGCGCGCTGCCGGGCGCGTCACGGACAAAATAGCGGCTATTCGCCGCGGCTTTGTTGTTCCGCGTGCCGCGTTGATCGCCTGTTGTGGGCGGGAGATAAGACTTGATCGAGCAGAATAGCGGCCAATGATCGGGGCGGGTAATTACTGAGGACACAGGGGCGTGCCGCCTGTCGGTAATCGGTGGAACAGGGCGACGCCCGTCCGAAAACCGCCCCAGTCTTTAGAGAGACTCAAAATACATGACCTTAGCTTTGTGCTCCAGATCTGTGGAATCTGGGTCAAATCATAGCCCCGGACACGGCGACCTGGGGCATTACACCAAACCCAAGGTGTGCAATAATTAGAAAGAGGGAATCTCGCAACGTTTTCGAAAGTGCTTGTCTGGGACCAGCTTACAAAAACTTAGGGATAGACGGCCGAATAATTATTTGAAATTATCACACAGCTGTTGCATGTCACTCTTGTTGGACTCAATAGATATCCAACGAATTTAACTTTTCTTCCTTAAATCTACTCAGTATCATTTTACATAGCTATCCGTATTGCACAAATCACCCTCTCCATGACTCGGATATACTTCAGCATAGATAACTGTAGTAGCGAAATATATTCCTTGCTTCCATCTCTGACCAACTTTCTATGTTACTTCAGTTATCTATGACTTCAGCAATCAGCATTAATACCCCGCTAATGTTTCAGTTGAAGTCTGCTTCTCCTCTAAAGTGAACAGAAAATGGCCGAGGAAGAGAAGTTTGGGAGTTGGACTCCTCACTGGAAGATAATGGCAGCATTTTCCTCGAAATAATACACATAACTGGAAGTTACAGTAATGTGTGCTCAAAGATGAAGATAAATTAAAATTGTCATGGATGAATTCCGCAAAATTGTAGGCCTATGCCTGACGTTAAAGGCTTTAGGCTGACAGTAATCTCAATATAATATTAAATTGCACGAGAGAAACATTTCATGTAAGTTGCTGCTCAACTGAAGCGACGAAGAAGTCAATTTCCACTTTTGGGTTACGGGCCAAACGAGCACTAAAAAACCGACAAAAAGACAATGTAGCATATTCCAAACAACGATAGTTACGACTGGAATCGTGCGTCAGTCAAGTACGAATATGCAGCACATGATAAGTATTTGACACATGTCAAACCATCACTATTCCAACTCCGTCGCCACTATTCCTCTTGCGATTTGGTACATTGTGTACGTCACAGACGGACTGCAGCGGGCCACGATAATAAATTGTAACCGTGGGGATCGAATTCGTGACCGCCCGTAACCATAAGGCTCAAATCCGTAACCGCCCGTAACCGCAGCAAACGAATTTTGTAACCGCCTGTAACGGCATGTACCAATAATGTTTTTTTTTAACTTTTCAAGACGTAACAAACGTACCTGTTGAGTGTTCAATAACCGTGCCATTTTTAGCATAACAAGTCATAACTGGAAAAAGGTAATTGGTGAAATAGGTAAAATGCACGGAGACTGAAGAGTTTCAGGGACGCAAAACAAACTCAAATATAGGTACCCACAAAAATGTGATAATAATCTTGGTAACATAACTTACGTGTAGCTTCCATGCCGTTGCCCGTGTAGTTTATGTGTTGGTACCTGTTCGATTGAACGGAAATGATATATTTAATGTGTGGCAGAATTATCTTTTCTGCGAGGTCTACGCAATGTCATCTTTACTGTTTATATTTTAACGTCAAATTCAGCCGCGGAATAAAATCACCGCAACCGTAACCTCGTACAACCGTAACCGCCCGTAACCGTAACCTCGTGCAACCGTAACCGCCCGTAACCGTGACCTTGAGCGGAAAACGCAACCGTAACCGCCCGTAACCGCGGTTAACCGAGGTCAACCGCGGTTTAACCGCCCGACTGTACACCTCTATTCGTGGCACCGTCGCGGTACGGCTGCATTTTGCTAGCTGGTCCAACCGATCATGGAGATCATGCAGTCATGTCTGAAAATAAACATCTCTCCCCTGCTTTCGCTCGTTTGATGTCAACCACCAGTAAGTAATCGTTTAGTTTGTTCTCTGTTCATGAGCTGTTCAGTAAACATGTTCCTTAGAGATTAAAAAAAAACACCAGCTTATGAGTGTGAAATTCAACGGAGTGAAAATCGTCACCCTCAGTGAATGGTGCAAGCGTTTTTCTTCTTCTTCTCGGCGTAACTGAGACGGGTATGAGTTGTGAAAGTGTGTCTTGACCATCTATTGTCTCTGCAAATCTCCGAAGCGCCAGATCCCCAACACCACGAGCTCTGCCACAGCGAGTTAAAGGCGTAAACAGTGAGTCTTCAATGTAAGCATCTGCGAGGCGGGACTGAAATTCGACGTCCTCTGCGTCTGGCCGTTGGGTGAAATCAGACATCATTTCCGGCTCATCTCCGGCCCCCTGCGCGTGTTTATCCCCAAATCGTGTTTTGGCCCACCACGGGGAGTCTTCCATAAGCCGGCACGCGAATTACTCACCATTGTTTCCGAGACCAGAGCCTTTCTCGTCCCTTGCACCCGGCTGGTCTCCTGTCCGTCTAGACGTGGCGCCCATCCGTCCCCGTGCACCAGGGGTCCCCCTTCTGCCATCGACGGCTTCACCGGACCCCCAACCCTTGCGCCCCTCCATCACCGGCCGGGTCGGGAGCCGGGAGCCGGGAGCCGGGAGCCACGGGAGCTCCCGGAGCCCTCCCGGTGCGCCGGTGGCGCCGGCTGGCGGCGGCGGCGGCGGCGGCGCGGACAGTCGGCGGCGGTAGCGGTGCAGTACGGCACGTGCGGTGGTGAGCGCAGGGCGAGTGCGGGGTACGTCGGAGCGACCGAACGCGCGCGGACAGGCGCGGTACGTCGAGTGACGCGGGCGGGCGGCCGATGGCAGCAGCGCTCGTGCGAGGGTGATGCGCATTGAGTGACTGTGCGGACGGCAAGATGAGTTGGCTGGCGGTGGGTGCCCTCCTGGGGCTGCTGACAGGGACTAATGGGAGCGTCAACCTGTGGGTCTCCAAATCGGAAACACGCGCACTTCTAGGTGAGATGTTCTTCTCTGGGTTAGGGATGTTCTTTACTGGGTAAGGGAGGCTTGTTATCTTGTTATCGTGCACGTATCATGCGCCTGGAATGCGGTACAGCTTATTTACTCGAGACACGCGCGTCCATTGACATCCCGCAGAGCTGGACTGTTTATTTATAATCGGCGTGTATGTAGTAGTTTGAAGCTGTAAATGGCCTCCTCGCAATACTGTGGTCAAATTTATGGCCATGTTTTTAGTGAGCTGGAGAATATTCTGACATATTTTTTTTAAAATAAAACGAAACATTAACCGTGCGCAGCATTGATATATAGGTACTGTTATTATTCTTATTATTATTATTTGTATTGTCTATATTTATAGCAAGTCTCGTATCAGTTCCTGTTGCCGCAATTGGAGAAAATACGACAAATCACATTTTGAAGCGGTAACACGAGTGTACAATATATTTTCAATCGAAGAACACTCTAGGATCAATCGAAGAACACTATAGGATCAATCGAAGAACACTATAGGATCAATCGAAGAAAACTATAGGATCAATGGAGGAACACTATAGGATCAATCGAAGAACACTATAGGATCAATCGAAGAACACTAAACGGTCACATCTACTTTTTTGCATTATCACTAATACAACACATTATAAAAAAAATGCATTACATAAACATTCATCACATTATAATACTAACAAATCCTTGCATATTCCTGTACAAAAACCTCGACATTTTCCCTCTTTGATACTCATATTCCTCGTAATACATTTTTTCGATAAACCAGTGTAAATTCCCAATGCGACAAAAACCGGCAAAACCATCATTTTATGCACATATGCATCCATCGTATAGGTAGTATATGTCGTGACCTACCGTGTACAAATATCTGGAATTTTCCTTCGTAGAATTGGTCGGAATCTTTGACGTTATCAGTCGTATAGCAACTCATATAAGTTGTACATTTGTTTGGGTAACCAATGCCAACCAATAGTCAAATGTTAAATGTTCGTGCTCTTGCTTACTCAGTTTGGCTATTGATTTTGACCTAGATCTTCGTAGTGGTTAACATGGGATTAATTTAAACATTTCAGCTTAAAGCATTTTATCAAATATTTGTTTGCAAATTTTCCGTTACATCAAGGCGTTCTTTTGGAGGGGGGGGGGCACCAACTATTGAGTGCCGAGGACTGAGTATAAATTGTGAGAGGGTAGCGGACGTTTGCGTGAAACGACATTTCCTTTGCTCATCCCAATGTCTGTAAATCTTCAAATAATCGTCACATCTTCAGGATGAAATAGTAACTACATTTTCAGATGATTGGATAAGCTAACAAGTTTTCCCTTCCTGATCATGTTGCTGCGTTATAACCTAGATAAATAACTTTACTGCAATGTCATTGAAACCTCGTTATTTCCTAGTACTGTTTGCGCTGTACATTTTATGGGTCATACAGCTTTCCGCCGACAACCCAACTTCCGTGACTTCCACTACCACTTCAAGTCTAGTGATTTTTAATGTAGACACCTTCCACGCCTGTCGTGTGAAATGGTCATAAAATTCGGACATGATGTGTGCACAACACGTAAGGCTGTACCTGACCCGTATATGCAAACGATGGCCTTTCTATGAAGCAGTTAAAGTATACGTAGCTGCACTTCTAGTTAAGTTTTGATACTGCAGTGGCATTTTCTTCACTCCCGAAAATCACAAATATATAACAAACACGGTACATTTTCATCAAATGTGCATGACCAAAACGCACGAATGCCGGAAGTACAACGAGTTGTTACTTTCTTTTCTAAAAACATTATTTACATGCCTGCGTATTATCTGCCCTCGCCCAACCATTGAGGCGGAGTCAGTTAATAGGTTAAACTACATGCGGAAATAATTGTTGACGGACATGTGCGGCAACGTTTCCTGGATTTTTTTTTGGGGGGGGGGTCAGACATACTAATGGGGCTGAACTCCACGCTACATCTACAACTTATCTCATAGCCGCTGCCCGGTTAGTGATTACGAGCGAGCGCAGCGCTCGCTCGTCCTTCCGTGGTGTATGGGAAACATCCGATTATGAGCGGCCCGACCCGGCCCGGCCCGGCCCGGCCCGGCCCGTGGCGACGCTTTTGAGAAGCTTATATTTCTGCAACCGTAAGTCCGATTGACAAGCGGACTTCTTTGCTGAGTAGCCCCATCCAACCTACCCTGTTTTTGACCAGTGCTGACGCACATGGGTGACTACCACTGCGCGTGGCGCGTGCTGCATGAGGGGTGTTGAAAAATGTGTTCTCGCAACAACAACAAAAAACTCTGCAACGGCCTGGCCGATTGTGTGCAAATTTGGTGTGTGGTTAGGGACCCCTCAACCGCCGTCTTCCCACAAGTCAGGGGTGGGGTGCCTCGGCACGTGCGCACGTGCACACCCCTATTCTATATCTCGGGAACGGCTGAGCCGATTGTGTTCGAATTTGGTGTGTGGTTAGGGTCCCCTCACCCACCGCCTTCCCACAAGTCAGAGATAGGGTGCCTCTGCACGTGCGCACGTGCGCACCTTTTTGTATCTCAGAAACTACTTGCCCAATGGAGTTGAAATTCGCCATACATTTCCTTCGCGCTCGCTCGTTCATCGCCAATTACGGCGCCTTACTGGTCTTATAAAGCCTTACGCTCAGCGCTAGTTGTGTCGATTCCAGGTAAAGTTACAGTATGTAAGTTCAGAGTTTCTAACATTGTATGTGCAAAATCACGGCGGTCATTGGTGTACTTGAACGAGAACTCGGGTCTGTCGTCTTGTCGCTTGAATAGTGTTTCCTTCCGGTTTCGGTCGTGCATTTCTACTTATACTAATGAACGGCGCACTGGCACCATATGCCCCGAAATATTTACATGTTCTTTTGGTTGTGCCAACTCATTACCGCAGCAAACCCCCTCCCGATTCTCCAAATAATCCCCCTCCCTGTGTAAACCTCACCTCGGACCGTGACGACCGGGGCTCATATTTCCCGGGGCGGTGCGTCGGCCGTCACAGCCGTCACAGCCGTCACAGGCGTCACAGGCGTCACCCCAGCCCCGCCCCGTCGCCGTCACGAGCGGCGCAGGGCGTCACCAGGCGTCACCAGGCGTCACCGGCCGTCAGGCGGGCGACGGCAGGCGGCGTCGGCCGTCAGCCTTCAGCTTTCAACCTGCACAGTCAGCCTCGGCCAGATGGCTTGGCTGCCCCCGGCCGCCCCCGGCCATCGGATCCCCACGGGGTCAGGAATAACACGGTACGGACGGAGAGAGGTGCAGATCCTGTCGGCTGCGGCGTGAACACGGGGATGGACTGGTGTCCGAACAACAGAGGTGTAGTGCTTCGCGTGGCCCATGAGCCATGTTTTCCGGCTCAGATAGGGATCAGTTAACGGCTCGGTACGATAAACAGGAGTTACCCGGATTTAGGGGAGATTTTGCAGATGGGTGCGGTAAGCTGAAAATAGGAATATTTCGTGGAATATTTCGTGAAATTGCAGATATTGCTTTGAAGTTGTCGTTGTTTTCAATTTGTTGGAAACGCATACAATTTTCAAATGAAGTATTTTCTGAACCCCCATTTCTGAACAATTTTATTTAATTCTTTTCATCACTGAACGAACAGCTTCCCATGTCGCCGTTCCCGCATTTAGCAATGTCCTCTGATCGTTTTCTATTGTCCAATTCGGGAGACTTCCGAATTTCTCGACTGGACTGATGAGCCGTCCATGCACTTAATCACTAGCTTCCCACTCTATTTAGTGACATACTCAGAAACGCACTTTGCCGCTCAGAACCCTGCTTCTTAGAGCCGGCGTCAATAAACAAACATCAACTACGAAACCTCTGATGTCATGCTCCTGGCTTGGCAGCGGAAAATCTTAACTATAATTTACGGTCGTTATCACCTGCTCAATCAAAACAAACCTCCCTATCACTATCGCCACCAACCGGTACTTCAGTCTCTCATCAACCCCACCCGTGCCACTCGACAGCCGGCGAGGCTATAAACCGACCCCGGCCGCCACCTGTACCCGACCTGTCCGCATATGTGCCCCAGCTGGGTCAGAGGCGGAGCGTCGTGTCGCGTGCCATCCGCCCCACTCCGGGGCCGTTCCACCCGCGCCGCTCGGGCATCCCGCCCGCCTGATCGCCGCGAGTTCGTCCGGATTTTCCACTTCCGGCGGACGTGACAGCGGTTTGAATAACGAGCCCCCGGTCTGATGGGTACATGGGGAGGGGGAGGGGACAGACGCACGCCCAATTGGAGGGAGGCAAATGTGCCTCAGCGGGCTCAGATCAGAGCTGGTTTGGGTGGTCAGCTGGTCAATCAAGAGCTTTACAATCCCAGTCGATCACCCGCTGGATGTCGATACATTTGCTGGGCGTCTTGGGGGCGTCTTGGGGCGTCTTTGGGCGGGGCGGGGAACGATTGTCATTGTCATTTGTCATTTATTTAGGAAACCATCCACAACGTGGCTATTACGGCTACTGTACAGTTCATGTGGTAAAGACATTTGTTGTACACGACACAATACAGTTTGCATAGGCACTATTTGGTGGCACTCGCTCACGTCACTCACTCGGTTATTGTCAATGCGGCTACAAATGCGCACCTGGACGGAGCAGCTTTCACGGCTGATGGCAGCGCATTCCACGTGCCGACTGCTCGGTGCGAGAAACCCTTCTGTGTCTGACTGAGTCTACATTTTGTGGGATGAAGGTCTCCGGCGTCGACAGCTCTTGTGCTCCTGGCCGATACGTCAGCCCGCTTGGTGAACATATTTCGCAGCGCCTTGGGACACTGTCGACTGGTCAGGGCTTTGTGGACGTTGGTACAGTCGTGTCGGGCGACCAGTACCTCAACTCTCTCCCACCCGAGAGACGTGAGAGCTGGCGAAATGTGATCTCTACGTCGCACGCCGGTGACGAGCCGAGCGGCAAAGTTCAGGCACTTCTGAGTGTGATGCAGACGGCACTGGGCTGCCCCTCCCCAGGCGGACAGGCAGTAAAGGATATGAGGAAAAACGTGTGTTTGGACGAGGAGTTTAAGGACGTCAGGAGTGAGGTGATGGCGGATTTTATACAGAGATACGATCAGGTGATACCAGTGTTCCAGCCGACAGCCGTCGCAACTCGCAACACCAATGTGAATACATGACGGCTCGATTGGTGATCAGTAGACAGCACCATGATCCCCAGTCCACACTAACACGAGGTTCGGGTAGCGTGCGGTGTTTTTGGTTTGGTTAGGATAAGGCCGCTTCGGTTTACTTGGACCATTGCGCAGCCATTGGATGAAGGAGAAGGGGTAAAGTGGGTCAAAATGGACGCCGACCGGGCAACCGCCCATGGACAGGCCCTTCCCCGCAGCACGAAGCTGCGAGGAGAGCCCACGCCATGCAGACGGCCACCACTCCCGGGGGGCAGCTCGAGGCCACCACATGCCCGGTGGCCAGCGACCACCAGACCCGGGGTAACGTGGGCGTGACAAAGGATGGAGGACCGGCAGTCGGGAGGATCAAAAGGGATCTGCGTGCGGTGTGTTGGGTTTGCAAGGCGGTTCGGGTAGCGTGCGGTGTGTTGGCTTGACTGAAGCGTCTTCCTGCCTCTGTCGTGACGGATGCTGTACCGAGTTCGGAGGCCTGCCACAGGAAACTCGGTACAAACGTGACCTGCAACGTGACAGGGTGGTTCCCTGTCACAGGTGAGCTAACCACCAGCCTCCTGCGCCGACCGCAAAGTCGCAGTTATCTGGTCTGTTTCCCAGAATGGCCGAATGCTGCAGCGTGCCAGCTTACACTTTCACGGCACAGCCAGTCTCGGCGAGCTGCGGTTCGACGTGGCGCGGCCAGCAGAGTTTCCGTTACCTGTCATTGGTTGATTGGTTGCACAGGTAGCACAGCTGTAGGTCTCCCGGCTGAGATTCGCTGGCCTCGGATGCGGTCTCAGAAGGAGCAGTGCGGATGGTTGCGGAATGGAAAAAGTTTCTCCTCAGTCCTCACTTCCCCTGTGTTGATCTCTCTTCATAGAAATCGTCGTCATCCTCTGATTCGCGACATGGTTCCGTGATAATGCCTTTTTGTACATTCATTTCGGTATTATTGTAATGCACTGTCATGTTGTAGAGACAACCATCATATCTCTTGTCGATTCCATCATCTCCCAGTTATGGCTGGGGCTTGTCTGGTATAAGGGCTGAAAAAACGGAAACTTTGCACACCATTGCAAAAGCTTCGAAATCCACTCAACAAAAAAACAACCTTGAAAAGGCATGTATATATTGGAAGCTTCCAAGGGCTCGAAAGCACCGTTGCAAAACAATCGATGGATGCATTCCTTCTGTGTATTTTTTGTAGCATGCCTGCAAACGCTTCTGCACTGTATAGCAAGCTTTCATCGATTTTTTCCCCTCTGTCCGGCGGTCTGTCCCCGCCGTGGACGGGCCCTGGCCGGCGCGGGAGCCGCCCAGTCGCGGTCAGTCAAGGTCTGGCGGTGGTCCACTGCGCCGCCCAGCCACCCGTGTCCGGTCGCCCAGCCGGCGCCCTGTGGACCGTGGGCCGTGGGTGGCCTCCGTGACGGCAGGTGTGAGGCGGTGTTTAGATGTTTTCGAAGCGCTCCTCCGGTAAATGTTATCTGAGCACGCGCCACATCCGGGCGCACTGGATGCAGATTAATGTGATGTTTCCGGCCGCTTCAGCGGCTGCTCGATACGCCACTCACCCACTCTATATCTTACTGACCCTGGAGCACCATGCTGGCCCACTCCATCCAGACTTCACTGACCCACGTTGTTTGGAGGGCGTGGGCACGTGGGGCGAAGTGGGCCGGGTCGCGCTGTTCTTCTGTATTGCTCCACTGCTCCCGACTCGCCGGCCGCCGCGCCCTGCTTTGATGAATGAGTCGACCTGTTCGCACTCTACCGAACCGCAAAGAAATCGCGTTCATCTATTACACGCACTCGGCTGCCACGTTACGCCATTCATCTCCAATGTACAGGTAATTGCCGTCGTACCTAGATGCGCGCGCACGCGCACACACGCACACATGCGCACGTGCGCACGCGCGCGAACCGGCTCGTGCACGCCTGAAGACTCCGAAATTGGACACGAGTCGCGGGCGCGCCGTCGAGCGGCGTCGGGCGGCTTGACGGCGATTCGACGCGCGGTGACACTTGCGGTGTCACGCGCCAGTCGGCGTCGGCTACGGGCCATCGACAGCCGAGACCAGCCTGGCGCGCCTGCACGCGCCGCCGCAATCGAATTGCCGCCCGATCGGTCCCCGGAGGCGCTGGCCGGGCACGGGCTAGCGGTCCATCTCGCCAGCCGGGGCGACTCGTGCCGTTTCTGGGAAGACGGATGGGAGCGTCAGGGGCACGGGTTTGTTGACGGTATCGGGGGCGGCATCTGGTGAACGGTATCGGGACGGCATCTGCGGGTTACGCCCCGTGCAATGGCAAGGTCAATATTTGGCAGCACGCATGGGACGGGTTTCCTCAGATGTAGTGGCGCCGTCTGGCGCGGGGGTCGTCTCCACCCTGTGGGTGAGTCTTCTGCGGAGCACGCGAAGACTCGGACACGAGCCGGGTCCTTTGCGATTTATAAGAGCGGAGGCGGGCGTAAAAATGTAAGCCGCAAACTATAGGTAATTGTGGGCCGAACCAGCATTATGCAATATGTAATTCTTCTAGCGTGAATTAATTCGTGGTGATAGTTTCTGCTGATGACGAAAACGCAGAATTTGCATATTCGAAGGCAAAGTTGGAACTCACATTTGCATTGAAAGGTTTCCGGTAGCAGTTTTATCAAGTTGTTTATCAAACTTCCTTCTGACGACGGCTGTGGCCTCCCGGGTCTTTCCTTTCACATCACGCAGGCTGCCGGAAGAAAAATAACTTTTGAATATCTTCTTTTGAATGCATTCCAAACAAAATGAGGGCATTCGAATTTCCGCTCCGTTGACGGCCGGATAAAAAATATCTGGCGCGGTGTGAACACCGGCAGTGGGTCATTTATCGTCTTTCCCTGCCGACGTCCGGAGCTGCCGTCCGACGCGACGATGGTGGAAATGATTGTGATGACGCTGAAAGCGGCGGAAAACATCCATAACGTCCCGGGCCAAAATACGATACGCTCGCGCAATCACGCGCCAGCGCGCGCCGCTGGCGGCCGGCCGGCGGGCCAGCGCGCGCTAACGGGCCAGAAAGAAAGCCGGTGCCGGACCGAGGGGGTGCCGGTGCATATGTGGCGATTACGGCGGCCCTGCGGTGCGGACCGGAGTCCACCGAGGCGGCTCGAGGGAGCGCTTCGATCGGACTCGGCGGCGCTGCGGTGGGCGTTGTTCGCCCGCCATGGGGTGGTGGGAGGTGGAGTAAGAACAAGGCTGTCCAGTGGCACGCTGAAGGCCAAGACGTGTTGCGTCGCCGTCAGACCAACTGGAAAGAACAATACGCCGACACGGGGTCTCCCGGGGCGCGACTGTGTCGCCCGCTTTCTTCGCGGCGGCTGTGTCATCGTTAGTGGCTCGGGCTTGTTTAGCGACGCTTTTTGTACGAAGGTTTGTCGTTCAAGGAAACCGTGGGCCTCGTCACCTTTTGTTGGATCAGTCGCTGCGGACAACTCGTCGTCTTTTTCATGACTGGCTGATTGCTGAGTGGTCATGTAACGCTTTTAAATCGATCGGTTATAAACTTATAAAGCTAGTCAAATTATTTGCTTTCACTCTGTCACAAATCCCATGGAATACCAATAAGAATGGTATTATGGTTATTTTTTAGAAGTTCATAGATGCTTTGCAAGTTACGAACATGTCTCAAACTGCCTCCCTACCTACTTAATAGTATCTTCAAAAAATTTGCTTCGTAGACGATATATTTGCATTCGAACCACGACTTTGTTCCCCTCCCCTCCCATCCCCGTTCCTCCCGGGTGCAGCGCCCGCGCCCGCCCCACTCCGCGATGTGGGCCAGACGCCGCACCAGGCAGACCGCAGAGGCGCCAGCTATGCACGGCAAATGGGCCGGCACCAGCTGCGGCGCGTCGTTACCGCGTCGACGCCGACGCAGCGCGCCGCCGCTCATCGCTCGCCGCGCCGAGACGCTTCCGACGCGCCAACGTGCGAATACCGGCGCGGCATGGCACACTTTAACGCCTTCATCCGTCTGCCGCGTCGTCGTCGTCGGCGTCGGCGGCGGAGCGGGGGGGGGGGGGGGCGTTATTTACGATAATATCCTGCAACGCTCATCAGTTTTGTCGACGCCCGACGTGCCGCCAGTTTTGACCGCGCGGGACAAAGCCCCTGTGTCATATTGTCGCGCGCGTATTTTTAGAGCGGAGGCACATGACGGACCGCCGCATGCCGAGGGTAACAAGTCGGGCTTTGTTGGTTGTGGCGAGGCTCGGTGGCGCGGACTGACTGGGCTTGTTCCGGGACCGTGTTTAATTGTTACAGTGGGTCGACAGTTGACACCCCACGTGCCCTTGCTGCCTGTGCGGTACTTGTGGCGAAAATAAAACTAAGTATTGTTCGGACTGACGTTGGTATAGTCATGGGCATTTGGGTCGGATTTTCAGGCTTTTAATGACGCTGGCCTTGGCTACTCGCCAAAAGAAGCATTTGGAGCCACTCCTTTCAACTTGCACATCATGTCATTTCACTAAGCAAGTAAATGATAACATCAGGAATGCATCTGGTCTAAACTTACTCTGTTTCTCCGTACCTTCCTGGCGGGCTAGCCAGTCTTTACGAGGGTGCAGCAAAGCCGCTAACCACGCCGGCGAACGGCAACGCTCTCCAACTATTCTCAAACTATCGGCCCAAAACTCACATTCGTTACAACTTCACCGTAAACGTCCTGACGTTCCGTCGTTCCATCACCGTCATTGTCACGTGACATGATGACGCTCCGACGCGTGCAGACGTCGCCTGTCTTCCGCAACAGGTGAGCCGCCCCCCCCCCCCCCCCCCCACCCTCCAGGCTTATCGGGAGGACGCCCTGCCCCGCGATTGACCAGTCTCCAGTCACGGAACCGATTTTTCGCCGACACATGTCACGTGATATGACATGACGTCACGCATGGCCGGCTACACGCCACAGAGATATTCTATTGGTGTGGCGGCGGCCGGCGGGATTGATCCTTCCATGTCCCCACGTCCGCTCCTCCGCGCTCAGCAAGAGACCGTCCCCAGTTCGCGGTGAGGGACTGAGTGTAGCAAACAAGGCCCGGCACGTGCACTGACCGCCGGCCAGCACGTGCCGATCAATACGCCACGAGGGACACGTGACACGACACGTGACCGGCGCAGTGTAATGGTTCCCTGAGGTACGAGTATGCGCCTCCATCCACCGCAAGCGTCGGTCAGCTATGGTAACGGTATATGTAACCTGTATGTAGAGAGTGACGGCACACTGGCTGAGATATATTTTATATATGCACTCCTTGACCGATAATCGAAGCCTTACGCTTTACCTTGTGCGTTAGTTCATGTCGGTTTCACTAGTTATGCTTGCAGATACAATCTACAGGACATTTAAAGCAATAAACTGCATTTAATGTATGTCTTATCCATAGATTACGACACAGACATGAACTTACATCGGGAGTATGCTGTCTGCATTCAACCGTCAACCCATGAGGGCCGCAGTTTTTCGCCATGACATCCGCCGTTTTTCGCATGGCCATTGGCCTGACAGCCGGTCTGACAGACGGCTCGGTGCGTGTTGGACGGATACCAATTGAGACATGTCCCGTGACCGGCATGTCGGGTCACTTTGAAGTTCGGCCACTCTGACCTCTCCGTGCCGTCGCTAACTAAGCCCGCCCGCTCGGACTGTGCGGTATCTCACTAATCCCGGGTCCCACCAATACCAACGCCCCGAAAACCAGGCCGAGACAAGGTCATGGGTGGAGTCGGCGCCCACTCTGCTGTACCTGTACCGTTGTCGGCGTCGTTCGGGTGCGGGCGGGCGCGGCGGCGGTGCGGCAGCGGTGCACGGCGCCCGCGCTGCCCCCGCTCGCCGCTACGTGAAACGTCGTGACAGGGCGCGGCGTTTAATGAACGCCGGGTCATTAATTTGGTCCGGGCGGGGCGGATAACTGCGAGCTCGATGAACAACGTGCGCCTGTTCGCGCTGTCTTGCTCTGTCCGATGACAAACGGCTCGCAGGACAGGAGATAGGCCGGTCTCGAGGCGCTGTCATGCCGAAACGTCTCCTGTTCGCAAGTTCCAGACGGTAGGACGTAACCAACGTGGCCGATCAAAACCACCGGAGAGATAACATCCTCCAGTCGGAAGCTGTGGGCTTTCAGAATCTGGGCGTCCGTGGTTCGCTTGACTCATCAGACAACGATCGTTCACTCCCAGGTCTTCCATCTTCCCTGATTGATCATTTCGTTCCGTCATCAGACGGGCTCCGTTAGCGGCTCTCCGCCCAAAGGGTGCAAGACTAATCACTGCCCGAGCTAATCCGACATGTGTGGCTTTCGTGGTCTGCACGTCTCAATCGCCGCGGCTTCCTGTGTCAAACCGTGAGCTGCGCTCGGGACGGCCGCCAAGTCGTCCGGTCGCTGGCGGGGCACGCTCGGTACGGGGTTAGTTGGGACGGATTAGGAGGGCGCCCCGAGCTCGGTCAGGGGCGCCTCGGGGTCGGATTCGGTGGCTCAGGTGCGGCTGCACCGCTGCTGGGTCGTTTCAGGGCGTGTAACATACAACTGCTGCGGATCGGACTCGGGTTGCAATGTTGGATGAGCACAGGAGTTATTTAGAGACTATTGTCTTGTCTGCTAGGCAAGCGGGCCATTTAGTGCACCGTGTGCGGTACAACGTGCACGTGCAGGGTGCACGTGGCAGGAACAAGGCGCCATGGCGCCGCCTTTGACACTGATTAGTCGCCGATGCCGCTCCACTAGCCCGTACAGAATGAACCCTCACCCCTCTCTGTCGGTGTCGAGTTTTCCGAGACCGAATGACCCTGAACCAATCTCTGTCAGGGGTGGGAACGGCCCGTAAATTTACGCCGACTGAACAAAAAAAAAGACGGACGCACAACCGAGCCCTGGTGCAGGCGGCCGTCCGTAACACATTGCCGCTGATTGAAATATGTCGGCGAGGTCACCAGTAGGGGCCATTAAACGCAGGCCGAAATGGGTCGCCGATAATCTAGCCGATTCGAAACGCCACACGGAGGGACCAAATGGTCGACCGCCAGCGTATGTCATAATTATCAAATCAATTATCATTAAAGACGGTCTCGCGTGGGACGCCCTCAGCCCGGCGCGGATGCGAACCAGACATTCCGACAATAATTGATTTATTTTCGTCGGCTTCCCGCGCCGCGTGTGCCCACTCCCCGCTCTCTCCGCTTGCTCCGCCCCTCTGCCGCCGACCGTCCGCGTTAATCGCGGATCATAAAGAGCATGCAAATGGCGACAAACCGCCGCAGGGTGTCGCCGCAGGGTGTCCCTTCTTTGTCAGAGTGCCGCGGGCGGCCACTCGGCGGCACACTGGTAGCGCGCCGGCATAATGAAGAGGCGATTGGCGGCGCGGAGCTCTGCAATGCGCCGCGTTAACCGCTAATGAGGCGAATACGCCGCGCGCCGGAGCGGAATGGATATTTTGATTGGGCGGCGTCGGCCGTTCAGAGTGACTGGGTCGATGGAATCGATTGCGGTCATTAGGTGGGGTGCTGAATACGACTGTGGCTCCGTTTGAGGTTTGCCGACAGTATCAACGTACCTGGGTATATAATTGATATAGGAAATGTTGCATATTTTGTATCAGCAACATTTTTGGAATTCATAATTAATGTAAAAGATATTTGCATGGGTGCCTCCTTGTACTAAATATTAACAATCTTTTGCAGAAGAAATTGCTCACAAAAATGCAAATTCGAATAAATTGACCACCACATCAATGCGTGGCTCTCTTTAAGAGATGTATCCAACACCAAATTTACACTTTCTTCTCACCCATGCTTCTTGCTTTCAACTCCCTTTCATCCGTTGCATAAAACCATGTGCTCATCCAACTTCGTCTTACCCTAGGCTTTGCCATTAACAAATCTCCGATTAACCTCCAGCCTCCTAGCGTGCACCGCAGTTTCCACCGTCTCACGCACCTCTCTTCTCCGCATTCCAGGCCTGGCCACGGAGATTTTCTACGTCCAGGAGGGCGTGATCAACGAGTACGCGATGAACTTCACCGTGGTCGTGCCGCACAACATCTCCGACCTGCACTTCAACTGGGAGCGTACCACTCGCAAACCGGTGAGTCCAGCCGGCCGGCATCCTGATCGACGGCTGCTCGCCGCGCGACTGACGGCTGAATTAACCGGAGCCGTCACCGGTGATTTGTGGCGAGCGGCTAGCGCTATCAGTCTCCGAACAGGGAGTCGACGTGACCGCGTTCGGCGGCTCTGAATCGGGCGAGTTTGACAGTGGGTCATGGGTGGTTGACAATATATTGGTTTGAATGACGGGAAAATGGGTTTTCTTGCGAGCAGGGAGATAATCGTAGTTATGCTATCGGCTGGGAACATGTTGGTGTTCTGCGCACAACGGGATGCAGAGATAAGTCCCACTCCCGAATTAAGTGCAATGCGGCAATAGATGCAACTATCGACCCATCCTGTGCGACATCGTATCCAGTTCGTGCTGAAGCGATAGTTCGATGACAATCCGAACAAGCCAGGAGTGGAACTACACACCGATAGATAATAGGCGACAATGGGCGATAATAGCCGCAGTAATCCGGCCTGGTATTCTCCAGCAGTCAATGCAAAACGGCTTTAAAATTACTGGAACGCCACTGCATCCTGTTTCACATACCATGGACTGGAGGGTAAAATGCGCCCATTCGATGCGGTGGCTCGCTGCCAATTTTAACGAGGTAGTTTGTGGGGCGATTAACGATAGGTTATGTATCGCGTTTGGGCTACAGCTAAAGGGTTACGCACTGGTACGGTCCTGCATAAATATGGCCTAGTTGTCAGTTTTTGTGCGTAGCTTAGCTTTTTATGTCGATAAATTTTTAGAGTATTTGCAAAGGGTAGCAGATGTTATAAGTGCATTTGGCGGCGATTTATGATAGACGTTCTTCAAGGATATATTGCTATTCAATTTGTTGTACCCATTTGCTTACTTTGTACCTACTTTGTAGATATAAAACTCGTAACTACCGGCTAACGCCAATTACCTCGCAGTGAACGACGTGAGTGCCATTTTTGGGGCGTTTAGCCGCGTCGGGTTGCGCGGCTGACTCACTGTTTCGTCACCGTTTCGTAGCTCTGGCTGTTTAATAGCTGTGCCGAGGTGACACTGACGCGGTGCAGGCACGCGCAAACACCCGGCAGCGGGCGGCGGAGCCCGCACTCCTGCAGCTGGGTACACACAGAGGCTCCTCGCCCACTGTTGGCTGGGTACACACTCAATTAGCGGCGACAACCCGCATGGAAATTCAGGCTCTCTCGTGCCCGGTGCGCACTGGCTTGCTAACACTGCAATGGCGTTTCGTGCAACATGGGATCTTGGTGTTGCCGAGGGCGTGACGAACAGAAAGTGTTAATGATTTCTAAGCATGCTGATTGTAAGATGTATATTATATGTGAGTAATGTGAGTAAGTGTAGTAATTTTAATTGATGTTGACTTTGAAATAAAGTTGCAGGGCAATTTCGTGGCTAAATTATTATTTCAAATATAAATGTAGCTTTATTTTCAATACAGTTTTGACATCAATACATCCGCTCTATTCTAGAATACGGATGCATCATCTGGGGCGGGCTGCTAAGACTCACTTGGAAGGACTGGACACAATTCAACATAAGTTTCTGATTTGGCTGACATCCATTTCTTTCCGGTAATCACGGATTGATTATGATCAACTTTTGGCACTATTTAAAATCCCAAACCTAGCTAAAAGAATGTCCAATATGGCATCCTTTTCGCACGCAAAATTCGCACTGCAAAAATTGACTCTGCCTTCTTGCTCGGGAGCTTTCCGCTGCATGCGCCAGCGAGAGTGACACGTGCGATGGCCGGCACGCTCCTTTATGTCCCGCCCGGCATGAAGGAGACCGTTAGACGAGGTATGTTTTGTCGTGTGCCCAAAGTTGTTAACCACTAGTCTTCCTGTCCGTCTTCCTGTCCGTACTCTGGTCCGTTTGGCTGCACGCCGGGTCAGTTTAGGTCACAAGCTATCAAACATATCAGCCACCATCGTTCTTAATACTTTATACTGGTCTGGAAACTATTATGCATTGTTTCTATCCGATCCTTTAGCACTTCATTGTTTTGCAATTCTGTTCCCATTTTTTACACTTGTGTATTTATATGTATATGTATGTATGTGTTTATGTATATGTGCTCTTTGATGATCTTATATGTTGACTTGAACTTTTATTGGGAGCATGCTCCTGTTGCTCATATGTTTAAAATAAATAAACAATTATTTGCGCTGTGATTTATGATCAGTTTGGCAGTCTTCGAAACATGTTCAGCTCTTGATTGCTCTTCAGAATTTCAGTTCCAGTCATAATACATGTATCGATCCTTAACACACCACACCAGAGCCCAACATTTAAGAATCTTGAATCAGCTGAATGTTGCCGATTGACCTCGTTTTACGCCATTTGGTCTCTATCGCCTGCCATCAGAGATTGCCCCCGATATAACGTCGGAACCACACTCAATCGCGGCGCTGAGGCGGCGGCCAAAATGACGCGCTCCTTCGGCCGATCTGTGCCGGCAATGCCGCACTGTCGGCGGCGCCATTATTGGAACGGGCCCGAGAGCCGATTCTGCGCTGCTAAATCGCCCCGAAATCGCCTTTGTCTCGGCCTAAATTGGGGCCAGTATCGTTTGGTCGTGTGACAGGACCGACATGTCGAACCGGACGCCGTGTCGCATTAGGGTGTCCCCCCAAAAAAAAACATTTTTTGTCGGTACAAGCTTGCCAATTGACACGGCGCTCTTCTCTAGGCCAATAACAAGTATGCCAAATTTCATTTCGATTCTTTGAGTTTTGGTCCCCCCGGGCCTCCGTAAGTTGTTGACCCCTACTCAAAAGGTCAAAAATAAAAGTCGTCGTACAGACCTCTGCGTGTACTCATTTGAAAGCTCTTGTCGAGTAGAATAAACTATTATTCAGTCGAAATGCTCTAAATTCAAGTTTGCGTTCTATGAGTCATAAACAGGGCCCAAAAGCAAGCCTTCAATAGAGCTCTATTGAAGGCTTGCTTTTGGGCTCTGTTTATGTCTCATAGAACGAAAACTTGAATTTAGAGCATTTCGACTGAATTAAAGTTGACTCTACTCGACAAGAGCTTTCAAATGAACACACGCGGAGGTCTGTAGGACGACTTTTATTTTTGACCTTTTGAGTAGGGGTCAACAACTTACGGAGGCCCGGGGGGGGGGACCAAAACTCAAAGAATCGAAATGAAATTTGGCATACTTGTTATTGGCCTAAAGAAGAACGCCGTGTCAATTGGCAAGCTTGCACCGACGAAAAGGTGTGTGTGTTGCTTGGGACACCCTAGTGTCGCATGGCGGTCCGTGGCGCCGCCATGGCGCCACGGAAAATTGCGTCATATGGTTCTGCACCCACGCCAACGCACATACCCACGTGGTGGAATACGACACGGTCTCGCCCATTAGCGGCTGCACGTTAGCGGTCATCTAAAAGTCGATGTCAACGCCATCCCTGGGGAGGAGCAGGTGACGTGCCAGCCAAGATTGATCCACGGCGACATTTCTCTATTTGTAGTCCAAAAAGCGTTCTCCAGGGAGGTTCCTTATCACCTGCCCCGTCTATCCATTCACCGCATACAAAGCAATGCGTCGGTGCGTCGGATGAACGCGGACAGCGGTCTTCATTAGCCGTGCTGTGAAGGCCCGGAAGAAGACACATCCCACGGAGTTGTGCGCGAGGCGCGTGCTGCTCCAAAAAAGCAGACACACGGTGGTACGCAGGCCTTGATATCGACGCAGAGTTTGTAGGAGACTTAATTAGGCAATGCTTGCACACCACTGGGTGGCAAAGTGGACTCGCCTGAAAACAGACCAACTGGGTTGGATTCGAATGTTCTGATGCCAGAGCTCAAGTTATTCAGTTTTATTTATTGGCGTTCACCACGCGTGGGTGAATATCTTTTTGTGTACGCACCATCTATATTTAAACACAGTTATATTTAACCGTACTGGGACACTTATGACGGAAACTAAGGTTTATCATAATACCGATGCAATTAAGGAATGTATCTGCACAACAAAGAACGTTCAGCTTAAGCTGCGCTTTATTATTGAACTATCATTAGACCAGGACTACGCCCTGAGAACGGTTTCGGTGTGTACCCCTCGCCTACTCAGTGCCACAGATGGCGTCCGTGCCGGTCCCGGCCGATCTCGGCGGGGGAGTATGTATATGCTGACGGCAATAGACAGAGATTGCGTGATGCTCCTCCGGCCGACCCCCGCAGGGACGCGCCTCTAAAACGGGTTAGCTCGTGATGGATGCTGAACGCCCCCGCCCCTGCGATCGGCCCTGTTTTGTCTAATTATCGAATGATCGAGAGGCTAGGGCGTAACGAGCTCCTTTTTAGTGGTGAACGATTCGTCACTTCCTTCCAAATATGCATACTGCATCACCCACATTTTGACGGAAGGATTTTATACCGATTCGGATGTCGCGGAACCACGTCCACGATGGACAGTATTGTTAACATTGTCATTGACGTATCCCTCAGACAAGTTTCAGAACTGCTACAACTTTTCGTGAAATATCGACTTCAGTCACCTGAAGCTAAAAGCCCTCTTATTCAACGTCATGCAACGATCTTCGTCATGAACAGAAGTTATTTGCTTTTGGTACGATGACGTGATCAAGTTGCTGATGGATCGATTATATGAATACGCTCCTTTGGACGTTTCGCCGTTATTGCCCATCTGGCACAGATCATGGATTAAATATACTACCCGTCATCACTTATCACACTTAAGAGTCGTCATACGGCACGCAAATGATGCCTGCTGGGCGCCAAATGACTGCAGCAGTCCGTGCACCCCGTGCAGCTCATATCATCACCATCGACCCATGCAGCAGCTGTTCAGCCTATGCATGACCTCCCTCTGTACCCATGTTGCAGGTGGCATACAACATCTCGCTGGAGGTGGCTGAGCCGTCCGTGCTGGACCGACCGACACTGAACATTCGCTCCAGCGGCACCGTTCCGCAGGACCACCAGGTCTTCACCGTACACCTGCCGTGCCGGCCGGGCGTCACCGCCGAGACTGACGTCCGGCTCAAGATCAACCTCCTCCTGCCGCGCCAGCCGCCGCTGCGACGCAAGAAGACCAACACGCTGCTCACCTTCCGGCGCAAGCGCGTCTGCCGCAACGAGGTCACGCAGACGGTGGCGCCGCGCGGCGGTGACCGGCGTGAACTGATGCTCGAGGACGCGGCCGGGCCGACGCGGCTTGGCGACCCGCCGCCAGAGGAGGATGCCGGCTCGTCCGGGGTGCTCTACATGGCGATCGGCAGCTCGTGTGGCGTCGTGCTGGTCATCATGATCATCCTGGCCGTGGTGCTGTCCAGGAACAGCGCCGCCAAGCGGCGGAAACGCGCACTAAGGTGAGGAGCGGGGACCGGGAACCAAACGGTCGCGACCGGGCCATTGTCACGTCCGACCGAGAACGGTGCCGCCGCTCAGCGACACTGTGTCGCGCCGAGATCTCTTCCGCGCTGTCAAATTAAACTAGAAAGAGAGCGCGCGGCGACGAAACGCCGAGATCTCCGGGCCAGATCTTCGGGCCGATAGCGGAGTCTGGCTCCCATTCTCGGTGATGGGCGAAAACGGGACGCGGCGCGTCGCTCCGCCCAGATAAGACATCCCCGGCGCGCTAGTGTCCGGCGCGACATAATCGGCGCGCCATCGGCTCCGCGCATGACCGACGGCGGCGGCCGTCACCTCCGCGGCTGCCATCGGTGCCGTGGATCTGCGGCGGTCTCTTTGAAGGGTGGTGGGGCGGCGCGGAGGCGGGACCCCTCTCGTCACTCTCTCTCCCCCCCCCCAGGCCTCTCAGAGTCTCTCGTGCGCTCCTCTCCGCCCTCCTACTATTCGTCGAGCCTCATTGTGGGCTGCGGGGGGAGGTGCGAGGGCTGAGAAGGGGACGTTCGGGCAGAGGTTTATTTTCGGAGATACGGTGGTATATTGATGGGAGAAGGGTGGCTGATGAAAGGCCTCTCTTATTACACTTGATGCGTTGAACGCTAATTTACGAGTTTTCCACGGGGTCAAAGCGAAGCTCCGTCCAGTTTAGTGACGGACTGCCAGGACGGGGGACATGCCTCAATAAACAGTATGAGACAGGTCAGGCGTGCCAGGACGGGGGACTGCCGGGACTGCTAAGACGGGCATGACCCAAGGATAAGGACGTTTCACTATGTCCGGAACTTGTCCCGGAGTGGTGGTATCTCCGTCGTATCTTGTCCACGTCCAATCGGCATCGGTAACGAGCAGACCACCCTGATATGTGTCGTTATCATACTGAGAGCAGCTTGTAAATTATAATGAGGCTGTGTACGCGGGAAGCAAGGCATGTGCTACTGCCTATCCCAACGTATACGCTGGCTGTCTTTGAGCTCCCCGAACAACTCGGTGCTCAGTAAATTGGAAACAGTTGTGACCCAGCAATCCCGTGCTCGTTCGATGGATAAGTTATGAAAAGCCAGTTCAGTTCATAGGAAAAGGAGGCCTACTTGAAAGCTTCTTGGGAGCTTTTATGATTCATAAACGCAGTAGCCTGGGACGTTATTGGTCTCGCTTGATGGGTTTAGTATTCATTCGCGGCGTATTAGCAAGTCTGTAAAACGACGCCAAGGGACTCTTGTGACGTCACGCGTGTCATAACCCGTCGCGCGGGCCACGATCTCTTCATGATCTGACTGACAAGGAAGTTTACCGCCCTCCTTAACCTGGAAACGTCACTTCATATTCGAAGCTATAGCCGTATGTGTCTGACGTTATCTCATTGAACACTTCGATTCAGTGGTCATGGAGTCGTGACTTGTGACCAATATAAAACGACATTCCAATGCACACAAGTGATAAAAATATAATTGCAAAGCGAGTCCAGGCGCACCTGGTCGCATGGGTCGACCAGCAGGAGAGCTTGCAAAGTGCCACCACTGACATCAACTCTCTGCCGTTTGCAGCGACACCTCGGGCGAATACGACACGACCCACAACTACATGCAAGTACCGACGCCGTCGTACTCATGCCACTCGATCCGCTCGTCCCACCACTACGCCTCGCTGCGGCCGCTGCCCACCTGCCCATCGTACACCAGCCAGAAGACGGTCACCACGCCTCTGGGCCCCAGCGTCGGCCAGACCCACAGCCTGGGCTCGCACGGCGGCGTCACCACATTCGGCCAGACGCTGAGTCACAGCGTGAGCCAGGGCCTGAGCCACAGCTCGGCCAGCTCGGGCCAGCCGAGCTCCGGACACAGCTCCGGACAGCGGGTGCGGGACGTCGGAGAGCGGGTCTCCGAGCTGATGGTGGACCGGCGCCGCGTGGAGCTCGAGACGGTGCTGGAGGAGGGGAACTTCGGCAGGATCGCCACCGGCTGGATGGCAGACTCAGTGCGCGGCGAGAAGGAGCGGCTCATCATCAAATACGTGTCCGGTGAGTGGTCAGATGACGTCATTGAACTAAGGACAAAATCGCTGGACTAGTACTAAAACTCATCAATTCATGCTGTGAAAATATACCACAAACTACGTATATCTTTAATCCAATGCTCCTGATGACTAGAAATATAAGATGCAGCATCCTGTTTCTGTAATTGTCTAGCGTGTTTTGTCGATTTTTTCTCACTTCTGAAATGTGAATGTGCTGACGTCATATGGTGTATTAACATCATGCAGTTAATGGGTGCGAACAGCTCAATGTCTACCAACGGTATGAATCAATCTGAGGGGCGTCAGGTCCCAGTGATCAAAGCTGACATCCCATTTCAATTCATAACTAGAATATCAGCCGTCGGGAATGATTCTACAGCCAGCATGTGGGCTGTCAAAATCGGCAGCGTTTCGACGGATCAGCCGGGCATAGTTGTCCCTCCTGGCCTGTCATCCCGCCGGGTTAGAGCAGGGGTCCCTCGGAACGTCCAATCAACCAAATGTCAGGCCCAGTCGGGCGGCGCATGAGGAGCACTCACTGTCTGTCTGGGGCTCGTTATTAAACGGATAACGTATGAATCACGTTTTATTTATTTATGTTAATATGGAGGGCTAACCAGACCCAAAAGCTGATCGTACGGTTTTAATAATCAGTTATGGTTGGCACATATTACTAATACAGCTAATGCATTCGGCGTTGTGTGAGCGGAGTTGTTAATATGATTGGTCACACAGCTGGCACGATAGTTATCATGTCCTCATGTTCAGCGATTAAATCGGCGTAGTCATAGATTATCGACTGCATGAAGCTATTTAGTGGATGCACTATTGCATTCTGTTGATGACTTTCCCCTTGTTATTTAATTACGATGCCGGTAGTGGAAGTAGATTTGGACGACCGATTCTACGCCGTATCAGATGCGCCCCACCCACCGGCGTTTACCTTTGATCATCTCTACGCGAATGCAGTCCTGTCATGCCCGTCCATCACCCGAAGTGTTGCCTCTGAAAGAAGCGTGCAGTGCCACCGCTCCCCGCCCTCCGCTTCCCGCTTCTTTGGTAACCGGAGCCGGGCGGGCGCGGCGCGAGGTCTCTCAGGCTCAAGGCAGCTCCAGGGCGGGGCCCAACGGTTCCTATAATCACTTGCCCTTCGCTGTCACTATCATCGCTGCCGCCGCCACCGATGTAGCCCTGACTGGATAGCTCCGACGGTCCACAGACCGACCGACCGACCGACAGACCCCGACCGACCGACAGACCGACCGACAGACCGACCGACCGGCCGACAGACACACCGACACACCGACAGACCGGCAGACACACCGGTAGTCTAGTCTAGCTGGTGCGTAACCTGACCTCGTCGTGCTCCGTTCCAGATCGGGCCTCGCCGGCTCAGGTGTCCCTGCTGCTGCAGGAGGGCCTGGTGTTTTACGGACTGCGGCACAAGAACCTGCTGTCCGTGCTGGGGGTGGCCGTCGAGGAGAGGGCGCCGCCGCTCGTGCTCTATCCCTACGTCAAGCACTGGAACCTCAAACAGTAAGTGTGCCGGATCAGACGCCTATAGGACACGTGCAGTAGCAGGCGTTTCCGAGAGGATTTGATGCAGTGATCCCATCAAGATAGCGTCCGGTTTGGGTGATGCGGTGTGGAAAAAGGAGGACTGTTCGATCACCTCTCCATCAACGTCGTCATATCATTGATCTCTTCCGAGAGACTGTGGACCCCGTTTTTGCAAAATAGGCTTATAAATAGTACAGGAGCGAAGTGATAGCAGTCAGTGCCTTCATGTTGGGACACCAAGCGCATAGATAATTGACAGTTCTTGGTGATATCCGGACCCGCTTGAGACTGCCTGAATAAAACAGTACAATGGACCCGTCAGCTACACCACATCAGCCCTCGTCGAACCACTGACATGCGATTTGTGGTCTCGAGAAAGTCATGTAACTGAATCGCACCGCAATCAAATTTCCAACGATGTATCACTTCCGTATCAGCACTGTAAAACTAATTATTCACCGACGCTGCGGTCACCCGTGGCAGCCGTGTCCAATAAAACTAACCACACTGAGAATCGTCACCCGCGGGGCGACCGCATTTCACCGAGCCATGTCTCCGCGCCCCTGGACCACCACTCGACGGGAGCTAACCGTCATACGTCTCTTTAATCTGACAATTTAATGGTCACATCTCGTCAGCCCCGTCGTGGAGGTCCGTTTAACTCCACCGCACGAGCGCGCATAATCTCTCTGACGAGATGACGCCCAAGCTCGCGTTTCCTTTGGGCGTGTCCCTCCACGCCGTTTGATAATTATACCAACTGATGGTGCGTATGTTCCCGATCGTGATAATAGAAGCGCTCTAGCTCGTGCCTCGTCTGACGCCGCGTTCGCCCTCCGGCGGACATATCACTGCTCTTGAGCGCCACTTGTGATGACCAGTGCGAGTTACAATACCGCCCCAGCGTCGGATCGCTAACTCGCTGAGCCGCAATAGACTCCACTAATGGCCGATGAAGCGTAATGGTGACAGGAGGCCTAATGATAACGGCAGCTCTCTCGGCGCCTAATGTGCTGCGTGTATAACGAGACTCGGTCGCAGCGATGGTCTCGCTGATGTGGCGACCGTGACGACTGCAGAAACGGCAGAGGGCAGGAGTTGGTCCCGCGGTCACCGCTGATGTCGGTCCCAGGATCCGGGCTGCTCTCACGGGGTCAGCCGGGGGGGGGGGGGGGGGAAGGCGATACAGGTCTATGCACCAGAAAGAGTGCTGAACAGGCGAGTTTGGACGGAGTTGGTAGAGGAGACACAATCTCAGATGTCCTCGAGTGGGAATAACAGCTGACTCAGATGGTTCGGATGGACGATGGATGGGTCTGAGTCAGATGGACGACCTTTCACCCGATGTCAGGGTGGAAAATGTTCAGATGCCATGGCTGTGGCTGCTGTTGATGGATATATAATAGGCGGGTGGATTGGCAGGGTCGAGGACAGACGATGTCGAAAATTGTGATACTGTTGGCAATTTATTTCCACCTGCCAGCTGGCGCGAAGCAAAGCCGGTTCTCAGTTACCGATATACATGATTAGAGACCCGGAGGCTTTCCCACAGAAGCGCCTCACTACGTTTCCCACGTGATCACTCCGATTCAACTGGCCACTATTACAATAAATAACACGGAGCGGCCGAAACATGTGTCCCAGTGTACTGTCGCCCGGCTTTGGCGCTTGATAATGAGCTTCACCCGTTGTCAAACACATCGACACGATGCATCCCTGACATGACCAGCACATTCCCGTTCTGAAGCCCGTCCACCGGGGGCTCATACAGCCACCGCAACTGCTGGCCACTGCCGTCGTTACCGCATCCACTGCAGCCATCAACAACACGTTCTGCATTTCGACATGACCACTGTCAGCCGATGGCAGGAGCAGAGCCGCTCCTGGGTGCCCGATCGGACGCCGCATCGCATTTCGGTCTGTTCGCTGAAGCTGTCACTGATAGCAGCGTGCACCGTACCGCGAACTGACGGGCGCGAAGTCCCCTGCTGTCTGTCTGTCCCGCCCCTCCCTGGCGACCGACCCGGCTCCTCTGGCAGGCCTGACCGACGTTCTCCAAACATTATCATGCATCGGCACGGCTTACTAGATGTCTCTGGCCGCTGGCACCGAGCCCGACGCTTTCAGTCATAACAGAGAGCGGCCGTTCTGAGCGCGACCGCTGCTGCTGCGATGGCGTTATTATACGGACAGATCCCGGGTTCACGGATGACATGTTGACAATACCGAAATTCACGGGTTCTGTGAAGTCGTAAAACCGCACAGACGTTCGATTTATTTGATGATTTCTAAGATATTAAGAAATTCTGGCCTTAAAAGCCAACGCAATTACGAGATACTCATATTATGTATTACACCACTAGCTAGTATAAATATGCAGTTAATCGACGAGGAGAAGCCGAGTCGATTAACGCATCTTTATACTCGCGAGTGGTGTAATAATTTTATCCCACGCCGCCACGCTAAAAAAAGCAGCACCAGTAGTGATATATTTTCGCAATATTTTCGCATTCCTAGCTCAGCTTTGTAGTATATAGTAGTACCAGTAGTATATTGGTGTAATTTAAAACAAATTTGCCCATATTTACTAAGAATCGGCCGAAAGTTTACTAAAGCCTCACCCGAAGATTTCACAGCCGTGGATTATCAGATTGATAATCACCATATGATGATTAAATTCCGAGTTAACTGACGGTCGGTTAAAAAAATAGCCTTAGCACGTGATTCAATGGCAAAGAGAGATATCGACGTGGGATAATGCACGATAATCAACGCCATGAATTAGTGTCTGAAGCGACGTGGTACACATATCAAGTCATTTATTTGCATAGGACTCCAGACCATCTATTTAATGGCTGAACATATAATATAATTATGAAAGAAATAGATGACTTCTGATAGTAAAATGGCCAGTATGAAGAATCACCAGCATCAAAACAGACTTAGCATGCGCCAAAGCTCTCCGACCCCGAGCCGGCTCATTATTTCGCGTCAAGACGCCTGCTCTGCAGCTGAACCATTTCAGTAGAACGAACGTCCGCCAGCGTAATCCGTCATGAGTCATACGCGTCATGAGTCATCGAGTCATACGCGTCATGAGTCATCGAGTCATCGAGTCATCGAGTCATCGAGTCATCGAGTCATCGAGTCATGAGTCATCGAGTCATACGACCCGCACTGCTCACTGCAGACATCACTGTCTGGCTGCACGCAGCTGTGCGGTCCCTGTGATCTGTCTGCCCAGGGCACCACACGCTCATGAGCTCATGGGGGAGGACCACCGGTCCGCCCCTGAGTGCGTCTGAGTGAATTGTGACCATGCCGCCGCCTGGCCTGGTCTGCCCGCCGGACGGCCGCCTTTGACTGGGTGTCACTACCGCCCCGGAGGACCCTAACGGCCGCGATATGCCGTGATGTGCCGTGACGTGACGTGACGTGCCGTGCCGTGACGTGCCGTGCCGTGACGTGCCGTCCCGTGCCGTGCCGTGCCGTGACGTGACGTGATGAGGCGAGCCCATTCAGCGAGAGGGGCGCCGCGTGCAACACTGCACAGTGATGCAATGCGGTGGTGACGGTACTAGGAACAGGGGCAGCGTCTCGCCTGTGCGAAGTGACTTGTTTGGGGGAACGATGGCACGAGGCAGGAAGTCGGCCATGAAACTGTATGTTTTCAAAGAGATATGAATTGTTGCGGCTTGATGTGCGACGTACCCACGGCTGGCCACGTGCGCGCATGTCGAGCGATGCCGCTTGCAACTGCAACTGTGACCTTGCATCTTTCGCGGAATCGCCAAGTGGAAACGTTCATAATTTATATCCTGACGAGACAGTTACATTGCGTTGGTGCATCGTTAAGCCCCAGACGTTTCTGCACTTCCGCTGTTCATGAGAGCCTTCAAATGGACCCCAGCGGAGTGTTTGACATGGAGTTTACCATGACGAATACCCGCCCCGTGGCCGCTGTCTCTGGACCCCCGGCGAAGCGGCAGATGTTGATTTTGTCATGACAGACGCGCGCGCCACGTCGCTGGACGGTGACAGACGCATGTGTCAACAAACGGTACAAAACGCCGCCGTCCCGGCAAAAACGCCGGAGATATGTAAAGCCGACGTCTCCGTCCAGGTCGAGAAAACGACGCGCATACGTCAACGCCACGTCTGACGCCGAACTTCCCATAGCAACCGCACAGCGAGGTTTTCGTTTGAGCGGTGTCCATACGTATATTTGCACAGCAAAGCAAGGCAAACATGGTGGAGAAGTGACGCGAATGAACTCCAGTGTGTGCTTATCCGCCCGCAGACTGGTATTGTCCCATGGCTGTCCCGCTTTGATCCTGCACATTATTGCGGGTGGCGGTGCTCTTTCATCCCGTTTCGCTCCTGCCCTGCAAGTCGCCACCGGTCCCATGTCGTGCACTACACAGTGGGCGTTCACAGACAGGCCGACACCCCGTCACGGCACAGCAGCCATGTAGTGCGGCACCCCACCCATCAGTACACGCCCAACCCAGCCCGGCGGCCGTCGACCGCGACCCGGCCGGGCCCGCCGTGTGCCGGTGGCGGCGGCCCCGAGCCGGTCCGCTGGTGGAGCCAACGAACCGACTACGGCAGCGGTGACGGTGGGTACTGAAGCGGCAGCGGTGGCAGTGGCGGTACCGGCGGCGGTGGAGGCCTGCGAATTCTGACGGTGATTAGGTACCGTCTCGCGGTGGTGGAGGCGGCACGAATGAACTGGGATGTAGATCAGTAGCACCGTCACACACACACACACCCGCGCACCGCCGTGCGGGTTTATTGCTATTCTCGGCACGAGCCAAACTGTGAAAAAGATTAGCGGCCGGGGTGTTGAGGATGGCCCGTTTCCCGCGGTCTCGTGAGGTCTTCGAGCCATGGTGGCTATGTGGCTTCCAAACCGTTAACAGACGCACAAGTAGGCATCATTGTTGGGTCCGAAGAGGTCTTCGAGACACGATCATCGTGTGACATAATGATATTGTGGTGGAATATATTTGTTTTTGTGTCAATGCACTTCGTGAAATCTTGGAAAGTTGGAATGAGAAATGATCGTTCAAATCCCTGAATAGTGTGTTAATGCGACTGCGTAATCCAATGTCTTGACCACAACACGACCGGCGTAGAAAACCCAGCCGCGAAAAGAGCACAGCTAATCTCTCATAGCTGCTCCTTAGAAAGTGTGTATGGGCCTGTAACAATCCATACGTGTTCTCCTTCCAGGTCGAATGGCCGTGCTCTTATCCTAATGAACGACTTGATGTGGCATCAGGGGCGTTTCTCAGGAAACGGCTTCCACGTACCAACTCCCGCCATGAACGCTGAAACAACACCAAACCAAGCACGAATCAATCGCCCCTTGTCGCTCCCATAACATCACAATTTACTCTGTCGCGTCTCTACACAAACACAGTGGCGCGGATTTGTCCATGTCCCCCTCCTGGATCGGATGTTCCACCCGTCGCCGGCCGACGGCAGGACCGACTGTGTTTTGTCAGCACGTCTGGGCAATCTGTCACACGCGTCAGACCTTCTTCCGCGTGGGTCCACATGGCTGGCCAACCCCACGCTCTGGGCCGGTGAGGGACCAGTCCGGAACGCGCCTTATTTATGTTGAATAATCCGTGCGACGCCTGAATTATGTGGGAACCAAGCGCGATGTGATTTATCATTTTCCTAATCGAGTCTGACGTTTTCGGTTACATGGGAAGTTTGTGGGGCTGCACGGTTTGTTGTCAATCACAGAGAGGCGGCTATTAAATATTAGCATATCTGGGTGGGATCAAATCGGCCTGGCCGCGCGTTGTGACGCTTGAGCGGCCTATACAGTGCTGGAACCGATGGGGCTGCCTTTGTGACTCGACAGTCGGCAGCTGGATGATGATATCATGCGCACTTCATCAGGGCCTATCAGAGGGCATTGAGGCGACGTGACTGCGCCCGATCTCGACACCACGGCGCCCGATCTCGACACCACCACACAACAGACATCGCGACCAGTCCACTGGAAACATTTCACCCAACTCCACCATATGTTGCGATTGTGAAAAAGATGAATGGGGTCCGTTTCACGCAATACAAGACGGCCGACTGACTTCGCTTCACAATGGCTCTCGGGCTCCGTGAAGTTGCGGCTTTAGGATCGCGACCGGTCGGTGCTTTGACGTGGAAGCCGCAAAACACACAAGCGTCACGGATATCACGAAGTCGTCACAGGCGTCACGTCACCCCGCGCTGCGACCCGTCACGGCAGCCGGCGTCACAGCTCCGCCACACCACCGTCACGCCGCTCCTGCGCCGCGAATGCCGCCCCCGCGCCGCGACCGCCGCGCGTGTTTCACTGCTCGACACGCGAAAGCGGTGCCGACAAAGGCGACGCACTCGACGACAAAGTGGCGCGCTGCGGCGCCGCGTGGCGCGGTGCCGTGTCCGCTGTCGGAGCGGCTCTCCCACGGACTATTGTGCGCGGCCACGACACGTGAGCTCGGCTCACACACCGGTCACGGGCCCCGGGGACACGACCGGACACGACCGGACACGACCGGACACGGGCGGACACGGGCGGACACAGTGGAACACGGCCCAGGTCGGCCGAAGACCGCTGGTCGCTCACGTCGGTGCCTGCTCTCACGTCTGTCATGTCAGTCCGGTAGGTCACGTCCCCCGGCGGAGCGGCCCGACGCGCGCGCAGCGCACGTGAACAGGGGCGAAACATTGCTGGACACGAACTGCAGTGAGCATAGACGAATGGTGATAGCCGGGTGGAGTGACCTGAGTGCGTGTCTCTAGCGGCCTAGCGCGCTAGGATAGGAGACTCGTGGGAGGGGCGGTACTTGTCCGACGCTGAGACGCTCGCGTGGCCTGACGGTCGCCGCCCTGCGTCCGGGAAGTGCCGGCGAAACGACGGAACGCCGCTGGGCTAATTAGTGGGCCGTCATGTACTTAAAAGTAACCACCCGGCAATTATCACCACCTCCACATGAGGGGAGGCGGGTCCGCGAGCCCCCGCGACAGACTCTCTCTCGGCGACCGCGTCGCGTCGTCGCGCTGTCGCCTCTTGCGCGATCGCGCCGCGCCGGCTGCGAAAACAAACATGGCTGCCGCGCGTCGTCCGGCGACGCCGCGTTTGCGCGCCAGAGTGACGCGTTTGTGTCTGGTGCGCCGCACTCGTCTCGCGGGCGGATTTACGGTGTTTTCGCTGGACCGTTGGTGAGCGGCGGAGAAATAATGGGCCACATTATCACCCTCTGAGAGCGACAATTTGGGCTGATTTAGATCCGACCGGCCGACGCAGAGCAATAATAAATACACACGGAGAGACATAGGTGTCTGCGGAGCAGCGCCCATGTGCGGTAGGACATGCGGAGCAGGGCGGTGTGTGGGGATTCAAGTCAGCTGGAACACATTCTGCTTCCTGGGGGACGGGGCAGGGGGCAATCCGTAGAACACTGACGGTTGATGCAGCGTCGGTTCGTGAGAAGGGGACACATATCCGTGTGAAAGCGGGTGGCGCCTGCCCAGACACAAACATGATGCAATGTATATCTGCAACTTTTCCCATGCAGTTTGCTCGAGAAGGCAAACGAAAACAGTCAAATACGAGGCAACATGTCGACCACACCCACAAAGTTCCGACACCATATGTGAAAAAAATGAATAATGTTCTTCAGTCTATTCAAGTTGTCATTTGATTAACGCAGAGCCAAATCATATTTAATTAGTGTCATCTTAGATAATACCAATAAAATGAATATCGCCCGCATTGCCTTCCACCTCGCTAACCCCTAACTCTCTCCGCTTCGGCAGGTACCTGCAGACGTGCAGCTTCGGCTCGCGCAGTGACGTGCGCACGCTGACCGTGCGGGACGTGGTCGACCTGGCCGAGCAGGTGACGCAGGCGCTGCTGTACCTGCACGTGCAGAACATCTGTCACACGGACGTCGCGGCCAGGAACTGCTGGTGAGTGTGCTCCTTCGCCCCGTGCCCGGTCTGACATCGCCGACAACGCCGGTCAGCTCTGTCCGGAACACTGATCTGGACGGAGCTGGCGTTGTTGGGCCCATTATCCTTCCCGAGATAGAGCCAGCGACAGGCTATTATGCTGCCAGACCCAGAGCCTGCCAAACACAGGACTGGCCAGTTAGCTGGCGTAGCTGCCCCAGCGAGGTCAAGTGGTCGCCGGTTGACGGGATGAGACGCGTCGCGCTGGAGCCGCCTCATTGGGTGACGTTGCGTTGTCGCTCCCTGCGCGGACCTCTCCAGACACCATCTGGTTCGTTTCACGCCACTATCTGGCCGCGTCCCCGCTGGTCCCCGCTCGGAGGGAGCGGCTCGCTCGTCTCGCGCTCCGCTCTCGTGTCGGATATCTTCATCAGCGGTGCCGCTGGCGCCGACACAGTCGAGTTTTTGCGTCCGTCAGCCTGCGTAAGCGGGCGACCAACAACAAAGTCGTCATAAATTCGACGGCGCGCATAAATTGCGATTTGCCTGTCGACCTCCACTGGCGCCGAAAAACATCCCGCGCAGTGGGTGAGGTGGAGTCTGCGGGGGCGGCGAAGGAGGGGGCGGGGCTGATCGATGGGGTGTCGGTGAGCGCTGGGGGCCGTCATGTCATGGGGCGCCCCAGTTTTAGACAGTCGACCGGAGCAGGCACATCTGTTCGGCACCATGCCGGTCTGTTGGCTGTTGTAAGTTGACACCACTTGGGTTTGTTGGATTCACATCAATTATGGATTCAGCTATGATGTTTTGGTAATAAGTCAGCTCCGCCTGTTACTAATTCCTCGTCATCAAGACCGACGTGGAGTGATCGTCCCACAAGTCCCGTCTGACCACGTCCATGTCAAGGCCACCTCTTTTTATCCCACCCCACCCCACACAATCGCGTGGCAGAAGTCGCCGCGTAGCCGCCAGGCCGGGGAGTCGCGGCCACTAAATCTCGGTCTTGCCTCACCGTCTGCTCATCGGTGACGTATGTCACGCCGCGCCCTGGGACCGGCGGCACCTGGCGGCGACCGGCGGCGGCGTCACTTATCTCCGTGTAGACCGGCACAGCTGACGCCCGGGCCGGCCGCCAGCCGCGAACCAGGGGTGTGGAGGAGCCGGGGTGACTAAACAAGACCTTGGCATGAGGCGCCCACACAGCGGTGTATCCGTAGGGTGGCTTGCTAGTATTGTTAGTCACAGTTGACGCTTGGGGTGGACGGGAAGGAGCTTGTTATTGCGAAGATTTCGAGCACGGATTTAAAGAGCGTACTGCCACAAATGTAACGTTGTAATGTTTAGGGATGCACTAATACGTCATATACGGGAGCTGCCCTCTGCAAGGAGCTTTTAGTCATATATGTTCATAATAATTTGAGGCAATCGAGACGGCGGGTCGCAGGTGCTACAGTTGACCGAGGCTTCACGGACGTGTGGCGGAAATTCGCGTGATAAATGACGATTAGCACTGGCGGATCCAGGGGGGGGGGGGGCAACCAGGCCATGCCCCTCCCCCCCAACAGCCTGGAAGGGGAGGGGGCAACATGTCTTCCCCCCCAAAAAAACGTGACAATTTATCGTAAGCATTGACTTTGCAGCAGTCAAAGTCCAGCTATCCACAGTGAAAAACTCGAAATTTGTGAAAACACGGCTCTTATCATCAAATCAGGGCTTACAAAAACTCAACAGAGGCCGTTCTTATTTGAAAAAAATCGAGCCATGGCTCGTTTTTTTTTTTAAACAATGGCCTCAGGACTGTAAATTTGTTATGTTTGGGCAGTGCGTAAAATACCTGCATATTATTTGGCTTTGCTGTTGCACTTCCGAGGCGCTGTTTCGACGCTAAACATCTCCCGCACCGGGTCCTGAGGCCATTCTTTAAAAAAAACGAGCCACGGCTCGATTTATTTTTATAAGAATGGCCTCAGTCATTGCTCGTTTTTAAGACGAGCCTGTTACCGAATGCCTCCTCATCGCTAACGAAGGGAACCAATATACCCGAAAGCTTCTATTGTTTATTTCTTGTGGAGTAAGTCCTCTTTGTATTAAATCTATATCACCCACTCCAAATCATGTCTTTTGCGGATCCCAGATGAGTTCCTGAACAGGTCGGAAGGGCGTTGAAAAGGGCGGAGGGGCCCTAGACGATCTGAAGGGACCCTGAGCTTTTCAACAGTAAGAATGCAGTTGTCCAGGGAATAAAACTCAAAATTTTCACGCCGCTCCGCGGCGCAATTTAACTACAAATTATATTATTATATGCGGGTTAAAAGAAATCGCGCCGTTTCTCGGCGCATTTATGTGTTATGTTGCTACTTTCCTATATCATTGGGCAAAATAGTTCGCTTTAATACTTCTTTACCGCACTTTTAAACGCATAATAACATTTGTAGAGGTCCGCACCATGCGTAATGCGATGCACCGATGAGAATGCACATCCAGGGCATAAGATAAAAACAAATCGTTCCGCTTCGCGGCGCAATTAATTTAAGAGTTCCAGGTCTCGAACCTAAACAAAAAATCACAGTTGGTATACGTATAGCTGATTCCAAATTGGTGTCACTGGTTCCAAAGTTGATATGGCAGTTTGCTAACTCCAGCTCCTAAAAGTTGGTATGGCCATGCCATACCTGTCATAATGCATTCTTCATCATTGTAACGTGCCTTTTTATCCGTCTTGTTTGGCCCTTTCAATGCTGGGGAAGGGGGTCCTTTCGAGGCGCTGCCCCACCCCCTGGACGAAATCCTGGCTACGTGCCTGTATATATATATATATATATATATATATATATATATATATATATATATATATATATATATATATATATATATATATATATATATATATATATTTATATATTATGCATTGTACATCTTGAAGCCGACAAATCAACACTTTGATAGGGTATGTCCTACCTCCCACCGATTTTCCCCCTCCCAAAAAAAACGACGGCTGGATCCGCCAGTGGGTGGATGGAGTAAACAGTTGTGCATCAGATGGTGTGATTATTTTTGGAGACTGGCCATTTTCCATGGGGACTAGGTGTTTTTAGTGAAATGTTGTCAATAATTGTGTCAATTTTTGTTATCCTTAAGTACAGTGCCTATGACAAGCTCCGCCCACTTTGCATAACAAAATGACGCGTCAGTAAATTGATTTTCTGGGGGACCTAGTGCCAGCAACTGGATGACAATTGTGCAATCAAAATAAAACAAACAATAGGTAGTTACCTAGGTTGAGATAGGTACTTCTAGCTAAAACCTTATCAGAAGTATCTTCCTCCTCCCGGATTTTCTCAATAACCTAAAAACTATGATATCAACGTTCAACTTTCAGTGCCTTATCAGTCGTATCATCAAGTCTTAGTCTTCTCACCAACTCTCAATTAAATTTATGTAGGATTTTGGGAGATAATGACGTTTTAATGACATCATGTCATGTCATTTTTGGTGGAAAAACGATGAATGTTTGGAAAATCGTAGAAAATAGAGTTTTTAAGCAAATTGCAAATACAAGCATTAAAAGAATGGAAATGACATTGTCTTCTGAATGGATATCTCGAATTTTCAACATTTTGTTTTTGGAACCCCCCAAATAAAAATAAATGATTTTTTTGTTGTGAATTTGAAAAGTGAATTTCTTATGCTCAAATACCAAAATAAGGTGACCGGCCCAAATCCGCGGAGGAAAACAGTGGGTATACCTTTTGCCACAAAAGTTGCCCCCCCCCCAACAAAAAACGACGGCAGTGACGATTAGACTCTTGCAACATGGACGAAGTTACTCACTCAAAGTTCTACCACTTGGATTCTTGATCCATTGCTCCTCCTGATTTCAAAACAGTTTTTGTTTCAGCTCGTTAAAAATCAAAACCCTTGATCTTTGGCTTTGGAAACTGAGTGCCCTTCTCTCTGTTGTATTCTGTTATCCGGGTAGTCCCCCAAAAACGCGCCGAGTTTCGAGGCTTACCAATTTGTTTTGGTAATAGATATGAAGTTGACACTTGGTACGTATACAAAAAATTAATCCTGCGCTAAGCAATCAGTCTCATATCAATCGGATATTTAGTTTCGATGTTATAGGACTAAACCATTACAAAAACGGGGTTTTACGTTTTTTTTTATTTCCACGCGTAGACGATCGGACCACCTTCAGCCCGGACCACCGCCAACAAACGCGACTTCCACCGTCCGATACTGGCACGGATGAGCTCCACCTCCACTCCACATCCGCGCCAGTATCGGACAGTGGAAGTCGCGTTTGTTGGCGGTGGTCCGGGCCGATCGTTGACGAGTGGAAATAAGAAAACGTCAAAAAAAACATTTTTTGATAATGTCTTATAACATCGAAACTAAATGTCTGATTGATACCCAACTTGATTTTCTTAACGCAGACTTAATTGTTTTGTATGCGTAAGCAGTTTCAGCTTCATATATATTACCAAAACAAATTGGTAAGCCTCGGAACTCGCCGCGTTTTTTTTGGACTACCCGGATAACTGAATACAACAAAGGAAAGGGCACTCAGTTTCCAATGCAACAAATAAGGGTTTATATTTTTTAACGATGCTGATAGCTGAAACAAAAACTGTTTTGAAATCAGGAAGAGCAATGGATCGAGAATCCAAGTGGTAGAACTTGGGTGAGTAACTTCGTCCATTTTGCAACAGTCTAATGACGATCGTGTGGGACTCGTACTAGTTATTAACGTTGTTAGAGGGCTGTCGACGAGCGTTCGCCGTGACGAGCTGTGCGTGATGTGAAATTCGGCGAAAGACTAAGAAGCGCATAAGTCAACGCTAATCTGACCACAGGTAGGAGGTAAAAGAACAGACTATATGCAGCTGTTTAACCGTTGGATGAAGTTTCATAAGTTCTTGAAGTTAGTTCTAAGGACGCTCATTAAACATCGAAGAGGCGTCTAATCAACTTTTCGTGAAATTCTTGTGACCGTTCAACGAATTTTGCAGATTTCAACAAACATCGCGGTCATTCCCGAGACGCTAATCAATCCCTGGCACCGTCTGTCACGTCCTCATAACGGGAAGCGGCGGAGTTCGAGCCGAAGGATGAGTGTGCAGTGTGTGTTTCGCGCGTGATGGGCCTTTCCATCAGCTGGTGCGCTGCTCCCACACACTTGTCACGTGACCGTTACAGCGTGACGGACAGCACACAGTGGGCGAACAAACCGCGTCACGGAGCTCGCTGGGTTGCCCATAGCCGCCCGAGTACCGTCTCGGCTGCTATTGCAGGTCAAACCAGACACCCTGGGCCGCTAACTTGTCAAAAGAGACCGACTCCGGGTCGGTTACTGTCGCCGAGGGACCGTCTCCAGGTCGGTTACTGTCGCCGAGGGACCGTCTCCGGGTCGGTTACTGTCGAGCTGAGGGACCGTCTCCGGGTCGGTTACTGTCGAGCTGAGGGACCGTCTCCGGGTCGGTTACTGTCGAGCTGAGGGACCGTCTCCGGGTCGGTCACTGTCGAGCTGAGGGACCGTCTCCGGGTCGGTTACTGTCGAGCTGAGGGACCGTCTCCGGGTCGGTTACTGTCGCCGAGGGACCGTCTCCAGGTCGGTTACTGTCGAGCTGAGGGACCGTCTCCGGGTCGGTTACTGTCGCCGAGGGACCGTCTCCGGGTCGGTTACTGTCGAGCTGAGGGACCGTCTCCGGGTCGGTTACTGTCGAGCTGAGGGACCGTCTCCGGGTCGGTTACTATCGAGCTGAGGGACCGACTCCGGGTCGGTTACTGTCGCCGAGGGACCGTCTCCGGGTCGGTCACTGTCGAGCTGAGGGACCGTCTCCGGGTCGGTTACTGTCGCCGAGGGACCGTCTCCGGGTCGGTTACTGTCGCCGAGGGACCGTCTCCGGGCCGGTTACTGTCGAGCTGAGGGACCGTCTCCGGGTCGGTTACTGTCGAGCTGAGGGACCGTCTCCGGGTCGGTTACTGTCGCCGAGGGACCGTCTCCGGGTCGGTTACTGTCGCCGAGGGACCGTCTCCGGGTCGGTTACTGTCGCTGAGGGACCGTCTCCGGGTCGGTTACTGTCGAGCTGAGGGACCGTCTCCGGGTCGGTTACTGTCGAGCTGAGGGACCGTCTCCGGGCCGGTTACTGTCGAGCTGAGGGACCGTCTCCGGGCCGGTTACTGTCGAGCTGAGGGACCGTCTCCGGGTCGGTTACTGTCGAGCTGAGGGACCGTCTCCGGGTCGGTTACTGTCGAGCTGAGGGACCGTCTCCGGGTCGGTTACTGTCGAGCTGCGGGACCGTCTCCGGGTCGGTTACTGTCGAGCTAAGGGACCGTCTCCGGGTCGGTCACTGATGCTGAGGGACCGTCTCCGGGTCGGTTACTGTCGAGCTGAGGGACCGTCTCCGGGTCGGTTACTGTCGAGCTGAGGGACCGTCTCCGGGCCGGTTACTGTCGAGCTGAGGGACCGTCTCCGGGTCGGTTACTGTCGAGCTGAGGGACCGTCTCCGGGTCGGTTACTGTCGAGCTGAGGGACCGGCTCCGGGTCGGTTACTGTCGAGCTGAGGGACCGTCTCCGGGTCGGTTACTGTCGAGCTGAGGGACCGTCTCCGGGTCGGTTACTGTCGAGCTGAGGGACCGTCTCCGGGTCGGATACTGTCGAGCTGAGGGACCGTCTCCGGGTCGGTTACTGTCGAGCTGAGGGACCGTCTCCGGGTCGGTTGCTGTCGAGCTGAGGGACCGTCTCCGGGTCGGTTACTGTCGAGCTGCGGGACCGTCTCCGGGTCGGTTACTGTCGAGCTGAGGGACCGTCTCCGGGTCGGTCACTGATGCTGAGGGACCGTCTCCGGGTCGGTTACTGTCGAGCTGAGGGACCGTCTCCGGGTCGGTTACTGTCGAGCTGAGGGACCGTCTCCGGGCCGGTTACTGTCGAGCTGAGGGACCGTCTCCGGGTCGGTTACTGTCGAGCTGAGGGACCGTCTCCGGGTCGGTTACTGTCGAGCTGAGGGACCGTCTCCGGGTCGGTTACTGTCGAGCTGAGGGACCGTCTCCGGGTCGGTTACTGTCGAGCTGAGGGACCGTCTCCGGGTCGGTTACTGTCGAGCTGAGGGACCGTCTCCGGGTCGGTTACTGTCGAGCTGAGGGACCGTCTCCGGGTCGGTTACTGTTGCTGAGGGGCCGCCTCCGGGCCGGTTACTGTCGAGCTGAGGGACCGTCTCCGGGTCGGTTACTGTCGAGCTGAGGGACCGTCTCCGGGTCGGTTACTGTCGAGCTGAGGGACCGTCTCCGGGTCGGTTACTGTCGAGCTGAGGGACCGTCTCCGGGTCGGTTACTGTCGAGCTGAGGGACCGTCTCCGGGTCGGTTACTGTTGCTGAGGGGCCGTCTCCGGGCCGGTTACTGTCGAGCTGAGGGACCGTCTCCGGGTCGGTTACTGTCGAGCTGAGGGACCGTCTCCGGGTCGGTTACTGTCGAGCTGAGGGACCGTCTCCGGGTCGGTTACTGTCGAGCTGAGGGACCGTCTCCGGGTCGGTTACTGTCGCTGAGGGGCCGTCTCCGGGCCGGTTACTGTCGAGCTGAGGGACCGTCTCCGGGTCGGTTACTGTCGAGCTGAGGGACCGTCTCCGGGTCGGTTACTGTCGAGCTGAGGGACCGTCTCCGGGTCGGTTACTGTCGAGCCGAGGGACCGTCTCCGGGTCGGTTACTGTCGCTGAGGGACCGTCTCCGGGTCGGTTACTGTCGAGCTGAGGGACCGTCTCCGGGTCGGTTACTGTCGAGCTGAGGGACCGTCTCCGGGTCGGTTACTGTCGAGCTGAGGGACCGTCTCCGGGTCGGTTACTGTCGAGCTGAGGGACCGTCTCCGGGTCGGTTACTGTCGAGCTGAGGGACCGTCTCCGGGTCGGTTACTGTCGAGCTGAGGGACCGTCTCCGGGTCGGTTACTGTCGAGCTGAGGGACCGTCTCCGGGTCGGTTACTGTCGAGCCGAGGGACCGTCTCCGGGTCGGTTACTGTCGCTGAGGGACCGTCTCCGGGTCGGTTACTATCGAGCTGAGGGACCGTCTCCGGGTCGGTTACTGTCGAGCTGAGGGACCGTCTCCGGGTCGGTTACTGTCGCCGAGGGACCGTCTCCGGGTCGGTTACTGTCGAGCTGAGGGACCGTCTCCGGGTCGGTTACTGTCGAGCTGAGGGACCGTCTCCGGGTCGGTTACTGTCGCCGAGGGACCGTCTCCGGGTCGGTTACTGTCGAGCTGAGGGACCGTCTCCGGGTCGGTTACTGTCGAGCTGAGGGACCGTCTCCGGGTCGGTTACTGTCGAGCCGAGGGACCGTCTCCGGGTCGGTTACTGTCGCTGAGGGACCGTCTCCGGGTCGGTTACTGTCGAGCTGAGGGACCGTCTCCGGGTCGGTTACTGTCGAGCTGAGGGACCGTCTCCGGGTCGGTTACTGTCGCCGAGGGACCGTCTCCGGGTCGGTTACTGTCGAGCTGAGGGACCGTCTCCAGGTCGGTTACTGTCGAGCTGAGGGACCGTCTCCGGGTCGGTTACTGTCGAGCTGAGGGACCGTCTCCGGGTCGGTTACTGTCGAGCTGAGGGACCGTCTCCGGGTCGGTTACTGTCGAGCTGAGGGACCGTCTCCGGGTCGGTTACTGTCGAGCTGAGGGACCGTCTCCGGGTCGGTTACTGTCGCCGAGGGACCGTCTCCAGGTCGGTTACTATCGAGCTGAGGGACCGTCTCCGGGTCGGTTACTGTCGCCGAGGGACCGTCTCCGGGTCGGTTACTGTCGAGCTGAGGGACCGTCTCCAGGTCGGTTACTGTCGAGCTGAGGGACCGTCTCCGGGTCGGTTACTGTCGCTGAGGGACCGTCTCCGGGTCGGTTACTGTCGAGCTGAGGGACCGTCTCCGGGTCGGTTACTGTCGAGCTGAGGGACCGTCTCCAGGTCGGTTACTGTCGAGCTGAGGGACCGTCTCCGGGTCGGTTACTGTCGAGCTGAGGGACCGTCTCCGGGTCGGTTACTGTCGAGCTGAGGGACCGTCTCCAGGTCGGTTACTGTCGAGCCGAGGGACCGACTCCGGGTCGGTTACTGTCGAGCTGAGGGACCGTCTCCGGGTCGGTTACTGTCGAGCCGAGGGACCGTCTCCGGGTCGGTTACTGTCGAGCTGAGGGACCGTCTCCGGGCCGGTTACTGTCGAGCTGAGGGACCGTCTCCGGGTCGGTTACTGTCGAGCTGAGGGACCGTCTCCGGGTCGGTTACTGTCGAGCTGAGGGACCGTCTCCGGGTCGGTTACTGTCGAGCTGAGGGACCGTCTCCGGGTCGGTTACTGTCGCCGAGGGACCGTCTCCGGGTCGGTTACTGTCGAGCTGAGGGACCGTCTCCGGGTCGGTTACTGTCGAGCTGAGGGACCGTCTCCGGGTCGGTTACTGTCGCCGAGGGACCGTCTCCGGGTCGGTTACTGTCGAGCTGAGGGACCGTCTCCGGGTCGGTTACTGTCGAGCTGAGGGACCGTCTCCGGGTCGGTTACTGTTGCTGAGGGACCGTCTCCGGGCCGGTTACTGTCGCCGAGGGACCGTCTCCGGGTCGGTCACTGTCGAGCTGAGGGACCGTCTCCGGGTCGGTTACTGTCGAGCTGAGGGACCGTCTCCGGGTCGGTTACTGTCGAGCTGAGGGACCGTCTCCGGGTCGGTTACTGTCGCTGAGGGGCCGTCTCCGGGCCGGTTACTGTCGAGCTGAGGGACCGTCTCCGGGTCGGTTACTGTCGAGCTGAGGGACCGTCTCCGGGTCGGTTACTGTCGAGCTGAGGGACCGTCTCCGGGTCGGTTACTGTCGAGCTGAGGGACCGTCTCCGGGTCGGTTACTGTCGAGCTGAGGGACCGTCTCCGGGTCGGTTACTGTCGCCGAGGGACCGTCTCCGGGTCGGTTACTGTCGAGCTGAGGGACCGTCTCCGGGTCGGTTACTGTCGAGCTGAGGGACCGTCTCCGGGTCGGTTACTGTCGAGCTGAGGGACCGTCTCCGGGTCGGTTACTGTCGAGCTGAGGGACCGTCTCCGGGTCGGTTACTGTCGAGCTGAGGGACCGTCTCCGGGTCGGTTACTGTCGAGCTGAGGGACCGTCTCCGGGTCGGTTACTGTCGCCGAGGGACCGTCTCCGGGTCGGTTACTGTCGAGCTGAGGGACCGTCTCCGGGTCGGTTACTGTCGAGCTGAGGGACCGTCTCCGGGTCGGTTACTGTCGAGCTGAGGGACCGTCTCCGGGTCGGTTACTGTCGAGCTGAGGGACCGTCTCCGGGTCGGTTACTGTCGAGCTGAGGGACCGTCTCCGGGTCGGTTACTGTCGAGCTGAGGGACCGTCTCCGGGTCGGTTACTGTCGAGCTGAGGGACCGTCTCCGGGTCGGTTACTGTCGCCGAGGGACCGTCTCCGGGTCGGTTACTGTCGAGCTGAGGGACCGTCTCCGGGCCGGTTACTGTCGAGCTGAGGGACCGTCTCCGGGTCGGTTACTGTCGAGCTGAGGGACCGTCTCCGGGTCGGTTACTGTCGAGCTGAGGGACCGTCTCCGGGTCGGTTACTGTCGAGCTGAGGGACCGTCTCCGGGTCGGTTACTGTCGAGCCGAGGGACCGTCTCCGGGTCGGTTACTGTCGCCGAGGGACCGTCTCCGGGTCGGTTACTGTCGAGCTGAGGGACCGTCTCCGGGTCGGTTACTGTCGAGCTGAGGGACCGTCTCCGGGTCGGTTACTGTCGCCGAGGGACCGTCTCCGGGTCGGTCACTGTCGAGCTGAGGGACCGTCTCCGGGTCGGTTACTGTCGCCGAGGGACCGTCTCCGGGTCGGTTACTGTCGAGCTGAGGGACCGTCTCCGGGTCGGTTACTGTCGCCGAGGGACCGTCTCCGGGTCGGTTACTGTCGCTGAGGGACCGTCTCCGGGTCGGTTACTGTCGAGCTGAGGGACCGTCTCCGGGTCGGTTACTGTCGAGCTGAGGGACCGTCTCCGGGTCGGTTACTGTCGCTGAGGGACCGTCTCCGGGTCGGTTACTGTCGAGCTGAGGGACCGTCTCCGGGTCGGTTACTGTCGAGCTGAGGGACCGTCTCCGGGTCGGTTACTGTCGAGCCGAGGGACCGTCTCCGGGTCGGTTACTGTCGAGCTGAGGGACCGTCTCCGGGTCGGTTACTGTCGAGCTGAGGGACCGTCTCCGGGTCGGTTACTGTCGAGCTGAGGGACCGTCTCCGGGTCGGTTACTGTCGAGCTGAGGGACCGTCTCCGGGTCGGTTACTGTCGAGCTGAGGGACCGTCTCCGGGTCGGTTACTGTCGAGCTGAGGGACCGTCTCCGGGTCGGTTACTGTCGCCGAGGGACCGTCTCCTGGCCGGTTACTGTCGCCGAGGGACCGTCTCCGGGTCGGTTACTGTCGAGCTGAGGGACCGTCTCCGGGTCGGTTACTGTCGAGCTGAGGGACCGTCTCCGGGTCGGTTACTGTCGAGCTGAGGGACCGTCTCCGGGTCGGTTACTGTCGCCGAGGGACCGTCTCCGGGTCGGTTACTGTCGCTGAGGGACCGTCTCCGGGTCGGTTACTGTCGAGCTGAGGGACCGTCTCCGGGTCGGTTACTGTCGAGCTGAGGGACCGTCTCCGGGTCGGTTACTGTCGCCGAGGGACCGTCTCCGGGCCGGTTACTGTCGAGCTGAGGGACCGTCTCCGGGTCGGTCACTGTCGCGCTGAGGGACCGTCTCCGGGTCGGTCACTGTCGCGCTGAGGGACCGTCTCCGGGTCGGTTACTGTCGAGCTGAGGGACCGTCTCCGGGTCGGTTACTGTCGCCGAGGGACCGTCTCCGGGTCGGTTACTGTCGCTGAGGGACCGTCTCCGGGTCGGTTACTGTCGAGCTGAGGGACCGTCTCCGGGTCGGTTACTGTCGAGCTAAGGGACCGTCACCGGGCCGGTTACTGTCGAGCTGAGGGACCGTCTCCGGGTCGGTTACTGTCGCCGAGGGACCGTCTCCGGGTCGGTTACTGTCGCCGAGGGACCGTCTCCGGGTCGGTTACTGTCGCCGAGGGACCGTCGGAGGAGTGGCTACCGACCGGCGAGCCCGGGATAGGCCCAACAGTTGGCCAGACGGATGTCCGCTTTACTGTCGAAATGTCGAGGAATGAGGCTCTCAGGCCGGTTGGCTGGCAACCGATGCGATGCAAAGCTGCAAAGGATTGGCCATTTTAACTAATGATATTGTTATCGTGATGTAGTTCGTGATTTAGTGCACTATAGTGTGTAGTTATGTAAGTGTAGTCAAAGCTATTACCAGTGTAGTTAGTTGAGTCCTTCATTATATACATGTGAGGAGGTGATAATTTTAAATATTCATTTACGAGGAAGGTGCTGTCATACCTCCATGAGCTCACATCCCGCGAACTAACACCACGCCCGTCGTCCACACAAATCCACCCCAACCAGGCAGTGTGTACGCGGTTAGAAAAGTTCGTCTATGTACTCAAGGTTACGCATAACATAGCAAAGCCTCTCTCGCGTTTAGCCGAGTCCGGAATTCTAGCGCTCAGACCCGGCAGCGAACCACCAGCCGCGGTTTGACATAAGCCAGCTTAGCCAGAAACAGGAGCCGAGACGCGATCGTCTGACATGAGACATCCATCGCGGCGGATTAACATAACTCAATCTTGCGCTCAGCCAGCGCGACATGCTCCTGCTTGGCAAGCGACCCCGCTGTATGCCAAACAGGCGCCACGCCGTGCATTCAGCGAGGAGGATAACAATTGCTGAATGTCTGGCCGTCCGATGACAATCCGATTGAGTAATCAACACGTCGGCTTGTGTGATGACGAGATGTAGGACAGTCTCCCGGTTTCACTAATGCTCCCGTGTCGTATCTCGCGATCTATGAAGTTCCAGTGGCGACCCACTCCTGTCACTTGCTACCCACTTCGCAGGATCATTTTAATAAAACTATCACCGCTATCGATCTTGACAGTGGAAGCCGTCAGTGCGGGCGGGGTTAAATTAACGGTGACACTGGCGGGCGTTTCTTCTGTCGATGCGTGCCTGTCAGCAATCTGACCTGTCAATTACCTCGACCCCGTACCAGGAGCTCCCGAACACTGTCGGCGTCCGCCTTTTTGCCGGGGCGTCTCCTTCGCGTTTAGTCTGCTGCCCGACACCACCTGACGCTTTTTCTGTGCTCCGCAGCATCGACGACAGTCTGCACGTGAAGCTGGCAGACAACGCGCTGTCCCGCGACCTCTTCCCGGACGACTACTGCTGCCTGGCGGACAACATCAACCGCTCCGTCAAGTGGATGGCCATGGAGGCGATCCTCACCAACCAGTACACCCCGGCCGCAGACGTGGTGAGTCACTGGGAGAAGAGCACTTCAGGCTGGAACACAGGCTGCAGCAGGCTGGAGCATGACACGCCGGCCGCGGACAGTCAAATCACCCGCGCTATCAGATGATGGGTCCTATGTGACAGCTGTCAGCGGTGACTGTATCAGGTGACAGGCCCATTTGTGACAGACGTCAGCGCGGCCGAGCGCCGGCGGGGGCGATGCTCGTTTTCGCGCCGAATATACGTGATTCGTCGATTGCTCCGATTGCGCTATAGCTCAGAGTCGGATTTGACGAAGCGTGTGGATGCGCCATAGCTCATCTTGTCATATCGTGGGGCGATCCGCTAGGAGAGCGTGGCATGTTGCAACCGGACTTGCAATCGTCGTTTGAAGCTCTACGGGACGACCGCGAGCTATCAGATCTGGGTGGTTTTCGTCAGACTTCAGCGTACTCCAAGGAGACGGACAGCCCCGTCAACCTGGAACGTCAAATCGTCCACTAGCCCTCCGTTAGCAGAGATACCCTCGTCACTGTTCGATACCCCTCGTCCCCTCGTGTTCGATATCCCTCGTCACTGTTCCATACCTTGAAAGCGGTCGCCGGTGGCGGTTATGGAAATCCATTCCGATTAGGGGCTCGGCGGGCCTGAGCGGGCCGCCGGCGGGGTCGCCGAGTGCCGAGCCGTAAGTGTGTAATGTGTACTTGCGATGCCCGCTGCCGGGCTCGATCGCCGGCTCGTGGTCACGAGATGGACGCAGGTGCTCGTTAGGGCGAGGCGAGGCGGCGCAGGGCGAGGCGCGGCGGTCGCTCGGCGCCGGGTCGGCCGCGAGCCCACCTGGCAAGAAACGTGACTAGGAGATTCTTGGGCGTGGGACGAAGGCGTGGAGACCGGCGGCGGACGCACACTAACGTATTCAGCGATTGTAGTTAATTGCGCGTGTGCGGCAATGGCCGGACGCCTGCCTTTTCAGCGACGGAAACAAACAACGCCCGGCTGGTGTTCGAACGCGCTGACTGTAGTGTACGCGCTTCTGAGATGTTTATCGGCGAAGATGCCGGCGATGTCTCGTCTTCAAACCGTGCTCCATCCTCTGCCTGGGTGTCGGCTTCTGACCGTGCGTTGTTTTCGGCTCCCCAGTGGTCGTTTGGCGTGCTGCTGTGGGAGCTCACCACGCTGGCGCAGCAGCCGTACGTGGAGGTGGATCCGTTCGAGATGGCCGGGTTCCTCGACGAGGGCTACCGGTTGGCACAGCCGCTTAACTGTCCCGACAAACTGTGAGTACCCTCCGGCCGCCTTCCCGAGGCAATAAGGCTGCAGAGTTGATGGTGACGTGATAGGTCGTAATAAGTGTTAATGACCGACGTGCTACTGTGTGCAAGATGTCTGTCGCGAGGTCCTTCAAGTGTTTGTTTTGATGGGTGTGTATTGGTTATTTGTCCTTGTCTTTCGGCTGGCAACGCTGCTCGCGAGGAGTGCTATTGGGTGCGATAATGCGTCAGAAAGTAGGGTGTCAAGCAAGGGACTGGGAGTGAACGATGTCCTTGCTTCTGCATCAACCGAGCTATTCACTTTGCATCATCAGCAGTCTAGGCTGACCTGTTATTCGTGTGTAACTGTCACGGAGATAGCGCGGACTCGAGAATGATATCATTACGGTGACTACTGAAGAAGCGCGCGCCGGGAGTCTTTTTATGGGAGTGCAGTAAACGCTAAGAAAAACAGTGTGCACGAGCCGAATGTTCGTCACTGGACGCGAGATGGCTGCCGTTTATGCGCTCCCTGCTGCATGAAGTGAATTTGCCGCGCTGCTATTTGAGATTGGCCTCTAAAGATAGCGACGAGAGAAAGTACTGCCAGCTCGCATCGCGACTTGAGATGTTTGTTTCTTGTTAGTGATTGTGACTGCTGCTATTCGGTTAACGACCTCGATGACATGCCGTTTTACTGTCTGCCAAGCACACTCACGTCTGTTGTGTGCCAAATGCCACCAAGTGTGCGAACGATCTACTCTTCCGACACAAAACAGGAACTTTCTATTTAGCTGGATGTCATCCCTCGTTTTATTTTGTTCTCGATTGATAACATCTGACTTTCTGTTGCAGGTTTTCTGTGATGGCGTTCTGCTGGAGCCGAGAGCCGCAGGAGAGACCGACGGCGGAACAGATTCTAGACTATCTGCACAGCTTCACCAAGCAGCTCAGCCACTATCTGTAAACGAGCGAGGGCCGTCTCAGCCTCTGTACGCCGCAGCGGGGCTCAGATCCATACAGCAGGCTGTTCAGTTCCAGTTATCAGCGCTGTCGGCGAGCGTGAATCAGCCAGTCAGCAGCGAGGCGCCCGCTGTCGCTGCTGTCAGTGACGAATGCGCCGCAGCTCATGAGGCTTGAGGCCTATGCGACCTGCAGTGGTGCTGGGTCGCACGAGTTCAGTGCAATATTGATTGCATGTTATGTCGCCGAGATGAGAGCGGCGCCGGTCGCAGACGTGGACGTTAGTTTTCGGTCATCGCGGAACCTGTGATATATTTAGATGTGGTCTGCGAACGGTGCCCGAGGCGTCGGCCTCTGCGGTGCGACGCTGTTGAATCACTGTGTGGATGTTACATGGATGTTTCTACCCCATTTTCTAGTCGAATGTAAGGGGTGTGGTGGAGTAGGAGTTCGGATGGTTCGTTGTAATTCGGTCAGTTCGTTGACCTCCAGTGGATGTTTTGTACTATGATGTTATGTATGCTCGTTTTCTCCTAACCATGCGATGTGACTAAATGCAAGCACCGTTTCTCTGGATCTTTTCCTTTCTTCTTGTTCATGGAGTCTTGACTATTGCTGATTCATTGTTCCCTAAAACACGCCATTTAACTGCACAACCGTGGTGTATTGTCGATCTTCAGTGTGTGTTGGTCTAAGGCGTTTTCTTGGATCAGAAGGAGCTGTGAGCTTCCTTGGCTGCACGTGGAAATGTGGAAAGTGTTTGCATTTCATCTTGAATGTGATGGGAAAATGTTTTCATCTCATTCGCGCCAGGTTTGGGAAGGTATTCAACTTGGTGCACGCGCACATTCAAACGCTCTCAACACGAAATATAGATGGATAACCTGACAAAGTGTCTGGCTCGGTGCATTCCGAAAACTCCATTACCATCAAAAGACACTACAATTCAGAGTTCCACCACTGCGCTAGAGAAATTACGATTGATCGAGACATCGTCTGAACGTTGAGCCTTCCATCACATATGTCGAGAAGCTCTGACACATAGCACAAGACACTGCATAACCCATCATAGTTCAGTCCTAAGCATGCCTTGCCAATGTAAAAGCGGCACATCAAAGAGACGGAACCTCTTTGTGCATGTCACCAGTCACTCTTGTTTGAGGCTTAAGGAATGGGCGTCGACAGCAAATCGCCTGACATATGAACGTTTGTGGGAATGGACTGTTAAATATTAAACGTTCACTTAATCAACTCGCGAATCGTCGCGATGAGTTGACCAAAGGAACACATGTCTTGGAGCAGATTATAACAACCATACGATGAACACTCAGATAGAGACGCAATTATTTTGTTTTTAACAGGCAAGCGATGATACATTCTTGTGATGTAATTGATTGATTAGCAAATGAACCATTTACAGCGTAACACTCCTGAAAGCTTTCTAGAAAAGTTCACTTGTTTCAAGTGTTGAGCCTGTTCATCGAACCGACAAGCCTCCCCCATCCCTCAGCAGACCCCCCACCATACATCAGCAGGCCCGCATTCCTCAGCAGGCCCCCATGCCTCAGGAGGCCCCCATTCCTCAGCAGGCACCCATGGCTCAGCAGGTCCCCATTCATCAACAGGTCCCCATTCCTCAGCAGGCTTCCATTCCTCAGCAGACCCCATGCATCAGCAGACCCTCATTCCTCAGCAGAACCCCATTCCTCAGCAGACCCTCATTCTTCAGCAGGTCCCCATTCCTCAGCAGACCCCCATTCCTCAGCAGACGCCCATGCATCAGCAGGTCCATATTGGCGTCACAGGGCTTATGATCGTGCCCGTGACATGCGGCGGCCGCTCCCGATGACACCAGGAAACATCTGCTGCAAATCGCCCGACACATTCCAGTAGACTGTGTCATGAACTGGGCTCCCGGCGGCGAGTTGCCCTCCGTTTTATGAAGCATGCTGTCCACTCCGGGGACGATAGCGTCAGACAAACGGCCACCAGTTTTGATAATCTCCGGGAGTCGCTGATGATGAGGCTGTTGCTAGGCAACAACAGATTCTAGTCGACGATGGCGTTCGGCAGAATCGTCGGCGATGGGGAATGAGCGCAGACGGGCTGCGAATGAGGTCGCCTCGCCACTGATTAAATACGGACATATGACCCCAGTGAGCTGCGTTTTTATCCGGTCCCATTTCAGAAGAGCTCGTCTGCGCCAATGGTTTGAGTCATAATCGTTATTTGAGCTAGCCGCCTCCGGAATGAAAATATTATTAGAGATGGGTCGTTTTTCACGGACATAAAGCCAAACGTGCTTGTTTACAGACCACCGGGTTCAATCAATTTAGGAGAATTGATCGCCGAAAATCGTAAATGTCCGGACGAGAGCCAGCAAATCAGTGGCAAACCACGTCAAAGCCACTGCTAACGTTGTTTCACGTCATCAACAGCATGTTTTCTTTCAAACGAAACATGACTCATTACCGCCCTTTCGCTCTTGTTTACAGCGTTCCTTCTCAGAAGCAAGTCCATCGTGGTCCGTTTGTGCCTGCTGGCACATTTGTACCATGCCAGGCGCTTTGTAAGCAGGCGTTATTATACACAGAGACGTCCTGTTTTACCAATGAGTCAAGGAACCACTTCAAACATCGTCTGTTTTGCGCCGGCAGATCCGGAACGCCGAAAAAGTCGGTATGGAAGGGCATATCCAAAAAATCTGGCAAAATGTATGACAGTCATCAGTTTTTACATCTGTGTGCATTAATAACTGATTTACAACGCATTTATATCAATGAAAGTTGCTTCAATTTATATTAAAATTAGGAAATGTGTGAGTTTCCGGCCGATTTCAATAGCATTGTGGACATGGCCCCGATGGCGGCACCGACCCCCACCCTGCTATTATGTATGTGAAGTTGTAATTTGTACTTGGTATATGGTCCCATATTAGGTATATCATTCTAGTTTTACGATGTGGCGTGCCGGAACATTTATAATACAGTCCAAATAAGTAGGTACAATCTATAAATGGGTATAGCATATTCGGTGAACGCAGCGAGGCTCCACGATCCCCTCCTTTCAGCGCGATCACCTGTAGCCTGATACTATCTATCGTACACACATTTTCCCCCGGCAACTTTGGTAATACCTCCGCAGTGGTCGGCCCTGGCCACGTGTTATTGTTCAATATCCGCTACCAACGGTCTCTGATCCCTGATATCGGACGCTCCATTCTCCGCACGCCACGTGCAAACAATGCTATATCGATATTTCCCCTCCTTCTCCCCCACCTGCAGGAAGCGTCACGTTCTATCGATTTTCAGCAGTCACGGTAGGCACTCCCATATGGATGTTGCGTGGCTGTTGGTCCAGGGCTCTTTTATGTCAGGTAATGTGTGTGCTCATGCCGTTATTTGGCGCCATGGCAGCGGCCATTAGTCCACCCAAATACACAGAAGCGTGCATCGAAATAGGCAGCAGCGAGCGTTTTCGTGGCAACGCATTGGAAAGCTATCATTCTGGTGAACCGAAATTAGACTTCTATTTCAGTTTTTGACATCATAATTATACGTTTATTTGCACAAGTTGCCACGTAAGAGGATGATAATATAGCTTGATATTACGAACATTGTGTTGTCAATGCTTTGATTAAATCGTACAAGTGGCAAACAGTAGGTACAACTACAAGATAATTTGTACCAAATGGGTTTGACAGACATGCATGCCTACTGTCTCAAATTCGTTTAGTCTAGGCAGGAATGGTCTGCATAATTTGTATATGGCCCGATTTAATTTGCGACTTGCGACCTACTCGTTCTGACGCTATTATTATTTGTTTAGTCCGAACCCTTTGAATGGATGGATTTCTGAGGTCAGGACCCGCGCTAAGCAGAACTTGTTGCGTAGGCCCCGATCCTACTATCTGATCGCGCAATTCCTGGTAGCCGGCAGAATTTAGAAGCGAAAGTTTTACGCGCCCGACATACCTGGACACGGTCCGCCCCGCTCACTGACGTCACTTGACCTTTAGTACGACCGCTGCCACCGGCCACAGGCCATCCCAGTCAGGAGCAAATAGCGAGCGCCAAAGCGACTGGAACCCGGGATGCCACTTCCGGGAAAGGTCAGAAGCCCAGCGCTCGCCCACTGAGGACAGGGGCACATATCGCACTAAAGGTCGTACAAGTGGTCGTACAAGTGTGGCACATAGGGAGTCTAACTCATTCCAAATCTCAGCTGGCATGTCGCATAACCGAAAATCATCACCCGCCGCCTGCCCCGTGCGGTATTCATCACACGCCGCCTGCCCCGTGCGGTATTCATCACACGCCGCCTGCCCCGTGCGGTATTCATCACACGCCGCCTGCCCCGTGCGGTATTCATCACACGCCGCCTGCCCCGTGCGGTATTCATCACACGCCGCCTGCCCCGTGCGGTATTCATCACACGCCGCCTGCCCCGTGCGGTATTCATCACACGCCGCCTGCCCCGTGCGGTATTCATCACACGCCGCCTGCCCCGTGCGGTATTCATCACACGCCGCCTGCCCCGTGCGGTATTCATCACACGCCGCCTGCCCCGTGCGGTATTCATCACACGCCGCCTGCCCCGTGCGGTATTCATCACACGCCGCCTGCCCCGTGCGGTATTCATCACACGCCGCCTGCCCCGTGCGGTATTCATCACACGCCGCCTGCCCCGTGCGGTATTCATCACACGCCGCCTGCCCCGTGCGGTATTCATCACACGCCGCCTGCCCCGTGCGGTATTCATCACACGCCGCCTGCCCCGTGCGGTATTCATCACACGCCGCCTGCCCCGTGCGGTATTCATCACACGCCGCCTGCCCCGTGCGGTATTCATCACACGCCGCCTGCCCCGTGCGGTATTCATCACACGCCGCCTGCCCCGTGCAGTATTGAGATGTCGTGGGTGGCGTATCGGACTACCTGCCCCGACGGCGGCGGCCGGCGCGAACCTCTGATACCTCTGACAATGGCAGAACAGGGGTGCAGGGTCCTCACACAGGACCATTGACACAGAGGGAGGCAGCATCTGGCGGACACAGAGGGAGGCGGTATCTGGCGGGACACAGAGGGAGGCGGTGTCTGGCGGGACACAGAGGGAGGCGGCATCTGGCGGGACACAGAGGGAGGCGGCATCTGGCGGGACACGGAGCGAGGCGGCATCTGGCGGGACACAGAGGGAGGCGGTATCTGGCGGGACACAGAGGGATGCGGTATCCGGCGGGACACAGAGGGAGGCGGTATCTGGCGGGACACAGAGCGAGGCGGTATCTGGCGGATCACAGAGGGAGGCGGTATCTGGCGGGACACAGAGCGAGGCGGTATCTGGCGGGACACAGAGCAAGGCGGTGTCTGGCGGGACACAGAGGGAGGCGGTGTCTGGCGGGACACAGAGCGAGGCGGTATCTGGCGGGACACAGAGCGAGGCGGTGTCTGGCGGGACACAGAGCGAGGCGGTATCTGGCGGGACACAGAGGGTGGGACACAGAGGGAGGCGGTATCTGGCGGGACACAGAGGGAGGCGGCATCTGGCGGGACACGGAGCGAGGCGGCATCTGGCGGGACACAGAGGGAGGCGGTATCTGGCGGGACAGAGGGAGGCGGTATCTGGCGGGACACAGAGGGAGGCGGTATCTGGCGGGACACAGAGCGAGGCGGTATCCGGCGGGACACAGAGCGAGGCGGTATCTGGCGGGACACAGAGGGAGGCGGTATCTGGCGGGACACAGATTTAGGCGGTATCTGGCGGGACACGGAGCGAGGCGGTATCTGGCGCAGTGGTGGATCCAGGGGGGGGGGGGGGCGTAGGGGCTGAAGCCCCCTGCCTTAGAAAACGGCGCCATTTTTGTATAGGATTTGCCGGCGCCGAAGGCACCGTAGCGTTTTCGGGAGGCCGCCAGGGCGCCCTTGCGTCTACCAACAGCATCGTAGCACTCTTTGAAGGCACCCTGGCACCTTCAGAAGACATCTTGCCGCCCTCACAACGCATTATGCCGCCCTCGGAAGGTACATCGCCGCCCTCGGAAGGCATTATGCCGCCCTCGGAAGGCACCATGCCGCCCCCGTCACCGAGGAAATATGCCGCCCTCAGGCCTGAAGCCCCCTGCCTTAGCAAATCCTGGATCCGCCCCTGATCTGGCGTCCGACAGTAATTGCTCAGGTGTGCTGCAGGGCTCGGCTGTACAAACAGGCCCTTCTCTCCGTGTCAACCCTCCCATACTGATAACCATACTGATAACCGATAACGGATCAGCCGCACCTCTCCCGCCTTTGACGGCCATGTTTCGCACACCCCCTCCCACTCTCTCCCCACCCCGCCCTCTGTACTCTACTCCCTCTCCTCTCCCACCCTCCTGTTCTCTGTCACGCCCTCTCCTCTCCCAACCTCCTGTTCTCTGTCACGCCCTCTCCTCTCCCACCCTCCTGTTCTCTGTCACGTCCTCTTCTCTCCCACCCTCCTGTTCTCTGTCACGCCCTCTCCTCTCCCACCCTCCTGTTATCTGGCACGCCCTCTGCTCTCCCACCCTCCTGTTCTTCGTCACGCCCTCTCCTCTCCCACCCTCCTGTTCTCTCTCACACCCTCTCCTCCCCCACCCTCCTGTTCTCTGTCACGCCCTCTCCTCTCCCAACCTCCTGTTCTCTGTCACACCCTCTCATCTCCCACCCTCCTGTTATCTGTCACACCCTCTCCTCTCCCACCCTCCTGTTCTCTGTCACGCCCTCTCCTCTCCCACCCTCTTGTTCTGTCACACCCTCTCCTCCCCACCTCCTGTTATCTGTCACGCCCGCTCCCTGCTCTCTGTACTCCCTGCCCTGTACTCTGTACTCCGTCCCCCGTCCTCTCCTCTTCTCCTCTCTCTTGTCGATCTCGTTCTCACTGTTCTCCCCCTCAGGGTCGCATATCCCCTATCCCCCCACCCCGTCCGTTTCGGTAGCATGGCAAATTCCCGTTCACTTGCAGCCGTCCTATTAGCCAGCCCCTTCCCTCTCCATCATAAGCTTGTGCAACATGGCCCGCACTAACCCTGTGGGACGCAGAGGGGAGCGAACCGCCGGGCCGTGCCGCTATCGCCCCATCGCGCCCACCCCCTTCATTATCAATCCGTCACGAGTGACGGAGGGGGCCGTGAATCGATCCACACGCGGCGCTGTCTGCACCTGACTCGCATTCGCCCGCCGTCTTCTGCGCGGCACCTGCCTGCCGCAGCTTAGTCCGACAGAGCCAACAGACGGCCACCATCGCCCGTCCGGCACCTGCCTGCCGCAGCTCAGTCCAACAGAGCCAACAGACGGCCACCATCGGCCGTCCGTCTGCCATCCGCCGCAGCCACGACCATAAACCGCAGAACAGCGCCGATCTGCGGCAGTCGCGCCGGCGTACTGCGATCGACGCCCGACACGCAGAGACGCAGCGGTGTGGCCTGCAGCGTCGTTAGTGTACGCACGGGCCACGCAGGGGTGCGCGAGGCACGTGCAGCACTGTGCGTGCACTGTGTGCACCTCACGCCCAACGTGGCGCCCTGCACGGCGACAGCCGGGTTTATGGCGGCGGCTGTGACGCGTTCGGCGCGATTGCGGCGCGCGCGATCTGAATGTGGCGCACGGCACGTCAGACGCGCACACACGGTGCAAGACGAACTGCCAGCCACGGTAGGAAGACGAACTGTCAGCCACGGTAGGAGCGGCACGCGGCGCGCGGCGCGCGGGGCGGCGGCTCGGTCCGCCTGCTCGCTGTAAACGGTCTGATGTCGATCAGGGGTGAGGAGGTGGGGGTGGAGAGTCGGTGGAAGGGGTAGCGGAGGGGGCAACAGAGGGGTGACGCAGGGGCGCGGCCTGATGTCGATCAGGGGTGAAGAGGTGGGGGTGGAGAGTCGGTGGAAGGGGTAGCGGAGGGGTGGGCGACAGAGGGGTGACGCAGGGTGGCAGGGTGACGCAGGGTGGCAGGGTGACGCAGAGTGGCAGGGGGACGCAGGGTGGTAGGGTGACGCAGGGTGGCAGGGTGACGCAGGGTGGCAGGGTGACGCAGGAGAGAGATCGTGTCGGCATTCTCGGCGTGGCACGGCGTCGGTGACGCCAGAGGTGTTCCACGAGCTGTCAGGGGCCGGCTGCGTCTCCCGTGGAGAGCAGGCGACCCATGGCCCACCCCACGTCTCCTGTTTGTAGTGCGATCTTATCTGGACGGTAAAACAATCTGAGCGAACAGCGGGTGGGAGGCGGGTGTGTTTTGGCCAGGTACGCCACCTGCTGGACTGACATCGGGCAAACACGTCTTGGCTCGACGTTCTCGTAAGCATTTGTCTGGCAGCCGGGTGGAAAAGTAGCCATCACAATCAGTCTGCTCAAAGTGGAAGTGAATCATCAGTATGCAGCCTTTGGTGTCGGCCAGCTTTCCGCCAGCTCTCACTCTGTCGCTTTTCATTTCCTAATGAAGCTACCAATCGCACGACCAATACAATTTCTGAGCTGGGCTTTGCGCAACTCGAGCCGATCAAATCGCCTCGTCCTCTCCAAACAATCTCACTGCGACTCGCCCCGGCTGGACGTCTGGATTCCAGCGCCCGCCGGACGGGACGCCGTAAAACAAAGCCGACACACGTCACCGAATTGCCAATGTCCCGTCACAGAGCGCGTCGTGTCGCGTCGCTGACTGACAGGCGGCGCTCCTGGCCGTATACGGCCGCCTGTCTGGGTGGTCAGCGGCATTGATTTATGTCCCGGTAGCCGTCCGGTCCCGGTCGGAGCTCGCGCGGCTCCGGCCTGATCTGCCCGTCTCCTCGGGGACAGCGCTGCCGCGCGACCGTGCGCCGGAGGATGAATAATGCATGCAACATGTGCCATGCTGGCTGCAATCAGGTGCCGTCGTCTGAATCAGCGTCAGAGGGGCTGTCCGGGCTGCACGACGGCCCGTCGCTGCCGTCACAGATTGCTGTGGCGGGAGATGATCGACTAGAGGACGGTTTTGGCGGTACCTAGAGCGATTTGTCAGCGATCGAAGCTGGAGTTGTCATGTTTGGTGTCAGGTTGACTGGGTAGTGGGTGGATAACGGGACTTTGCAGACTGTGTGCTATTTTCATTCACAGGAGTATCTTTACCCGTAGGCTTATTTAGCTAGCATGTGACCCCATTGTGGAATATATGCTATCATAGGCGTAGGAGCAGGGGGGGGGGCAGGGGGGTCAGCCGCCCCCCCCCCCCCAACATTTTGGATTTTAACATTACGCCTATGGGCGTTGCATGGAAAGAATCGACTTCAGAATGCCTCCTGCCCCCCAACTTGAACATAGTTCCTACGCCCCTGTATGCTATCATTGATCAGCACGATCGTAACAATTGGTGATACGGCACAGGAGTTTCCTGTGCCTGTGTGTGGTCTGCAGTTGGAGGCAAAATCAGTGGTGCGCTGAAGACAGTGGCACACGCAGGGGGGGGGGGATCAAAGGGGTCAGCTGACCCCCGTAATTTATGAGGGGGCCCGCATCCAAAGGACCCGTATTCTGGCCCATACTTGGCAGTCTTGGTAAGGCCTGATCGAGGCAGGGGCCCAGTGCTGACAAAGGCGTTGCATTGGCCCCGGTCAAACGAGGCCCTGGTCACAACAGGGCCCGTTCCTTGCATGTTTTTGATACGGGCCCTTTTCTGGTAGGGCCCGGTCTTGGTCAGGTCCGATCGAGGCAGGGGCCCGGTGCTGGTAAAGGCGTGATATGGGGCCCGGTCAGGACGAGAGCCCGGACACAACAGGGCCCGCGCCTTGCAAATTATTTGATACGGCCCCTTTCTGATAGGGGCCCGTTCCTGGTAGGGGCCCGATCAAGACAGGGCCCCGGTGCTGACAGAGGCGTGATATGGGGCCCGGTCAGGTCGAGGGCCCGGTCACAACAAGGCCCGGTCCTTGCAAATTATTAATACGGGCCTGTTCCTGGTAGGGGCCCGATCTTGGCCAGGCCCGATCAAGGCAGGGCCCGGTGCTAGCAAAGGCGTGATATGGGGCCCGGTCAGGACGAGGGGCCCGTCGGCCGTCACAACAGGGCCCGGTCCTGGCAAATTATTTATATGGTCATGTTCTGGTGACACGGGCCCGTTCCTGGTAGGGGCCCGGTCTTGGTCAGGTCCGATCGAGGCAGGGGCCCGGTGCTGGTAAAGGCGTGATATGGGGCCCGGTCAGGACGAGAGCCCGGACACAACAGGGCTCGCGCCTTGCAAATTATTTGATACGGGCCCCTTTCTGATAGGGGCCCGTTCCTGGTAGGGGCCCGATCAAGACAGGGCCCCGGTGCTGACAGAGGCGTGATATGAGGCCCGGTCAGGTCGAGGGCCCGGTCACAACAAGGCCCGGTCCTTGCAAATTATTCATACGGGCCTGTTCCTGGTAGGGGCCCGGTCTTGGCCAGGCCCGATCGAGGCAGGGTCCGGTGCTAGCAAAGGCGTGATATGGGGCCCGGTCAGGACGAGGGCCCCGTCGGCCGTCACAACAAGGCCCGGTCCTGGCAAATTATTGATATGGTCACGTTCTGGCGACACGGGCCCGTTCCTGGTAGGGGCCCGGTCTTGATCAGGCCCGATCGAGACAGGAGCCCGGTGCTGGCAAAGACGTGTTATGGGGCCCGGTCAAAACGTAGGCCCAATCACAACAGGGCCCGGTCCTTGCGTTTTCTTGATACGGGCCCGTTTCTGGTAGGGGTCCAGTCTTGGTCAGGTCCGATCGAGACAGGGGCTCGGTGCTGGCAAAGGCATGATATGGGGCCCGGTCAGGACGAGGGCCCGGTCACAACAGGGCCCGCTCCTGGCAAATTCTTTGATACGGGCCCCTTCCTGATAGAATCCCGTTCCTGGTAGGTGCCCGATCGAGATAGGAGCCCGGTGCTGACAAAGGCGTGATATGGGGCCCGGCCAGGATCAGGGCCCGGTCACAACAGGGCCCGGTCCTTGCATATTTTTGATACTGGCCCGTTACTGGTAGGGGCCCGGTCTTGGTCAGGCCAGATCTAGGCAGGGGCCCGGTGCTGGCAAAAGCGTGATATGGGGCCCGGTCAGGACGAGGGCCCGGTCATAACAGGGCCCGGTCCTTGCATATTCTTGACACGGGCCCCTTTCTGGTAGGGGCCCGTTCTTGGTCAGGTCCGATCGAGGTAGTGGCCCGGTGCTGGCAAAGGCGTGATACGGGGCCCGGTCACAACAGGGCCCGCTCCTTGCATTTGTTTATACGGGCCCGTTACTGGTAGGGGACCGTTCCTGGTAGGGGCCCGATCAAGGCAGGGCCCCGGTGCTGGCAGAGGCGTGATATGGGGTCCGGTCAGGTCTAGTCTCTGGCCAAAACTAGTGGCTAGAGCAAACATGAACTAAATGTATCCCTTTACAACTGAGCAATATGCGTTTTTGTTGTTTCCCCATAAGGTGACATTGAAATGGTCACGATTGTAACTTGACCTTAGGTCACCGATATAGAAAATCCGAGATATTGTTTCACAAATGACAATGACATCAATGACATCATGACTTGTCATGAGTTTCATGTCGCTCGATTAACCACTGCCGGTGGTGCTACCTAGAAGTTGTTTGGTGGTCGTGTCATTTGACCTGACTTGGTGACCTGACCTGACCTGGCCGGGTCCCGATTTTTTTGCTAAAACGTGGCTTAGCTATGAATTTCAAGTTGCTGAAAGTTTCAAGTCGATATCTCTATGAGTTTTCTGATTATTTTGGAAAAAAAGGGGGGGGGGCGAAAAAACGTCCCCCCGAACGCCTCCGGAGTTAATTCCTATTCCGTTCGTGAACATATCCTAGCGTAGTTTATACGGGACTAAAACGTCCAAAGGCCGGGACTTTTGAACCTGTAGAGGACATGAATCTGCGAGGTTAGAAGGGAAAAGAACGCCATAATTTGGCCCGATTGATAAAATTGCCTCAATTTCCGAAGATATAATTCATTCATGCCTAGAGAATATAAAATCACGTGTAAACGCGGTTTCTATCTACACTGCAATTTGCGCATAAGCATCTCAAACATCTATGGGCGTAGCAAAATAATATTGTAACGCTCAACTTCACTGATTAAATCAAATGCTTTGCTATTTGGCACATGTTACGTTTCATCGTCAATACTAGAGATGTACCGGGCGATCGAGCATAAATGACCCAAAAATAAACAAGTCACATGCTTACTAGAGTTGCAAATTTCAGGACCACAGAGCCGGCGCTGGGCCCAAATTCAGGCCCGGCGTGCCTGAAGCTGTGTCTGAACTCAGGCTTGCCGGTCTCATGCCGGGCTCAGCACAAGTTATAAATTTAAAAAAAAACTAAAATAGAAATAAATATTGGCAGAAGTCAGAGCATACATGCTTAAAGATCATGATAAATTGAGAAGAAAAAAATACACAACAGTAAAACACCATTATAACAAATAACAATGTTACAGCTTACAAATTAAAAGTGATAACTGGTACGACCTAGTAAGGAGTGGACACACCAGTGAAACTTAATAAATCAAACTACAGGGTCAATTCATGATCAATTCATCAGCGCAGTAACTGCAGCAGTGTGAGATGCGAGTGCAGTCAAACAATAAATAACTACCCCGAATCATCATATTCCACTGTCACCACTAGTAACTAGGTGGGTGGGGGAAGAGAATACAATTTTATATTTAGTCATCCCATTTCCCCAGGTCACCCCAAAATATGTTGTATAACAAATAACAAGTACCTATGGAACAAAACCACCTACCTATATGATAATAGTTATTGTTAATACTATTGTTAATACATATTACTGAGAATATTTATTGATACACATTTACTATTTAGTTCCACATGAGAAAGGACATATTCAAGTCATATCATTGGTAGTTTTGGTAGTGAACAAATATTGTATTTTATGAAATTAAAATTATAAAGGTGGAAAGACTGCCAAACACAAAAAAAAACATTTTGGAAAGGAATCTTAAGTGGCCTAAGACCTTCTCCCAGAAAGCAAACCTGTCTAGTTCCACTTCAACTTCTTATCACAATAGCTCCATAATTTATATATGACCTTGAATAATTCCACGTGACACCCTCCCCAACAACACTTTCCAAACCCCAATTCCAACCATGCGTTCCAAACAAATGTGTTTTGATGCGTCACATTTGTGACGAATTCGCCAGGCCTGGGCCGTAAAAGAATCACGTGTGTCAATTCAGCAGCAGATCGATATTCGCGAATGTGGCACTTTGACAGATATTCACAACTTCACACCTCAGAATCGCGACGCCTCAGAATTGCGTGAAGACAATTGTTAATGTTCGTATTCGAAAATAAGCTGTAATATCAAATGCTAACCATCGGGGCCAGTTCAAGTTTAAATATTTTTTAAAGAAGTTCATCAGCCGAAATCCTCAATATGTTAGGACATTTTCATTTTGGTGATTTTAAGTCATTTATGGTGATAAAGTTAGTCATTTCGGTGACGGGATTAATTGTGTGCGCCGTTTTGAGCTCAACGATTCGCAATTGTCAAATACTTCAGCCGCCATTAGGCGCAGCAGTGAAGTTGTACCAAGGCAGTTGTACGGCCTTGGCCTTGGCAGTGAAGTAGCTTTGTTTCTCTGTGCCCAAGGTTTGATACATCTGTGCCAAGGCCGTATAAGAATGGCTCTGTGTGTGTGGCTGGCTTGGATGTTAGTTATAGATATCTTGGCTTGGATAGTGAGGAAACCGAGGATACTCTGTAATTTAAAACAGGTTGATTATTTTATTTTTGTCATTCAAGATATGATTGTCACTCCCAATGTTTTTAGTACGTTTGTCATACTAAATGTCCAGGAAAACTTGCCTTTTCCCATTATCCTGTGAGGTATATTTATTATTTACTAGTCCATGTCAACATTGATCAAATATGTAGTAGGTTACGCACCTCAACCTTATTTGCAGAAGCTATTACAATTACAACCCAAACATTGCATTGTGTGATATTGAGTGATGAGTGCATGGTGCAAACTTATTACATACTTATTATTTCAAACTTATTTTAAGCTGCTCGTTTGGACTTGCATGATCCTATCATGCTTTTTATTTTTGCAAACCACCAAAGATGAAGGAAGTCTACTCACCTTGACCTGTTCCACTCTTCTGTTAGTCTGTTTTTGATTATTTATCTCAAGTTCAGACTTTTGTGGGATTTCTTTACTCAATGGTCCATATACATCCATTATCCATTGGTGTTTCAATGTGGTGTGTTAAAATGGTGCAAAATGCACATTGTAAACTATAAATATTCCTGTTAAAAGATGTTAAGTGTAGAATGAATTATACATGCAGATTGCTAGCTGCCGCGTGCCGGGCCTGGCGGATGCTGCCACATGTGGCCGGCCTTGATGCCGGTCCCAACTCATGCATGAGTGGTGGCGGTGCGGGGCCGGTTCCTGTTTTTTTTCTTCTCATCTCTAATGCTTACGTAAAATAATATGTTTCATAAGCACGTACTGAAATCGATTGTAGACATTGGGGCATTCTATTTAGCTATCATTTTAAACACTTAGGTGACGATTTCTGGTTATAATGAGAAATTGTCCTTATTATAACCAGAAAATAACCAGAAGAAGAGCCCCGTTCGGCACTTCAAGTCAAACAGCCCGTTCACCAAGGAGCAAGCCAGCTGGATTGTGCTGAAGCACGGTGAACTGAAGTCTGTGGGAGCCGTTCAGAGGGTGTTTCGGCAACAGTTTAATCCACGCTCCTGACAGCAAGTACCGAAACGAAGGCTTTCCACAGACTGCTCCGACTGGCTTGGCCGACTGGCCGGCAGCCTGTTCCGACTCCAGTCGTCCACACCACCGACAATTCCACAACAAATTCGATAGAAGTAGCCATTTTCACAACCAAACCCCGTATAATGGCCCTTAGGTGAAGTTTGGGTCAAAGTCAGGTCACATAAGGCCAAAATTTGAAATTGATTAACACGCGCCGTGCTGGTGTTCAGCGCAACCTTCGCCGTGTCGGGGGAGAGGGGGGGGGGGGGGAGAGAGCTTGAACTCGGCACCTATTAAACGTAGACAAAAACCGAGAATACCATACCATAATACCATACCATACCGTCATATTTTCACTCAGGTCAATATTTAGGTCACCAGGTCAATCCGACTGACCTGTTCTTGGTAAACGTGCCGTTGCTTGGGCTGAAAGTGCCGAACAGGGCTCCTGAGGAGAATTGCCCGTTGTGACCAGAAACATCCAACTACGTGTTCAAAATGATATTTAGACAAAATGACCAAATGTCCACAATGGACTTTGGCACGTGCTTATTTTATATTTATTTAATATTATTTTACTTTTGCACGTGACTTGTTTATTTTTGGGTCACTCATTCTCGATCACCCGGTACCTAGGGACCCATGATTTTGCGTATACAAGCCCACCAAAGACAATGGGTAGCAGATCTCCCGAAAAAAACACCTAGTTATTACGAGTCTACGACGTTTGAAATTTTTGACGCGATCTGTTCTCTGTGCTTCTCTCATGTTGACCAAACTCCAGAAAGCCTGTGCGCAGCTTCCAGACAGGTATGCAGCAACTAGTTCATACCAGGCCCTGGATCCGCTGGAATTGTGCCTTCCCAAGTCATGCGGGAGACCATCTCCACATTTGTTGCGATGCCGTATGTTGTAAAAAAAAAAATCAGCCATATATCACGCCATGTACACGTACCTGCTACGAAAATACCGTATCGGTTCACCAGTCACCACTACTGCGTGTTGTCATTGACCTCATTTCATCAACTCTCGACAGTTGTACCGCACATCAGTAGCACACGTACCTAAAATTCGCACATCAGTAGCACACGCATTCACCTTACACGACATTAACAAGACAATTGTCATGTCTCAAATCCCATGCTATAGTGGGCCCGCTCCAAAACAAGTGACCGAAATCCGCGAAGTTCTCTAAAAAAACGGGTGGGGCCCGCACACAAGGGGGCCCGCTCTTAGAGCTCTGCCCCCCCCCCCCCCCCCCCAATGGAATCCTGCGTGGAATCTGGCTGAAGATAATCTATAGAAGAAAAAAATCAGTATATAAAGAAGCAATAAAATTCCACAACCTGCCTGCACAACCTGTTGTCAGTATCAGTGATATCATGCTGGAATCCGGTATCACCCATCAGCTTTCGTCGAAGTCAGCAGATGTGCTAGATTTAGCCAGCGCTGTATAAGGTACCGTGGGTAGCGCCGAGTCCTGAATTTAAGTGTGGCTGAAATGCATGAGCGTTGCCTTGCAGGCATAGCTCTTCAATGTCTCTTCAATGCTAAGCAAACACGGCATAATTTTATTTCCGTTCCACCGGCCATAAAAGAAAACATTTGTTATCAGATGTGAGAGTCGCCAGACGCCGGAGACGATTGCCGGGCTGCTATTGGACAATGGGCGCTGATTAATTCTGCGTGTAGGATCCTTCAGAAGATTGAAGCGACATCCGAGGACCTCTCAGAATTACGGCACGCTTCTGTCCGAGAAAATGAGGAAATTGCAGGCCGGGTTGTGTGGCGTCTCAGAAAGGCGCCGACCCGGAAGATTTATGCGTCAACGTAGAGCTTTCAAAGTATTCAGAATTAGCATAAATCAAATAAGTCAAATTTAAAGATCATGTGTGTGTCAGCGTAAATCCAACGTGTGGTTTACTGGTTCCCAAACATTATTAAAAGGAGGAAAATAGTGCATGGGATTAATTTGAACAAGCGACAATCCGCGGCAAATGCGACAAATGCCACCTGCAGCTGCTCAACACAAACAACAACAACCAGACTTGTATACGATTTTTGTTTTGTTTTGGAACGATTCAATCACGACTCAATCAGACCTTCATTTTTGTTTTGCATTCGATTCAATCAAAGATTTTGAGCCGGAGCTTTCAACTCAATCTATTCAAAATGACCTTGAGCCATAGCAGTCCCGACTCAATCATTTTGAATTATATAACGACTCAATCACAACTCAAACTATGACTACTAGAGATGCTACTCGTCAGCCCTGTGGCTTCCCGCCCGGACCCGCAAACCCTCAACTACCCACCACTACCCTCTTACCCATATAAGCTGCCAGCTATCCGCTGAAACCCGCAAATAAAAATTTATATTTCTAGAAGTTTAGGATAAAAACATAATGAAAACACATTTTTTCAATAACATTCCAAGCTATTAAACATCTTTAGTCACTAAAAACAAGTAAGCAGAATACATAACACCAGCAAAACGCCGTTTTAGGGCGATGACCGAGCGGGCGCGCACTGGTAAAGCTAAAACAGGTTTGAAATATGAAACGGTACGGTAGCACATGTGGCAGTAACACATAGTCTTTTCAGTCCTTTTAGTCCTTTTAGTCCTCCATAAAAATTGCCAGGCCTCCATGCATGCCAACATAAAAATTAAGTTTTATTAAATTGTACATGCTCTCCTTTCTCGAATCCGACAAAAGGGAGTACGTCCTAAGCGCTGCATGCTTCAGCGTATAAAACGGATGCTTATATTTTATAGGGCCTGTTGTTATAGGGCCTTGGATAAATCAAACCATTTTTGATCAAGAATGATTTTTGTTCATTTCGACGTCTGCGGGCATGGGCGGAGAATGCGGTATGGCAGGTATGGTCATGGCCACACCATCTTAAAAGTTGGTGTGGCAGTGCCACACCAACTTCCTGGCTTGATTTTTACTTTTGAATGTGACATTTTATGAGTTACTGGTCAAAAATGTTAAAAAATATAAGCCGAATGCAAGCCTGACAACCAAATGTATTAAACAATCAAACACACATTGTTATAGGTAAAATGTATATTGGCACCTAAAGGTAAGAACTTATATTAAAATTGCAATTCAGTAATGGGAGTTAGTCTTACACACTCAAAATGGAACAAGTAACATAATACAAGCCTGACAAAACAATATCAAGCAACAAAGCACATGACGACAAAAGGATTTCCTAATTACAACAATCAGCAAACTCATCACAGAACATAAATCGAATTAAAAATTCACAGCTAGTAACAAAATGTATCTATACCATCCCAACAATATTATCAGTTTCATTCAAGAAGCCTTCAAACTCATACTCACATACTAAGGTATCAATTTATATTAGGCACAAATGATTTCCAAAAACCTCAATTGGTACATAAAACAATGATATTCAACCAAAGCATTACATAAATATCCCCAAAGTTCATAAGTTACCCATACATTTTACAATAATACATACATTTTGACATCTAATATAAAATAATGCATGTTTGTGTGATGTTCCTTCAATCTTAGATGTAGTGGTTTGCACACGTACCAATAGCAATGAAATAGTTTATCTTTCTTGCGCCAAGAGAAGTGCATTATAAATACTATCAAGTACTATATATTTTTTTTTTGCAGAAAACAAAGCGAAAATTTGTGCGGGGAATAAAGGAAAGCCGAAAATAGTAAAGTTTCTCACTCCACAGTGTTTCCAAAATAAAACTATTCCATGAACGCAATAAAAACCAAGTGTCCTTATTACCAGGTAAGGACACGAGCCATTTGACATTGAACTCGGAGGACCGCCGCATGACGTCACTGGCGGCAGCCGGCTCGAGGCCAGCAGTCGCCGGCCCACTGCAGCGGATCCAAGGGGGGGGGGGCATCAGGGGTAAATGCCCACCCCCACAGGAATCTGGGAGGGGCATTCAATACCAGTATGACCCCCTCACGCGTTTCCTGCACTGAACGAGAAAAACAATCATCTTAGGAGAAAACTTCATGAACACGGAAGTTTTTTCTCGAGTGATTGAATTGGAAATTTGTATGTATCCCTTTCTTTCAATGATAGTCAAAACAGCGCACCTGATGCAATTCAAGCACAAATTCACTTAACCCTTAACACACTTACCCGGTGACACTTGACCCGCGCCCCGCTGGGGGGGGGGGGGGGGGGGGCAGAACCTGCCCTCCCTTCCGGATTTTTTTTCCAATGACTTGAAAACTATGATAAATATAAATGTCAAACTTTCAGTACCTTATGCTGCAGCATCACTTCTACGTCTTCTCATTACATTCCAATGAAATTGATGCAGTATTTGGGGAGATAATGACGTTTTAATGACGTCATGCCATGCCATTTTTGGTGGCATAGCATGACGTCCGCACACAATCGTAGAAACCGCACACAATCGTAGAAACCGCACACAATCGTAGAAACCGCACACAATCGTAGAAACTGCACACAATCGTAGAAACCGCACACAATCGTAGAAACCGCACACAATCGTAGAAACCGCACACAATCGTAGAACATTAAGTTTTGAAGCAAATTGCAAACAAAAGGTAGCAAGAAAGGAAATGACATTGTCTTCAAAATGGTCATCTCCGATTTTTGATTTTTGTTACCACAAAAATATAAATAAATTATGTTTCGGGGAAAAAATCACATTTTTATGTTAATTTGAAGTGAATTTCCTAAGCTCCAATACCAAAATAAGGTGACCGGCCCAACTCCGCGGAGGGAAAAAATATAGTACCTTTTGCCACAAAAAGATGCCCCCCCCCCCCTCCCCCACGGAGAGAGGCTGGATCCACCAGTGCGCCGGCCACACCAACTTTTGAAACGATTCTCCACCCTTGTCTGCGGGTGTCACGCAGTGACAGATCTACGGTTGGGTAAAATGGGCAATTTCCCCCCCCCCACGAAAAATCGGTAGGCAAACGTATCTTTTTCCCCCTCCCAAAAAACCCGAAAAATCCCGACTTGAAAACCCCGAAACATCTTAAATCTGAGTAAAATAGTTATTTGTATTAAATAAAACTCATTTTCAGAAAATACATACTGATATGTTGCATGTCTAGCAGGTCTATTATTGAAGTGAAGTATTTTATTTTGATCCAAGTTATCTGGGCCGTAGATTCACATGAAATTGTCAGCTCCGTCCGTCAAACAGTTTTCGAGTTTGGCAACTTTGTTGTCGTGCAAAACTCTAATTTTCAAAGGGCAATATCTCCCATCTAAATCATGCGAGTCATATAAGCCTATATATCATCAGAATCGTCAGGAACAATATATTAATGTGATAAATTTTTCGAAACCACGCAAACTTGGGAATTTTTACATGTGATCTTAGACCTCAGATCACGTGATTGCATTATGTGGCCTTTTAAAATGCGGATTTTTTTTTTGTATTGCCAGAATCGACTTCGATACATTGGCCTTCGATGGTAAGAAAATTGGACCTAGGTTTTTCCTCTACGTATTATTTTTCTTTGGAAAAATCATGATCACCAGTTATTACCAAAGTAAGTCTTTGGTAATAACTTTGCACACAATTGTGCTAGAGAGCTTAACTCAACGGCATTACATGTGTCTCGTTGAGCTGCATTCAATGATGCATAGCATGACCCGAGCAGGTCACTCCGTGACCTTGAGGTTGATTTCCCAAATGACCTGGCTTGATTATACAATAGATAATTAGCTAGAATTTTCGCTTTATTTGGCAAAGTTGAGCTTTTTTTTTTAATCTCTGGAAAACGCTTTTAGTTATAACATTCTCAGTCTGAAAATAGGGATGATAAAATTTGTCTTGAGGACCCACAGACGCCTCTATCGGCGAAATATTGAATTATGTCATCACGTGATCTTGATCACTGAGCGGAATAGGTTGTCACTTGATTCATAGTTTTTTCACCCTCCTATTCCACCTGAGACAAATCACGAATTTTAACTGAGATCATAACGAAATCGCGTGACCTGACCTGAGGTCACATGCCAAAATTTCGACACTTTTCCATTCGAGTTCTAAAAAAAAAGATTACATTAAATTAATTTGTGGTTAATGGCTATTATGATGATACCTAGGTTTATACACAGATAACAGCAGACCTGGATTTGACACAAAATATTCGGCCTCTTATTTTAAGCACAGCAGTGAATGAGGGTGCCGGACTCGCATTTTCACGAGCCGAGACATAAAAGTGTATCAGCTTAACCCGCGACTTACTGGGGGGATATTTTTGGCCCCCCTCCCCTCCATTTATTTTGCAATAACTCCTAAACAAACACCGGTATCGTCACCAAACTTGCAGTACCTTCTCTCACATCAATTCTACACATGTTGACAAAAGGAAAAATATGAGGCTATGATAGGTCAATCGAGAATGACGTCAGAGTGACGTCATGTTCTTCGGTTCTTGTTGCAAAATAATGGTTTGCGGAAAACCCTGGCAAATGTACGATGTTTGAGATAAACTCAATTGTCTTAAATCAAATTAATGACAATAGACCGGGTTATCAAACTGCTAGCTCGGATTTTTGAGTTTTTTTTTATTTAAAATTTTGATAAATCCAAAATTGCTTTTTTACAAAATTTTCAAGAAAAATAAGAATTATCCAAAAACCGGAATATATGTGTTCGAGACGTATGCGGTGAATATGTGTACCAAATTTAAAGTTGATATCTTCAAAAATGACTGAGTTATGACTTTTAAATTACAAAAATCGACCACTTCTCACAGCATTACTATGCATAAAAAACGCATTTCCATTTTTGCCTTTTACTTCTATTTATATGGAACAAACAATGTTCTAAGGTCATTTTCCGCGTTCTAGACGAAAAACAAATCCATAGACATGTGTTACAAAGCCTAATGACCGCAATCTGCAGTTTGACCTCGTGACCTCGGATGACCTTGACCTGACCCAAGGTAACAAACAGCTTAGAAAGGTACTGAGAAGTGTCAGACACACGAATCATACCGATTTATCGACAGCTTATGCGTTTAATATCGCAATTTTGCGCGACAATTCCATCCATCGAGACCTTTTGACACGGTCAAACATTTTGTACTTGACCTGACCTGTGACGTCAACGGTGACCCTGAGGTCAACAATATTATGTTTCCCTCGATAAATTTCCCAGGGCTATCGAATGCCATTTGAATTTTTACATTCGGTCCAGTAGTTCCGAAGATCAGAGGGGGGTGCAAAAATAGCCCCCCCCCAGTAAGTCGCGTTATGAAATATACCCCAGTAACTCGCGGGTTAACAACTCCGTTTCCGGGGGGGCGTTTAGACCCGCTAAGGTTTTTCGAGAATAGCGAAAAACGGCGGCGCGCAGCGCCGCCGTTTTTGGCACAGCTTTTCCAGCATCAATTGCGCACATTATGCAAAAAAATAATACCTCCGGTCATCTCAGGTCAGGTCACCAGACCAGGTCACGTGACCCCCTCCAAAAATGTTTCCGGTCGCACCACAGCCACATTGTTTGGCCGATCGATTTCGTACTTACAGGATTTCATAAGAGCAATAGTACCTACAATACATCTATCTCGGATTTTTAATATCGGTGGCCTAAGGTCGGGTCAATTTCGTGACCTCTCCATTATAAGTCAATGGGGAAATAATCAAATGCTTCCATCTCTGAGGATACGAATTATATCAGCCCAATTCCTTCTGGATCATGTCATCATAGGAAATTTTTGAAGTTCCAGGTTCAATTTTTGTTCAATGACCCCTAGAGGGTCAGATGAGGTCACCCGAGGTCACCAACACCTTTTTGCCAATAACTCTCGACAAAATCAAGATAGAGAAGTGAAACTGACACCAATGTGTTTGTCTCATCGAGGCACGTCTCCCAATGTAAAACATGACCTAATTGGATTACCATTTTACCTTGACCTGAGGTCAATTTTATAGATTGACCTAACCTAATCATCATGCATATGATACGAAGTGCCTTGACGAGACAAACACGATGGCGTCAAAATTATTTACCTATATTTGTTAGGTAAAAAGATATTTGTGAGAACTGTTTTGCTAAAAATAGCCTGTTTGACATTTGATGAGCTCTGGAGCCTAAACTATTCACCTGAGCTCAAATCTGAGGACACTTTGCACATTGAATTTTGCAATAGCTTTCCATTGTTTTGTTTTCTGTTTGTTACTAGCTATCACAATTCCTGTGCTATCTGGGAATTTCTGGAGCGAAGTTCTAAAACTTTAAAATCTGACCCTTGATGACCTCTGGTGACCTCAATATTGACCTGAGAAAAAAATATTGCCTGACATAGTTTCAAAATGCATTCTGACGGGCTTTCGAACAGTGTCTTTGGTTTTAGTCTACGTCCCATAGACGGCGAGTTAAAAAGGGGGAGGGGGCGTCGAAACGCTCCCCCCCCGGCACGGCGAAGGTGGCACCGAGCACCGGCACGGCGCGGGTTAAAGGAAATAGTTCACCTTCAACATTAGTTTTAAACTGAGATAACAGTTTTGTAGCCCGTATTGGGAAACCCATATCTGCAAGTTTTCTTGACTGAAAAGACTCCAGCCGAATATATTTGATTTTTTGGCGAATAAATGCGGTGCTGGCGAAAGAATGTGGTGCTATGTGCCATCCCGGGCAGAATGCCATCAACCAATCAGGTTAAAGCTGGTGCTAGCAAGTGAACCGCTGGCCGCCGGATGGCACATCTCTAATGCGAGTCTATCCTTATGCGACTACTTTCGAATCTGATTGGCTGAACCATTTTTTTTAAATTCGCGTGACGTCAGGGCTCTGACTCAGAGAGGTCAACAATATTATGTTTCCCTCGATAAATTTCCCAGGGCTATCGAATGCCGTTTTAATGTTTACATTCGGTCCAGTAGTTCCGGAGATCCGAGGGGGGGGGGGGGGGCAAAAAATAGCCCCCCCCCCCCAGTAAGTCGCGTTATGAAATATATCCCAGTAACTCGCGGGTTAAAAGTATTGCTCTATGTTTAATCGATAAAAGTTATTCACGAAACACTTTTTGGAAGAAAATACCATCGTGACCTTCGGTGACCTCTGATCTCTTCGGTGTAGGATCCTATTCAGTTGCTCCAAAGAGACCCCCCCCCCCCAACTTGGACGAGGAAGTAGGTCAAATCTGAGGGGAATTTTTTTTTTTTTTTTTGTGTGAATTTTCATGGTACTAAAGCGATTTTTTCCCAGCTCAGTCCCCCCTATTTTTTTAGAAACTAAACCCCTGCTCTGAAGCATAAACTATTGACCTTAGTTAAAATTTTAGGACATATATGGCGATCCCATTTTGTATAAGCTTTCGATTGTTGTTTTCTGTTTGTTCCTAGCTATCACAGTTCCAGAGATATTTGATGATTTCTGGAGCAGTCCTAAACTTGGCAAATTTGACCTTCGATGACCTCTGGTGACCTCAATGTTAAGCTGAGCTAAGCAAAATGCTCGAAATAACTTCGGATGTCCTTCTCGGGAGCTTTCGAACACTTGTTCCGTGTCTTTCTTACCCTTTTATTTTTTTAGTTATTGGGGGTCATTTTGACCCCCCCCCCCACCCGAATATTAACCTTGTAGGTCTGTATTTGCTCATTATATCAATTACAACACTTCTGTTCAAACTGGGCGTTAAATAAAACATGGATATGACGATGTGCTTAAACACTGTTCAATTTGGCACTTCTAATCGCTGAATGAGAGAAGTACATATATGAATATGTTTGAGCTCGCGTGGTTCCAAAAGGGGTAAAAAGGGGCAACCAAGTTGGCTTGGGCGTTATGCAACATGAAACATAGTTTCGAATGGTACCAATTTAAACACGCAATTCGACGAAATTTGAGGTTAAAAGCTTACATGTTTGTAAAATGCATTTGGGAAAATATTGGTGTTAACGTATTGCAGGGGGGAGTTTAGGAGGGAAATAATCATATTTCGGAAGACAAAGGGTTAGTATACTTAAAAATGGTAGGCATTCAATCACCCCTCCCTGTTAAATAAATTCCCATAGGCATATATTTAATATGTATGTCAGTGGTTGGCGCGCCAGGCAAGCAAACTCTGCTTTTTTCATTTTCTTCATTTCCAGGGCCAATTATGAAGAAAGCTGCATACAACAACGATTATTGCAGTCGAAAAATTCAGACAATGTTACATAAGTCAGGCAGGTTTAATCACCGACATTCTTAAATTTGTCTTTTCACATTTATTCGGGCTAAATCGGAAAACGTACCATAGTGCATTGGATAGGTCCATCAAATAAATTTTGTTTTTGGTATGGTGCGTTCTGATGGGGGTGGTAGCACAGCGCGTACACACGCAAACTTCGAAATGAACACAAATCATGATTGATCAAAAATGGTTTGATTGATCTAAGCATTAATTTATACGATGAAGTATGCAGCGCTCAGGACGTACTCCCTTTTGGCAGATTCAAGAAAGGAGATCATGAACAATTTAATACCAGTAAAACGCCTTTTTGGGCGATGACCGAACGGGCGCGCTCTAGTAAAGCTTATAACAGGTTTGAAATATGAAACGGTACGGGAGCACACGCGCGCAGTAACACATAGTTCTTTTAGTCTTCCATAAAAATTACCAGGCCTCCATGCATGCCAACATAAAAATTAAGTTGTATTTAATTGTTCATGATCACCTTTCTCGAATTCGCCAAAAGGGTGTACGTCCTGAGCGCTGCATGCTTCATCGTATAAATTAATGCTTAGATCAATAAAGCCATTTTTGATTAATATTTTTTCTTCTTCTTCATTTCGACGTTTTCGTGTGCCATGCAATGTGGTACCACCCCTATCAGAACGCATCATACCAAAAACAAAATTGATTTGATGGTCCTATCCAATGGTGAAAACCCGATCTCAATCGGAGCAGTGGTTGCAAAGTTATTAGCTTCCGAAAAGCGTCTGTACGGCCGTGTCGGGCCGTGTCGGGCCGGTTCGGGCCGGGTCAAATGTAAATTTATCTAGTAAGTGGACGAGAAACCTCACGGGCGCTTCGCGCCCGCTCTGTAACAACTTAATTTAGCTTTACCAGAGCACGCCCGCTCGGTATTCGCCCACAAAGGCGTTTTACTGGTATTATGTTGATGCTAGCTGCACTGGCGGATCCAGGGGGGGGGGGGGCGGCAGGGGCAAAAGCCCCCTCCCCATCCCACGCTCTACGGGGGCGGCAATATAAAAAACTCCCCCCCCTAAATCTGGCGATGAAAAAAGGTTATTGACTGATAAAAATAACCTTTTGCGACCAAAAAAAAAATACTTTTTCTTCGTTCGCGTTTCCTCTATTTTGTAGCATTTTGGTAGCAGGAGGGAAAGTGGCGCGTGCATATTTGGAAATGTCGAATACAAAATCCAAACCCATCATACTTAAGTAGCCATAAGTCAGCCAAAACTAAAGATATTGCTTTGAAATTCGGTTTGGGTATTGTCTATACTTCGTTCTCCAATATATATTCCGGTTTTTTAACATGTTTGAAAATTTTGATTTTGTGGATTTTTTTCCTCAATTTTTATTTATTTCTTCATAAAATCATATAAAATATCAAACCATATGAAAAGGCCGTAATATGTATTGGAGAACCAAGTATGGACGATGCCCAAACCAAATGTCAAAGCAATATCTTGAGCGTTGACTGACTTATGGCTCCCTAAGCAGTGGCGTACGCATAAATTCACAAAGGACCAGGTTGACCAGGACCAATTGCCTTGAGGGGCGCCGCCCGATCGACAGGGCCGCCATCAATATTGGCGAAATTTTGCTGCCTCTCCTTCCGCACCGTGCGGAAGGAGAGTCACTGGATGGAGGGGCGCCTTCACTCGCCAAAGAGGGGCAGTCACTAGTCGGAGGGGCGCTGTCACTCGCCGGAGGGGCGTGGTCACTGGCCGGAGGGGCGCTGTCACGGGCCGGAGAGGCGCCGTCTATGGCAGGGGACCCCTCGCTGGCCGGGGGCGCCGTCACTGGCCGGGGGCGCCGTCACTGGCCGGGGAGCGTCCTCACTGACCGGAATGGCGCCGTCACTGGCCAGAGGGACGTCAGGACTGATCGGAGGGGCGCCAGCTTTGCATGGGCATCTCGGGTCCAAAGGACCCGCCTGCATGACCTGCAACTATCAGGTCATGGCCTGCATGACCTGATAGTTGATACTCGATACGCCATTGTCCCTAAGTATGATGGGCCTTGACATTGTATTCGACATTTCCAAATATGCGTGGTGCGTCTGGCGCTATTTTCGACCGGGAGCGATTCTTACAACCTACGTAAGTTAAAAAACGTCGTGTTTTGGCGCCAAAGTTTATAGCGCTGAATAGCGTGCGAGGAACGCATTTCGACAGTATTTGAGGAATTGTGACTTGGGTATCGTTTTCCTTTTCCCTGTAAACGTGTAGCCAAATAAAATTCACACTTTGTGAATGTGTAGGTAAAGTTAATATTGTTGATTGTCAAGCCTATTTTAAATTACTATAGCTTGGGATGGCTACTTTGGTCTCAGATGATATCCAGACTCAAGTAATTTCAGGTACCAATTTTAAATCTGACACCCATTTTGCACCATGCTTAGGTACTTATCCCGGTGCATTTTATGGGTGCTATGAGTAGAGGTCTCACAATTTTTATAATTTCCAACTAGTTAAGATCAGACTCAGCATGAACTCAGCTACAAAAAAATGTTTGAAAGCGACAGAAGAAGTAAAATTGGGTTTGTCTGGTTTTTACCACTGGCGGATCCAGAGGAGTGGGGGCATTAGGGGCAACCCCCCCCCCCCTCCCAGGAGCATGGCGGGCATTCATTACAAGGATGTCCCCGCCCCGCGTGTTCCTGCATTGGCTGTAAGAAGTGATAATTAGGAAGAAGAAAACCAATCTCCCCGGTCAATGGCTTTCGCTTTGAGAACCCGACACCACCCTCCCCCCTCCCCCCCCCCCCCCCCCCCCCCCCCCCCCCCCCCTCCCACTCACCACCACCACCACCACTCAACGATTTTTCGCGCTGATGACCCGACTCCACCCCCTCCCCCCGGTCAACGACTTTTCGCTGCTGAAGCGGAGCGAAATTTTGCCCCCCCCCCCCATTCTCGGACCCTAGATCTTCCAGTGGCTAGTTGTGTGCAGAGTTCATTACCGAGCAGGCGCGAAGCGCCAGTGAGGCTTCTCGTCAACTTACTAGACAAATTTACATTTGACCCGGCCCGACACGGCCCGAACCGGCCGTACAGACGCTTTTCGGAAGCTAATAACTTTGCAACCACTGCTCCGATTGAGATCGAGTTTTCACCATTGGATAGGTCCACCAAATCAATTTTGTATTTGGTATAGTGCATTCTGATAGGGGTGGTACCACAGCGCATGGCACACGCAAACGTCGAAAGGAACAAAAATCATTCTTGATCAAAAATGGCTTTATTGATCTAAGCAAGAATTTATACGATGAAGCATGCAGCGTTCAGGACGTACTCCCTTTTGGCGGATTCGAGAAAGGAGATCATTAACAATGTAATACAACTTAATTTAGCTTTACCAGAGCGCACCCGCCGAGTCTGCTCGGTATTCGCCCACAAAGTCGTTTTACTGGTTTGTATCAACAACGTGTTTGTTAAATATATTTCATATGCATGACTGAGTTTATTAAGACTTATTATGCTGTTATATACTTGCTATCATCATGCTGTCCAATTCATAATTTATATTTGTAGTGCTTTACTGTTGCTTTTCCAGATGTTTTGACATCTTTGGCCACTATGGTACCCATATTTGATCAATCATCTATCAAAACTTTTGTTTTTGCTTTTTCAATTTATGCAAATTTTGCTACCCGCAAACTACCCGCTTCAGCCAAATGGTTGCTTGCGCTACCCGCTACTACCCATGCGGGTAGTTGCTACCCGCGTCTGGCGGGTAAGCGGGTAGAAAAGTGGCATCTCTAAATTTACTACATTTGCAACTTAGAACTGAGAAGTGATTTGATAGTGCTGCATCTGTATTTATATGTTGAAATTGTTGATTGATGGATATTACCTACATGGTTGAAAACATGAAGTTATGGAATTTGGAGGTTTCTTTTGAGCTTAAAATGTGCATTGATTGAGTCGCGAACCCGACTCAGTCAGCTCTCTAACTATTTTATTTTATTTATTTTATTGAAGGCCTACCAGAATGCAAGAAATTCAGTTAAGAAAAAGGTCAGAGCAGTTAAAAGGGCAAAGGAACTTGATTTAGCTAGACATTGTAATGCAGATAGTAAGAAGTTCTTCAGTTTTTATAAGTTCAGTACAGTTTCCAAAAATATAGGTCCATTTAAGGTAGATGATGTGTTAGTTAGCAAGGACAGTGAAATGGTTGAAGTGCTTAATGATCAGTTTCAATCTGTCTTTACTATCGAGGACCAGAGTAGTATTGCAGCACTTCAGCCTGAGCTAGAGACAGAGGAGACTATAGGAGAGCTAGGTGGCATAAGTAGTGAACTTGTTCTAGAATATCTAAAGAAAGTAAGGCCTAACAAGGCAGAAGGACCTGATGAAATCCATGCTAGACTTTTAAGAGAATCTGAAAGGGAGTTGTCGGTTCCATTAGCCATAATATTTTCTAAATCACTCGCAGATAGTAAAATTCCACTTGATTGGAAAAGAGCAAATGTTGTTCCTATTCATAAAAAGGGAGATAGAAGTAAAGAGGAAAACTATAGACCGGTTAGTCTGACCTCATTAGTCTGCAAGGTGCTTGAATCAATCATCAAAGATAAGATTGTTGAATTCTTGGAGCAAAATGAACTCATCAAGGATACACAGCATGGCTTTAGGAAGGGCCAGGGGCGGATCCAGGGGGAGGGCACAGGGGGCACGTGCCCCTCCCGAAACATCTGAGGAGGGCCCTTTTCGGTGCGCGTAGCGCGCCGAAAAAGGCCGACGAGACCGCGCGAAGCGCGGTATCATGGGCTCTCTAAGATACCACGCAAAGTGGTCTTTAGAGAGTTTAGAGCACTTCAGAGATCCTAAGAGCCAATAGGGCCCTCTCTGAAAGACCAGAGGGCTCCATGGAAGTTCAAAGGGCCCCTGTTCAGGTCAGAGGGACCCTGGCTAGACCGAAAGGGCCCCTGGGCGAGTCAGAAGAGCCCTGCACATGCCGAATGGCCCCTAGACAGTACAGAGGGCCCCTGGGCAGGTCGGAGGGCCCCTGGGCAGGTCGGAGGGCCCCTGGGCAGGTCGGAGGGCCCCTGGGCAGGTCGGAGGGCCCCTGGGCATGTCGGCAGGGCGACAAAGCAGCCAGCGCAGTCCCTTTCAGGTCGAAAGGGTCCCTAAGCAGGCTGGAGTGTCCCTGGACACACCAGAGGGCCCCTGGGAAGTTCAACGGGCCCATGTGCAGGTCAGAGGGTCTGCTGGGCCCTTTCAATGCTCGGGAATAGGGCCTTTTCAATGCTCGGTAATAGGGCCCTTTCAACGCTCGGGAGGGGAGCCCTTTCAGTGGGCTTGAAAAACACCCAAAACTCACACTCTCACACTATAGAACATTGTTTGGACGCCTTTATTAGTTAGTTGCTAGGATTTTTTTCTTTCTCGTCAGATGTGACTCTGACTCGTAAGAAGATGAGTCGACTCAACTTTGACTTGAGCAGCATCCAGGCGACTCAACTTTGACTCAAGCGACATCCATGTGAGTCAACTCTGACTCAAATTGCGTCCCTATTTTTCTTAAGCGACTCGACTCTGATTCAAGTTGAGTTGAGTCAGTTTTGAGTCAAATTTGACTCACCGACTCGGAGTCAAGCACAACCCTGGGCACTACATTAGTCAGAGATAGCCCTTGACGGACCTGAAAAGGGCCTGCGCCTGTTTGAGAGGATCCTTTTCAGGCCTCCGATGGTCCTAAGCCGGTCTGAGATGGCCTTTACTAGGCGACAGAGGACCCTATACCGGACACCAGGCGAGCCATTTGGGCTCGCCTGAGCCAGAGGCCTGGTCGGAGCCCTCTCAGACCTGGCAATGGCTCTCTCAAACGGACGGAGGAACATTCAAGTCTGGCAATGGCTCTCTCAGGCTTAGACAGGGCCCTCTTAGGCACAACGTTAGCACTCTCAAAGAGACTGAGGGACTTCTCTTACCGACCTTAGGGCCCTCTCACACCGGCACAGGACCCTCTCAGCACGACCGAGGGCCCTTTCAGACCTACCAGTGGTCCTCCAGACCAGCATAGGGCGCTCTCAAGTCTTGCAAGGGCCCTACAAGACTGACAGGTTGAGGGGCGTCACCGACGGGGGGTCGGGAAGGAGAGGGTCCGGCCACCAACTCTCAGAAGGGGGGGGGGGAGGGGGGCGGTCGACCGCCCCCCCCCCCAAACGCACACACTTTTTTCGGGGAAAGTTAACAATTTATCGTAAAAATTGCCTTTGCAACAGTCAAAATCCCGCTATTATTCCAAAGATTAAAAACTGGAAAATTTCGCGACGCTTCGCGGCATGACACCAGTTTCGCAATTGCTTATACAAATTGGGAAAATGGGAAAATTGATTCCATTAAATGTCTGGCAGAGGCTCTTGGCGGTAATTGATGGCCCCAGGTCCCACTCTCTTCATAAAATATTAACTTTTAACCCTATTTGTAACAGGCTCCTGGCTACCCCTATTTGTAACAGGGGGGGGGGGGCGGATTCCGCCCCCCGGAGATCTCGAGATCTACCCATCCGATTTTCAAAAATGAAACGGCGTTTGGTTCTCCTCATCACGATCTACATTTCTAAAACAAATCGGCATTTTTAATAGGGGGCAACATGGGGGCAAAAACTACACATTTTAGCTTTATATATCATCCAACACAGCTGTCATGTTTATTACCGATTTTAACACAACCAATGGGAATCAGAGATTGAATTGGAGATTTATAATTTATATATGGCGATCACTTTGGAAAATTCAAAAATCATAGGCGTGTGCAGGTCACTCAATATGGGGGTGAAGTAAATGCGGAATAAAACTATTTTTTATGTTTTTTTTATAAATGAAATGGTATGTTATTGTGACATTAGACAAAACAGTTATAAATCATATTTTTCGCCATAGGCGGTACCAGGTTAGTGAAAAAGGGAGGTCAAATAGGAAAAATATTAACCGCAGGCATGTTGCTACCCAGCACTATAAATAAGTTACTGATCGTAGATAGTTCCATTTTGCATATTGTACTTCATCATAGGCGCATCCAGGATCCAAACTGGGGAGGCGCAAGACCTTTTGATAAGTATATTATCCGCTATTATGATACTAACTAGTCAACAGTGACTATTTTACTTACAACTTCAATTAACATTGCTTACCCCCCTTTTTACCCTACCTGGACTCGCCTATTCTCTCATAATCGTTCGTAGAGTACCCTGTGGTGCGTGTTTCATCCGAAAACTGCAGTATGTTATGCCATTGTAGGCCCATGCATCTTATTTTCCTTGCAATAATATGACCCCCTTTCTTCCATTCCTGAGCGCGCCTCTGCAAAAAAGGATTGTATTCCCTCTCCTGGCCTCATATGTGCATATATCATTATAAGTTATCCGTCTATTGCGCCGTAATCGCTGGCATATCGTCATCACCATGTCAGTCCCCCCCCCTTTCATGCGCCTGAACACGCCCCTGCAACTCTATATGTAATAAATTATGAAAATAATGGAAGGAGAAGCTATCTTTTACATCTTGATAGCTATAAATGCTCCCTACATCGCTCTATTTGCTTCCCGCCAAGCATTTAATACTTCCTGGACCCCCCCCCCCTTCAAGCCCCTGAAACCGCCTATGCCATGCAATTTTTATGATATTTCATTAACATCAACTAATTTGCACTTGTTGCAATCACCGTAAACCGATGTAACTCCTTCACACTTTAGGCAGTTAGGAAGAAACCGTGAAGATCGCATTTCCGTATTATCGCCAAATATCGCCGCCGAACCCTCCCAAAACCGTGCCCCTCTGTTCAAACCGCAAACCGCCTCTGTTCAGGTTAAGAACTCAAAATTTGGAATCCAAATGCGGAATTCAATTCTAGGAAAAGTCCCAAAATTGCATGGGCCTGCTCCCAGCCTTTCTGGAGATATCTGCGAAAAACATGAGGGGGGGGGGCGGAATCCCCATCATTCATATATACTATTGAGCGCTGACTGCCACCGGTCATCGTGATTTACTATCTGAGGCTAGCTAATGTATATGAAAAACCATCTTAATTTCAATATTTTGCATCATACCGAGATATGCAACCAGGAAAAGGGGTTACTTGAAGGTTGGCTCCAATCACGGTCTGGTTCGAATATTACAATTGCGTTTTCCAGGACCTAAAATTCAATTGTTCACGCCGCGGCGTCACATCAGGGGCCAGGGGCTCCGCCACAGGGGGGACGGGGGGGGGACATGTCCCCCCAACATTTTCTGATTTTAACATTACGCCTATGGGCGTTGCATGAAAAGAATCGACTTCAGAATGCCTCCGTCCCCTCCCCCCCCCCCCCCCCAACTTTCGGAAGGTGGCGGCGCCCTTGTCATCATCATAACGAAGCCAGTCATCGTCTTCGGGTTCGTCGTAACGCTGAATTGAATTAATACAATTTTAGCTTCTTATTCTCTACAAGGTTCATCGCCTGTATTTCTGGGTTTTATCAGGCCAATCCGTAAGATTTTGTCTGCGCTTGGCGGCGCTAAATAACAAGTACCTACTGTAACATTAAAATCCACTGACATTACAAATGTTGCAAAGGCACGCAGAACAAATGTGGTTACATTTGTTTCTCTCATTTCAGCCGACCCCCCACTCAAAAATTGTCGGCGACGCCCCTGCATAGGGCACTCTCAGGCCTGACGATGGCCCTCTTAGGCTTGTCAAGGGCTTTCTCCTACCTGCAAATACACTCTCAGACCGACTGGAGGCCCTTTCAGACCCGCAAAAACGCCCGGGGCCCTTTTCAGCTCGAGGGCCCCTTGAAGTATGATGTGCCCCTCCCGAAAAGTTTCCCTGGATCCGCCCCTGGGAAGGGCCGTTCTTGTTTAACTAATCTTCTGGAGTTTTTGGATGTTGTAACAGATAGCTTTGATCAGGGTAAACAGCTAGATGTAGCTTTTCTTGATTTCAGTAAAGCATTTGACAAAGTTCCCCATACAAGACTGGGGTTGCAACTTAAAATGCATGGGATCAGGGGCAAGATTCTGGATTGGATAGAAACGTGGCTTTCAGGACGCCAGCAAAGGGTTATATTGAATGGGTACCAATCACAATGGAAGGAGGTTCTCAGTGGGGTTCCACAGGGCTCAGTCCTGGGCCCATTGCTTTTTATAATATTTGTGAATGCAATTGAGAACAGTATAGACAGCAAAGTCTTGAAATTTGCAGACGATCTAAAAGTTGTCAGGATTATTAGAGGAAAACATGATCAGGATGTTTTTCAATCAGATCTGGACAAGCTAGTTGAGTGGTCTGAAGCATGGCAGATGAAATTCAATTTGAGTAAATGTAAGATTATGCACGCTGGACGGGTTAGCAGTAAACATAGGTATGAAATGGGTGGGCAGAAAATGGAGCAGATTGAAAAGGAAAGAGATTTAGGTGTCGTGGTAAACAATAGACTATCAGCGTCAGACCAGGTTGTAGAAGCTAGGAAAAAGGCACTTAGAATGCTAGGGGCCATTAACAGAAATGTTTCCTACAAGAGTGAAAAGGTAATAACAAAACTGTATTGTGCATACGTTAGACCACATTTGGAGTATTGTGTACAAGCCTGGTCTCCAACATATGAGAAAGATTGCTGGTTGTTAGAAAGAGTTCAAAAAAGGGCAACAAAAATGGTTAATTGTCTTGGTAGTTTACCTTATGAAGATAGATTAAACAAATTGGGTATGTTTTCACTTAGATATAGAAGGCTAAGAGGAGATCTAATTGAAGTCTTCAAATTTGTAAATAGTCAGCATTCTGGATATTTAAAGGGTATGTTTGAGTTCAATAGGGAAAATCGAGGTAGAGGTCATCAGCATAAACTCATTATGAAACAAAGTAGGACTAGGCTACGACAGTCATTTTTCAGTAGAAGGGTTGTAGGACATTGGAATATGCTACCAGGGGATGTCGCTGATGCAGTGACACTTGCTTCCTTCAAAATTAGATTAGATAAATACTTTACAGAGAAGGGATTAGTTCATAAATACTCGTGGGATTAGCCTTCTTTTATGCAGGTAGAGTAAGGTGATTTGAAGGGGCGAGACTGGTGGAGGGGGGGGGGGGGTGGGGTGGGGTGGGGTGCAACCTCGGATGGGCCCAAGAGGCTCTTTGTTGCACTTTTCTTTTATGTCTTTATGTCTTTATGTCTTATTTGTTGTCGACTCAATCATGGTTTCTACCTGAGTTCTTCGATTCAATCACGACTTAAAGCCAAGCCCTTCAAAATTGTAGCGACTCAATCAGTTTGAGTCGCAAAAACTGCTCGATTCATGAGTCGCGACTCAATCAGAGTTGAATCGTATACAAGTCTGACACCAACACTAGCCTTATTTCTCGAAGTATAATGCAACAGTTATTGTAACTTTACATTTTGATTGCAATGCCAATTATACTTTGCATTTTGACTTTACATTGTGAGTGTCATGCCAATAGGAACAGCGTAACATCGGCCATAGTATGCATAGGCGTAGGAACAGGGGGGGGGGGGGCGGGGGGGGGGGCATTGCCCCCTCACTTTTCGTTTTTTTGGTGGGCTAAAATCTGTATTTTTGCTTGGTGAGAAAAAATTTTGATGGCAAAAGGTTCGCCAAGACGAGAACAGCCCAAATCTGCAAAGAAATCTTCCATAGGGGGCTGGGGTACTCGCAAAACGAGATCACAGTTTCACTGCCCCCCCCCCCCCCCACCTTTCGTGACGTTCCTACGTTCCTGATAGCATGGACCAAAGAAGTCCCAATTATGTTCCCATTTTCACCCTTATCAGTATTTACCAGACGAGATGTGTAGCAACAGTGCTAATTCACCACTCTGCGCCTGGAGTATGGCAGCGTAGCACGGGAAAAACCTTGTTCACACCCAATCAAAGCGGCATGTGGCGTTTGCTGCGTATTCCATTTTCTATGGAGCCTGCTCAGACGTGGTGGCCGAGTCGATTTGAACGTCCCCGTGTTCAGAGCCTGCTCAGACGTGGTGGCCGAGTCGATTTGAACGGCCCCGTGTTCAGAGCCTGCTCAGACGTGGTGGCCGAGTCGATTTGAACGGCCGTGTTCAGAGCCTGCTCAGACGTGGTGGCCGAGTCGATTTGAACGGCCGTGTATGGAGCCTGCTCAGACGTGGTGGCCGAGTCGATTTGAACGGCCGTGTATGGAGCCTGCTCAGACGTGGTGGCCGAGTCGATTTGAACGGCCGTGTATGGAGCCTGCTCAGACGTGGTGGCCGAGTCGATTTGAACGGCCGTGTTCAGAGCCTGCTCAGACGTGGTGGCCGAGTCGATTTGAACGGCCCTGTGTTCAGAGCCTGCTCAGACGTGGTGGCCGAGTCGATTTGAACGGCCGTGTTCAGAGCCTGCTCAGACGTGGTGGCCGAGTCGATTTGAACGGCCCCGTGTTCAGAGCCTGCTCAGACGTGGTGGCCGAGTCGATTTGAACGGCCGTGTTCAGAGCCTGCTCAGACGTGGTGGCCGAGTCGATTTGAACGGCCGTGTTTCGCCGTCAGTCTCCTGACAGCACAGGACGCGTGCTGAGGTCGTGCATGAAATGTAGCCATCGGTCAAGAGGCTATTTCAGATCACTCGGGACCGACAGGCGGCCACTGGTACCGTGTAATCGGCATGGACCGTGCAGTGCGCACTGTTTACCATTGTGTATTACCACCGCCACGGCCGCTCTCCTGGCCGGCCGACCTGCACCAGTTCCATCAGATGTGCTTTACTGACAGGTTTTACTGACAGCTCTGGCAGCTGACAGCTGGAGATGTGAGCTGTGAACAGGAGAACCAGCCCGATCTGAAGGTTCCGCTGGCGATCAGCCGGCGGCGGACCTGTCAGATTGTGGTCAGAGATGCCACGTTGGTCCGCTATAGATCCTGCCGAGTTAGCCGACAGAGCTGATCCGACGCAGATTGCTTGTCAGCACTCGGCACAGAGGAGGGTGACCCCGGTGACATTTAGCGGCCACTGTGCAACTGGCATCGACTGAACAATCCTCCAGCATCCTCAGCGTCGTCAGAGCACAGACCAATCAACCAGCAGCGGTTCTCGCAACTCGCCATTCGATCATACCAATCCGCTGTCCAGCGATCATCAAAACTCTCCGCAACTGTCTCATGAACACACCGTAAACGTAAGGAGCTCCTCTCTTCTACGTAACAACAGACGAGGCGCTCCCTCGGCATCCAAACTATGGCCGTCAGAGCGGATACCGAGCGGGAGGCTCCGGCCGTCAGAGCGGGTACCACCGCCGACGGCAGTAGGGTGGGGGGTAATTAGCGGAGTTTTTGCAGCCTGGCGGCCTTGTTAGCGGTGATTAGTGTTGCTGCACTGGCGCCGGATCGCTCCATCGGTGCGGGAAGGGTACCGGGACGGCACAGAACTCACATGGGATGCCGCATCACGGCGCCGTCCGGATCGCTCCATCGGTGCGGGAAGGGTACCGGGACGGCACAGAACTGCCACGGGACGCCACATGGGAACTGCCACAGGATGCCGCATCACGGCGCCGGATCGCTCCATCGGTGCGGGAAGGGTACCGGGACGGCACAGAACTGCCACGGGACGCCACATGGGAACTGCCACAGGATGCCGCATCACGGCGCCGGATCGCTCCATCGGTGCGGGAAGGGTACCGGGACGGCACAGAACTGCCACGGGATGCCGCATCACGGCGCCGTCCGGATCGCTCCATCGGTGCGGGAAGGGTACCGGGACGGCACAGAACTGCCACGGGATGCCGCATCACGGCGCCGTCCGGATCGCTCCATCGGTGCGGGAAGGGTACCGGGACGGCACAGAACTGCCACGGGACGCCACATGGGAACTGCCACGGGATGCCGCATCACGGCGCCGGATCGCTCCATCGGTGCGGGAAGGGTACCGGGACGGCACAGAACTGCCACGGGACGCCACATGGGAACTGCCACGGGATGCCGCATCACGGCGCCGTCCGGATCGCTCCATCGGTGCGGGAAGGGTACCGGGACGGCACAGAACTGCCACGGGACGCCACATGGGAACTGCCACAGGATGCCGCATCACGGCGCCGGATCGCTCCATCGGTGCGGGAAGGGTACCGGGACGGCACAGAACTGCCACGGGATGCCGCATCACGGCGCCGTCCGGATCGCTCCATCGGTGCGGGAAGGGTACCGGGACGGCACAGAACTGCCACGGGACGCCACATGGGAACTGCCACGGGATGCCGCATCACGGCGCCGGATCGCTCCATCGGTGCGGGAAGGGTACCGGGACGGCACAGAACTGCCACAGGATGCCGCATCACGGCGCCGGATCGCTCCATCGGTGCGGGAAGGGTACCGGGACGGCACAGAACTGCCACGGGACGCCACATGGGAACTGCCACAGGATGCCGCATCACGGCGCCGGATCGCTCCATCGGTGCGGGAAGGGTACCGGGACGGCACAGAACTGCCACGGGACGCCACATGGGAACTGCCACAGGATGCCGCATCACGGCGCCGGATCGCTCCATCGGTGCGGGAAGGGTACCGGGACGGCACAGAACTGCCACGGGACGCCACATGGGAATTACCACGGGATGCCGCATCACGGCGCCGGATCGCTCCATCGGTGCGGGAAGGGTACCGGGACGGCACAGAACTGCCACGGGATGCCGCATCACGGCGCCGGATCGCTCCATCGGTGCGGGAAGGGTACCGGGACGGCACAGAACTGCCACGGGACGCCACATGGGAATTACCACGGGATGCCGCATCACGGCGCCGTCCGGATCGCTCCATCGGTGCGGGAAGGGTACCGGGACGGCACAGAACTGCCACGGGACGCCACATGGGAACTGCCACAGGATGCCGCATCACGGCGCCGTCCAGACCGCGTCGTCAGGGAAGGGTACCGGGACGCCACATGGGAACTGCCACGGGACGCCACATGGGAACTGCCACAGGATGCCGCATCACGGCGCCGGATCGCTCCATCGGTGCGGGAAGGGTACCGGGACGGCACAGAACTGCCACGGGACGCCACATGGGAACTGCCACAGGATGCCGCATCACGGCGCCGTCCGGATCGCTCCATCGGTGCGGGAAGGGTACCGGGACGGCACAGAACTGCCACGGGATGCCGCATCACGGCGCCGGATCGCTCCATCGGTGCGGGAAGGGTACCGGGACGGCACAGAACTGCCACGGGACGCCACATGGGAACTGCCACAGGATGCCGCATCACGGCGCCGGATCGCTCCATCGGTGCGGGAAGGGTACCGGGACGGCACAGAACTGCCACGGGATGCCGCATCACGGCGCCGGATCGCTCCATCGGTGCGGGAAGGGTACCGGGACGGCACAGAACTGCCACGGGACGCCACATGGGAACTGCCACAGGATGCCGCATCACGGCGCCGGATCGCTCCATCGGTGCGGGAAGGGTACCGGGACGGCACAGAACTGCCACGGGACGCCACATGGGAACTGCCACAGGATGCCGCATCACGGCGCCGGATCGCTCCATCGGTGCGGGAAGGGTACCGGGACGGCACAGAACTGCCACGGGACGCCACATGGGAACTGCCACGGGATGCCGCATCACGGCGCCGGATCGCTCCATCGGTGCGGGAAGGGTACCGGGACGGCACAGAACTGCCACGGGACGCCACATGGGAACTGCCACAGGATGCCGCATCACGGCGCCGTCCGGATCGCTCCATCGGTGCGGGAAGGGTACCGGGACGGCACAGAACTGCCACGGGACGCCACATGGGAACTGCCACGGGATGCCGCATCACGGCGCCGTCCGGATCGCTCCATCGGTGCGGGAAGGGTACCGGGACGCCACAGAACTGCCACGGGACGCCACATGGGAACTGCCACAGGATGCCGCATCACGGCGCCGTCCAGACCGCGTCGTCAGGGAAGGGTACCGGGACGCCACATGGGAACTGCCACGGGACGCCACATGGGAATTACCACGGGATGCCACATGGGAATTACCACGGGATGCCGCATGGGAATTACCACGGGATGCCGCATGGGAATTACCACGGGATGCCGCATCACGGCGCCGTCCAGACCGCGTCGTCAGGGAAGGGTACCGGGACGCCACATGGGAACTGCCACAGGATGCCGCATCACGGCGCCGTCCAGACCGCGTCGTCAGGGAAGGGTACCGGGACGCCACATGGGAACTGCCACGGGACGCCACATGGGAACTGCCACGGGATGCCGCATCACGGCGCCGTCCAGACCGCGTCGTCAGGGAAGGGTACCGGGACGCCACATGGGAACTGCCACGGGACGCCACATGGGAATTACCACGGGATGCCGCATCACGGCGCCGTCCAGACCGCGTCGTCAGGGAAGGGTACCGGGACGCCACATGGGAACTGCCACGGGACGCCACATGGGAATTACCACGGGATGCCGCATCACGGCGCCGTCCAGACCGCGTCGCCAGGGAAGGGTACCGGGACGCCACATGGGAACTGCCACGGGACGCCACATGGGAATTACCACGGGATGCCGCATCACGGCGCCGTCCAGACCGCGTCGCCAGGGAAGGGTACCGGGACGCCACATGGGAACTGCCACGGGACGCCACATGGGAATTACCACGGGATGCCGCATCACGGCGCCGTCCGGACCGCGTCGTCAGGGAAGGGTACCGGGACGCCACATGGGAACTGCCACGGGACGCCACATGGGAATTACCACGGGATGCCGCATCACGGCGCCGTCCAGACCGCGTCGCCAGGGAAGGGTACCGGGACGCCACATGGGAACTGCCACGGGACGCCACATGGGAATTACCACGGGATGCCGCATCACGGCGCCGTCCGGACCGCGTCGTCAGCTGGGAGCCACATGAAAGCTGCGAGCTGGAGATAACACGTCGCAATGGGGAGACAACACGGCATGTGGAGGATGAGGAACGTTCCGAGAATGCGGCACTGGTGGCAGGCGGTTACTTGGCGTGGCTTCTGGGTGAGATTCCTGGTGTTTGGATGGGTATGCCACGTGCCTCCTTGGGTGATAATTAATTCCTGTATCTTAAATTTACGCACAAAAGTGCCGGTCTGACCGTGGTCGCCGGGTCGCTTAAAAATACAGACTATTTAGTGTGTCGGAAATATTTAATTTAATTTGAAGAAGATGTATAATATAAAAATTACAACCTATTCGTTTTAAGTGACCAATGACTAGGTAGGAGCACAAATCTTGCTCCAACAGCATCAAACCCGTTTCCAAATCCACCCAATTTCACGCATGATCAGGCTCTTCTCTCCGCCGGACCTTGCGACACCCCCTTCACCCTGGCATGTTTACCTGCCTGACCTCCCCATAAGGTAATGCGTGCCGACAGGCCGTTCAAACCGCTGACCCCCGCCACTCGGATACACAATAAACTCACATTAATAAACTGAGCCGTAGATCAGCGCTGGCGGCGGACACTTCACACCTCCGAACGGCGCATTACGACAGGCGTGCAATCAAAATGCAAATCTCACAGTACTAAAACAGCCGCCTGGACGCGGCCGCGCTCGGCATGGTCAGGGAGTGACTGATCGCCCACTTGGGCATGCATGGCTTCATGTGATTGCCGCCGCACTGAGAGTCTGATTGACCATCAGGGTAGGCGATTTGCGGGTGTATTTATCTGTGGGTTAAATATCACCATAAATCCAGTGCCATCGGAAAAATGGACGGCATGCTAATGCATGCGATTGGAATGTCGAAAAACGTAGTGATTTTCCTAGCAATGAAAACCAACGGAGGCGGAGGATGCTCGCTCAACTTCATCTACAATGATCACTTTTGCTCACTGTGCAGTCTAACTTCAAATACCATGTCCGAAATCCACTTTGCTTTGCTCCGAAAAACTGTCACAGTGGCCGACTGCGGAGTGCTGACCATGTAGCAGTCGGGTCACGCTCCGCGGGAACCACTTCCGCAAGTCCCTGCAGCCGTCTCCAGGCGCGGCACGACCATCCGAGCCCGTCCCAGACTGTCCCGGCCGCAAGACCGCGCAACGAAACTGCATAGCAATCGCCGCATTCTGCGATAATCCGGATGTGGTATGTGTGTTTGTCGCCAGAGCGACACAGTGACTTTGGTTTTTGGATACATGTATGGGATAACAATGCCGGGATGTTTTCGTTTGGGATCGAAAAACAGAACTATCCGTCGGCATTGAATGCAGTCACTATGTGCTGCATCCACCTGAGGATCCAGTAACCAGAAACAAGTCCAGCCGGAAAATCAGCAAAAACAAGAACATCGAAATTCCCTTTCGCACCCTAATTCTGCAGTAATTCCTTCTCTATGGCCACGCAGGAGCCGATCCTCGGCAGAGCCGAGTGTTCCTCTTCCGGCCGAAGAGGACGCATCTCCCAAACAGCACGAGAACGTGTAGTCGGAGAGGACATAATACCCCTTCCAGCCGGCAGGAGGGGGTGCAGCGGCGCCGATCCGTCGCTTTCGACGCCGTCTCGTCGGGCGCGTCGCTCGGCCGGGGACACCCCGCGGCGCTGTTGTGTGGGGTGATAGATGGGTACGTTGCGCCGCGTGGGACACACGCACGCCGTCTGCGCGCTGGCGCCGTATTGGTGATCAGGCCCGCCGGACGTCCGTCCGAGAGCGCCAGCCACCCCGGCAGGCCACATGGGATGGCATTGATCCTCTCGCGCGATAATTATTTTTTTTGATTATGTTCTTTGTTATGAACAAGGAAGGATTCGTATATCATTCATATTTTGAGAGAATGGAAGTAAAGCTGCCCAAGCATTGCAGAATGAACGATTGGACACAATATCACGCTACCATCAGTAGTATATATCACGCTACCATCAGTAGTATATATCACGCTACCATCAGTGCTTTAACCCGCGAGTTACTGGGGTATATTTAATAACGCGACTTACTGGGGGGGGGGGGGGGGCTATTTTTTGCCCCCCCCCCTCGGATCTCCGGAACTACTTGACCGAATGTAAAAATTCAAACGGCATTCGATATCCCTGGGAAATTTATCGAGGGAAACATAATATTGTTGACCTGGGGGTCACTGATGACGTCACAGGTCAGGTCAAGTACAAAATGTTTGGCCGTGTCAGAAGGTCTCGATGGATGGAATTGTCGCGCAAAATTGCGATATTAAACGCATCAGCTGTCGATAAATCGGTATGATGTGTGTGTCTGACACTTCTAAGTACCCTTCTAAGCTGTTTATGAACTTGGGTCAGGTCAAGGTCATCCGAGGTCACGAGGTCAAACTGCAGATTACGGTCATTAGGCGTTGTAACACATGTATATGGGTTTGTTTTCGTCTAGAACGCTAAAAATTACCTTAGAACATTGTTTGTTCCATATAAATAGAAGTAAAAAGCAAAAATGGAAATGCGTTTTTTATGCATAGTAATGCTGTGAGAGGTGGTCGATTTTGGTCATTTAAAGGTCATAACTCAGTCATTTTTGAAGATATTGACTTCAAATTTGGTACACATATTCACCGCACACGTTTCTATCACATATATTCCGGTTTTGGATAATTCTGATTTTTTCTTGAAAATTTTGTACAAAAATCAAATGTATTTGGATTTCTCAAAATTTTGAATTTCAAAAACACTCAACACTCCGAGATAGCAGTTTGATAGCCCGGTCTATTGTCAGTAATTTGATTTAAGCCAATTGAGTTTATCTCAAACGTCGTACCTTTGCCAGCGTTTTCCGCAAACCATTATTTTGCAACAAAAACCTAAGAACATGACGTCACTCTGACGTCATTCCCAGTCGACCTATCATAGCCTCATATTTTTCCTTTTGCCAACATGTGTCGAATTGATGTGAGAGAAGGTACTGCAAGTTTGGGGACGATACCGGTGTTTGTTTAGGAGTTATTGCAAAATAACGGGAAGGGGGCAAAAAATAGCCCCCCCCCCCCCCCCAGTAAGTCGCGGGTTAAACACAAATAATATCAAGTTATTATGCCCTGAATAATTATTTCAGTCATATCCTTATTTTATTTTCAACAATATCATTCAAAACATATATAAATCTGTCCGTATGCAAGCTGGTCGAAAACCCTGTTACAACCCGAAATGTTCTGTTCGAAATATTCGTGACAATGCGATGACTTGTTGAAACGCATGCACTACCAAAATAACTTCTGCACCTACGTACTCTTTTGTGTCTTGTGTGTTTAAAACGGACATAAACTGATTAAAAGTCAGAAAGGAATGTAAGTCACGGCTTTACTCCACTCCCGGTGCTATTTGTAATGAGATTAAGCTACGCGCCGGCTGGCACTGGAATCTGCAGAGCCGAGGTGTTCCGTATTTGGCATGGAATGTGCACACCCGCATGGCGTGCCACGAGGCATGCGTCGACAATGTACTTAATGCATGCCCAGCTGTGCTCGGTGTGTTTGTCTTTTTAGTTAAGGACATCATTAAGTTTAAGGATTTATAATGACTCAGTCAGAAGAAGTGATTACTGGTGAGACATTTCACATGTATTGTCAAATATTATTGAAATATATTTTAATATAAACATATTTTCCTAAAATATATAAGAAATATCAAACTGTATCATGGGAACCTCAAATAGCGAAACGATTTTAGATGAAGCTAAGCCGGACCGAGAGACAATCCGTAACAGACAGTGCGCAAAAAGTTATTTGTCATTTTGGTGTTGTGCCGGCGGTGTATTGTGATTCTAAACAGGACTCGCGCGGTGCGCCAGCTGCCTCGGTTCTGGACGACCGACACTGGGTGCTGCTCCTGTTTACTTCCGACTGTCGGAGTCGACAGGGGGTGGAAGCTCCCCCACCGGGGCACCGCGTGACGTCATCGAAGGAATGTGACGTCACTAGTGGCGCGGTGGGCGCAGGTCACAACGTGGCGGTGCGGTGGTGGCACGCCATGGCCGTGCAGTCAATATCAGGGGGCGATGTCGAGTGGGCATTTATACATGCCATAGCCTAATTAAACATAAACAATTTGATTTCCATCTTCAGGTTTTGCTTGTACCCCGTCTGCAGTTTTTTACGATGCTCCGAAATGAAATATGCGCTGCACCGTAGAAATCCCGTGACTTGACAACAAAGCGACGGAGACCTCACGGTGCTCACCCACAAAGACTTCTGACTGTCAGAAACGCTCCTCGCCAACAGCCGGAAGCGATCGTCATTGATTAATGACCTGCAATCATCCTCCAAAGCATGCTGGTTCCTGCAGTGCTCCCCATGTTGCACTAAAAACCAGGCGAGTGACGCAGATGATGGTTGAACATTGACAGACAGACCGCAGACGCAGAGTCCGCAGAGTCTGCGGCCCGCCTTGTGTTCGGTGAGCAGCTCCCAACAGCTGACGATGCCCAATTTGACGCACCACAGACGAGCTAGCGGTGTAGACCACAGAGCCGATGTCGTTACTGCATGCCGCCAGTCTTCTTTGTGGCCCAGCTGTCGGTTTGACAAGTCGAAGGACGCGTTAAAGAGCGCTAATTACGTGGCCTTGGGCTCAATGTGTTTGTGGCACACGCATGACTTACTAGATATGCATCAAGTGAAGAAGGCAATCACGCACAAGGCGTGCGTTTTTGTCGCGGCTCTGCAGTTGGATAATTTCGCAGTACGTCGCAGGGGTCACGTGACGTCACTGACAGTCAAGGACTAATGCCGACTCACATTGGTCTGGTTAGAGCTCAGCGATTCAGACCCATTGACCGGGGTAGAAATGTATGGTATCATTTATCTCATATCCATTTCATGGATTGGACATTGGATGATACTAGACAAAGGTCTTCTGCAGATAAATTGCTTTGGTTGCATTTCATTGAAGATACCCAGTCAGAAGTTAAATTGCATTTTTCTCTCGCGAACATGGCGCGAGTAATGCTTCACCGAACACAAGTTGGACAAGTCTTAGCTTTATTTTCAAAACTATGAAGCGTATCTTAATGTTTCACACTGGGTAGGTCATAAGTTACATCCTTGACTACAAGTGCCATCACATATTTAAAAGAAGAAACAAGCCTGGACCTCATGAAATACAGCTGGCAAGATGTGTCCCTTGATTGCACTCTTAACGGTGGTTAAATTTTTGAGGGACCACATAACTTACTGCGCCAAGTTAATCGCTTAAGTAATGGGCCTCTTGGGATGAAGCGTTAATGAAAAGTCTCAAAATATATGGTGCCGTCCATCACGGCTTCTTTCATACCGGCACCACCGCAATGTTGGCCGCGTACTGGCAGCGTCCAGGGTGACCCGGGGGCCGGACAGCCGGACTGAGAGAGGGAGACGGCGCCCACCTGCACTGTCAGCGTCCAGGGTGACCCGGGGGCCGGACAGCCGGACTGGGAGAGGGAGACGGCGCCCTCCTGCACTGTCAGCGTCCAGGGTGACCCGGGGGCCGGACAGCCGGACTGGGAGAGGGAGACGGCGCCCACCTGCACTGTCAGCGTCCAGGGTGACCCGGGGGCCGGACAGCCGGACTGGGAGAGGGAGACGGCGCCCACCTGCACTGTCAGCGTCCAGGGTGACCCGGGGGCCGGACAGCCGGACTGGGAGAGGGAGACGGCGCCCACCTGCACTGTCAGCGTCCAGGGTGACCCGGGGGCCGGACAGCCGGACTGGGAGAGGGAGACGGCGCCCACCTGCACTGTCAGCGTCCAGGGTGACCCGGGGGCCGGACAGCCGGACTGGGAGAGGGAGACGGCGCCCACCTGCACTGTCAGCGTCCAGGGTGACCCGGGGGCCGGACAGCCGGACTGGGAGAGGGAGACGGCGCCCACCTGCAGGTTCTGCATCACTGCCCCGGACCTGCGTCACCATGGCTGAACACCACTTAGCGGAGGATCCGGTTGCGGTGAGACATGGGCAGAGCAGACAGGCACGAGTCGTACTTAAGTGAGAAATGGGTCTCGTACACTCAACCGATGTCAAAGGTGAAAGAAAAGAGGTAATGCATGATTGCTGGTATGGTTAGTAACCAAATGTGCGGCAAATCCTGAATGTGTTCACGGAATTTTCCGCGCATTCCTTACAACCGTACAGATTGCAGATGTTGCAGATCCAACGAGCAGATCAACTGTAAATATAGCAAACGCGGTGTCGTTATTACCGAGTACTCAGTACACACGGCCAAATTTGCTGATTGATAAGGCATATACTTCAAGGATTATAACGAAGTTGAAGCACTGATAATTTGTTTGCACTCCTTCCTCCAGATATATAGTACACATGAATGGCCATTCACCATAACTATGGTAAAAGGCAAGGGCAAAGGCTAACACTGACGTGGCTAACACTGACACTGACCTGGGTTGCATGTGGAGCACGCCCAGTAGTGAGTCTCTTGCTGCAATGTTCAATTTGTTTAATTTCCTTGCATGCAAGTTTCTAGAGATGCGTATCCATTACCGATAGGCACGTAGCCAATGGGGGGGGGGGGCGGGTGCGGCCTCCCCCCTCTCCCCCCGGAGGCTAGGATGGGCCGAAAAGGGCCGACGAGACCGCGAGAAGCGCGATATAATGGGCTCTTTACCACGCGAAGCGTGGTCTTTAGAGAGTTTAGAGCACTTCAAAGGCCCTTTAGGGCCATCAGGGCCCTCTCTGAAAGATCAAAGGGCCCCTTGGACGTTCAAAAGAGCCCTGTGTATGTCAAAGGGCCCCTGACGGCTGACCAGACCGAAAGGGCCCCTGAGCGGGTCAGAGAGCGGGTCCCTGAACACGTCGAATGGGCCCCTAGCCAGCACAGAAGGGTCCCTGGGCAGGTCTAGAGACCCCTGAGCATGTCGGCAGGGCGACAAAGCGGCCAGCGCAGTCCCTTGCCAGGTCATAAGGGCCCCTGAGCAGGTTGGAGGGCCCCTGGAGAGATCAGAGAGCCCCTGGGAAGTTAAAAGGGCCCCTGTACAGGTCAGAGGGCCCCCTGACCAGACTGAAAGGGCCCCTAGGTGGGTCAGAAGGGCCCCTGAACATTCCGAATGGGCCTCTAGTCAGCACTGAGGGCCCCCAGAGCAGGTCAAAGGGCCCTTGGAGCATGTCGCAAGGCGACAAAGCAGCCAGCGCAGTCCATTGTCAGGTCGGAAGGGCCTCTTAGAAGGCTGAAGGGCCCCTGGAGAGACCAGATAGCTCCTGGAAAGTTCAAAGGGCCCCTTGTGTAGATCGGAGGGGCCACTGATCAGACCAAAAGGACCCCTGGGCGTGTAAGAAGGGCCCTGAACATGCCGAATTGGTCCCTAGCCAATACGGAGGGCCCCAGGGCAGGTCGGAGGGCCCCTTGAGCATGTCGGCAGGGCGACAAAGCAGCCAGCGCAATCTGACCAGAAGAGTCGCTGGGCAGATCGGAGGGGCTCCTGGCAAGTCAGAGGTCCCTGGCTAGACCGAAAGGGTCCCTGGACCGGTCGGAAGAGCCCTTGAACATGCCGGATGAGTTCTTAGCCAGACTGCCCAGGGGCCCCTCGCCCCTGGGCAGGTCGGATGGGCCCATGAACATGTCGGCAGGACGACAAAGCAGCCAGTGCAGTCCCTGGCCAGGTCGGAAGGACCTCTGAGCAGGCCGAATGGCCCTTGACTCACAAGAGGGTCTTCTTGGAAGGTCAGTGGAGTCCCTGGTCAGACCGGAAGGGCCAACAGCACGTAGATATCCCAGATGAAGATTAAATACAAAGAGGACATACTCCACAAGAAAAAGTATTAAAAGCGGAGGTTTCGGGTATATTGTAACACCCTTCGCCAGGGTGTCCGGAAACATTGGCGAATGTCATTTTGCCGAATGTCATTTTGGCGAATGCATATTGTCGAAGGATACTTTGACGACATGTCTTTTTGTCGAAATGTGAATATGCCGAAAGCAAAATGGCGAATGCCTTTTTGTCGAAATGCCCTTTCGCCGAAGTGTCAAAATGTCGAAATGTTTTTTGTCGACATGTCATTTTGTCGACATGTGAAGAAAAAAAATAGAAATGTTTTTTTGCCGAATAACACTTTGTCGACATGTGAAAAGGTCGATATGCCTTTTTGCCGAAATGTCATTTTGTCGACATGTGAAAAAGCCGAAATGTCATTTTGACGAATGTTACTTTGTCGACGTGTGAAAAGGTCGAAATGCCTTTTTGCCGAAATGTCATTTTGTCAACATGTGAAAAAGTATAAATGCCCTTTTGCCGAATGTCATTTTGTCATGTGAAAAGATCGAAATGCCTTTTTTGCCGAGTACATCCTGCTCCACTGACCCTCTCTTGCTCCTGCGGTTTAGCACCATCCACCAGGGTTTGCATTAGAGGTGGCAAAAGTTCTCGGCAAGTTTCATAGCCACTCTGCAGCTTTTTGAAGGTCAATTAGCTGACAAGAAATGGTCATCTAAATCATCTGTATACGAATGGGGGAGGGGCGATTGCCCCCCCCCCCCCCCCCCCCCCCCCCCCCCGCCTGGCAGCGCCCCTGCCTTCTACCTCCAGGAGCTCCCCGGTTCCTACGGTTCCCGCTCAGCGGGGAATAACCGACGAACCAAGCATCCAATCATATATCAGTGCACGTAGGTAGCACCATGGCCAGCTTCCGGCTTTCCGGCTTGAGCCGGAAAATGAAGCACGACTAGGGTCTAGAATCGCTTGGGTGCGTGCACTCCGCGGGCAACTACTATGAGCAGCGATAGCTGGCTCCGCTTTGGTTGCCGGTGGAGGATCGCTGTTGATGCTTATGATGATTGGGGCGCACAAACAATATTGACACATGACGGCAATTGCTGCGCATGGCACCAAAGGCATTCGGCATTCGGCAAAAATAAATTTAGAACATTTCACATGTCGATAAAATGACATTCGGCAAAAGGGCATTTCGACTTTTTCACATGTCGACAAAATGACAATTCGTCAAAAAAGCATTTCGACCTTTCCACACGTCGACAAAGTCACATTCGGTAAAATTACATTTCGGCTTTTTGACATGTCGACAAAATGACATTTCGGCAAAAAGACATTTCGATCTTTTCACATGTCGGCAAAATGACATTCGGCAAAAAGACATTTCGACTTTTTCACATGTCGGCAAAATCACATTTCGGCAAAAAGTAATTTCGATCTTTTCACATGTCGGCAAAATGACATTCGGCAAGAAGACATTTCGACTTTTTCACATGTCGTAAAAATCGCATTTAGACCTTTTGACATGTCGGCAAAAAGACATTTCGACAAAATTACATGTCGGCAAAAAGGCATTTCGATAAAAAGACATTCGCCATTTTGCTTTCGGCATATTCACATATCGTCAAAAAGACATTTCGTTAAAGTGTTCTTCGACAATATGCATTCGTGAAAATGACATTCGGCAAAACGACATTCACCAATGTGTCCTGTAACCATTGTAATACCCTTCGTCAGGGTGTTACAATATACCGGAAAGCTCCGGTTTTAATTGTTCTTGTAGAGTAAGCCCTCTTTGTATTATATATATATATATATAT
>JAXIVJ010000498.1:0-224823 GCA_036785665.1 Chirona hameri
CTTTTTAAATTAAACTTCAGCTTTTTTAAATTGGACTTCATCTTTTTTAAATCGAACTTCAGCTTTTTTAAATTGAACATAAAAAGGTGTAAACACAAAGCTGACAAAGCAATCATATCGAAAATATCACGAGAAGAGCCAATAGAGCCCTTGGCGTCCTTATTAGATAATTCCAGAGGGCTAACCCGAGAGGATATATCAAAGAGACATCAGTACTGACGTCGTATTTTGCCTACGTCCGCTCAAATATGGAATATTGTAGCGTGATATGGGGCGGTGCCGCTCGCACGCACACTGATAGGCTGCAGCGCATAGAACATAAATTCTGCTGTGGCTGAACGCCCACTGTCGCTCGCAATCACCATCCATGGCGTACGATGACCTATTGTCTAATTTTAAACTTGTTTCTGTATCGGCACGTAGGACCCATCATTATCTCATGTTCATTCACAACGTTTTTAAGGGCAAAATATCATCGTCATTTTTATTGCAGTCATTTTTCGTCAATGTACCATGTCGTACTACCAGGCAGATAACCCTCACATTGCTTAACCCTCGCCCGTGCAGCGTCAGAAATACAGAAAATGTAATAATTTGATCGTATCTTGTCAAAAAAGTATTTTTTTTTTAAATGACGTCATCAGTTTCTTACACTTAGGCATCACTCAGTCAACAATAAAGATATTGCTTTGAAATTTTGTATGGGTATTTCCCATACTTAGTTCTCACATATAATCCAGTTTTTCTAGTATCGAAGAAAATTTTGATTTTGTGGGGATTAAAAAAAACAGTAAAAAAAAGAAATTGGGGTCAAAAACCCAAAATTTTGCAAATCCGAGATTGCCATTTTAAGGAGATTGCCATTTTGTATCTTTGGTGAATTGTGTTTGCAATTTGCCTTAAATCTCGGTTTTCTACGATTTTTCCAATATTTCTCTTTTTTTACCAACATGACGTCATTAAAACATGATTATCTCCCAAACTGCCTTACTAATTTTAAATAAATTTGTACAGCATACGTATAATTGTTGTAAAGTCAGCTATCTAAAATTGTATCAAGATGCATTGCATGTATAAAAAGTTATTCAAGAAAAACCACAGGGGCCTGTCACGCCCCCCGTAATGCGAGGGTTAACCCTCGCCCTACGGGAGGGGGGCAGACAGGCCCCCCTGATATTTTTCTTGAATACATTTTTATACATGCAGCGCATATTGCTGAAATTATGGGTAGCTGAGTCTACAACAATTATACGTTAGGTGTAACAATTTAATTTAAATTAGTCGAGTAGTTTGGGAAATAATCATGTTTTGTGGTCATGTTGGTGGATTTTTTTATTTTGAAAAATGGTAGAAAACAGAGTTTTAAAGGAAATTGCAAACGCAATGCACCAAAGACACAAAATGGCATTCTCTTTAAAATGTCAATCTCGGATTTGCAAGATTTGGGGTTTTTGAAGTTAATTTTTTTAATTTTTAAATCACCACAAAATCAACAATTTTCAAAGATGTTAGAAAAACCGGAACATATGTGAGAGAAATGAGCATGGACAATACCCATACCAAATTTCAAAGCAATATATTCATTTTTGACTGAGTGATGGCTCCCTAATTGTAAGTAACTGATGATGTCATTTTTTATTTATTTATTTTTAACTTTTTTTTACAAGATACGAACAAATAATTACTTCTTCTGTATTTTTTAAAGCCAAAACTGGTCTAGGAACATGCCTTTTTATTTAAATTTATCAATTTCTAATTTTAAAGTTTTCTGTAGAGCAAAATCACTGTTTTGGACGTGGTAAATCCAAGGTCATTCACTTGACCTGGAAGGTCACCCGTTGACCTGAAACCTATTTTTTTTAGATTCCTCTCATGACAGGCAACATGCTGGTTCTTACCGCATTGCTCTAAGTTGCTTGGTTTAGAAGTTAACAGGGGGCCTGTCAGCCCCCCCCCCCTTTCCCCGTAGGGCGAAGGTGAAAAAAGCTCCCGTAGGGGGAGGGCCAGGGTAAATGCTGTCAAAGAGGGACTGTTTGCCGGACTGTCTAGGCACCTTAACCGCTTTATAGGAACGTGTCCCAATGCTGATCTCTTTGCCGATACGTACCATCAGTCCCGCACCAAAGTGAGGCTGTACGTCGCATCGTTGTTACTAATTGTGTGCTGTGTGTGCTGGATGTTTCGTTCATGTCATATGTTATGTTTATGGTGTATTTCGTATATTTTAACATGTATTTGTCTAATGTCTTGTAGCTTCGGGCAACACATAGACGCAGGTGTGGCGAGGCTGTGCGGCGGACCATGGTAGGACAGTCAAATTAGCGATGATGTCTGTAACGACCAGTTTAACCCGCGCACTGCAGGGGCTTTGCGCCGAACACCAACTGCAGGCGGGGGGGTTGATTTCCGCCCCCCCCCCTGAGATCTCGAAAACTAAGCTATGTAGCGAGAAGCGAAAAAAGGTATTTGATAGCTTGATACATGTTCTATCGAAAATATTTCAGTGTTCTTTTAGGTCAGGTCAAAATTGAGGTCACCAGAGGTCATCAAAGGTCAAATTTTCCAGTTTTTCTCCTGTTTTAGGACATCGCTCCAGAAATTCCCATATATCTCAGAAACGATGCTCGTTAGACACAAACGGAAAAAAGCAAACGCCATCCAGTTACATTTGCAATCGCTAAAGTGTCCTCAGATTTGATCTCAGGTCAATATTTGAGGCTCCAGAGGTAAAAAAGAAAAAAAATCCGTTTTTTTTGCTAAATCGTTTTTTCCTATTTACTTTTGCTTAATAAAGATAACGGAAAACGGTTTACGCCATTGTGTTTATCTTGTCAAGGCGCTTTGAATGATTTACATCGTGACCTTGCTAAGTCAACTTAAAAATTTGACCTCAGGTCAAGGTCAAATGGTGACCCAAGTAGGGCATGTTGCATATGGGAAGACGTATCTCGACGAGACAAACACGTTGATGTCTGTTTTACTTCTCTATCTTCATTATGTCGAGAGTTATTGACAAAAAGTGATGGTGATCTCGCATATTATCAATATTATTATTATCAAACACATATAATAAACAATACAAGTGCGATTGGCGCAAATGCACACTGCATATAACATGGCACCTCTCGCGAACTGAAACGTAAATTCAACAAAACCGACCGCCGTCACGGAGGAATCGCCCCACCGCCCCTCCAAAGCAGCACGTTGCTGACCCATGCTGACCGATTCAATATTATTATTATCAAACAAACAAATATAATAAACAATACAAGTGCGATTGGCGCAAATGCACACTGCATATAACATGGCACCTCTCGCGGACTGAAACGTAAATTCAACAAAACCGACCGCCGTCACGAAAAGAAAAGATTCAACTCTTAAGTTGTGAACCAAGGGGGCGGCCCCTTGGTTCACAACTTAAGAGTTGAATCTTTTTGAATATAGAAGGAATGGCCTCAAATGACCCAATAGGGGTCACTGAACAAAAAAAAATACACTTGGATCATCAAGAATATCTTATAATAACATGATCCAGAAGTAATTGGTATAATATCATGCATATCCTTGAAATAGGAAGCATTTGTATATTTCCCTATTGACTTATTATGGGGAGGTTAGAAATTGACCTGACCTTAACACGCGCCCTGGGGGGGGGGGGCGAAATCCGCCCACCCCTCCGATTTTTCGAGGATAGCGCAAAAACGGCGGCGCTGCGCGCCGCCGTTTTTTGTATACCTGTTTAGAAATGGACTTCCCGCATTATGTAAAATTCTTGGCCTCAGGTCATCTCAGGTCAGGTCACCAGACCAGGTCACGTGATGACCTCAACTCCAAAACGTTTGCAGTAGTACCACAGCCACAGTTTTACGCCGATCGGTTTCAATCTTGCAGGACTTCATAAGGTCATAGATACCAACAATTTGTTTATCTCGGATGTCTAATATCGGGGACCTAAGGTCAGGCCAATTTTGTGACCGCCAACACGGTTTTATCAATAACTATCGACATAATGAAGATAGAGAAGAGAAAACGGTACCAGTGTGTTTGTCTCGTTGAGACACGTCGCCCAATATGCAACATGACCAACTTGGGTCACCACTTGACCTTGACCTGAGGTCAAATTTCTCAGTTGATCTAACCCGGTTACCATGAATATGATTCGAAGCGGCTTGACAAGACACACGCGATGACGTAATTATTATTGCTTTATCTTTATTAGGTAAAAGGTTATTTGGGGAAAACAGTTTTGAAAACAAAATCACCTTTTTGACATTCGATGACCTCTGGAGCCTAAACTATTGACCTGAGCTCAAATCTGAGGACACCTATGTCGATTGCATTTTTCAATGACTTTCGATTGGTTTTTTTCCGTTTGCTGCTAACTATCATAGTTCCCGAGATATTTGGGAGTGTTCGAACCGAAGTCTTGCAAACTTGAAAATCTGACCCTCGATGACCTCTGGTGACCTCAATATTGACCTGAAAAAACGAAATACTTTCGAAAGAGCTTGTCTCGAGCTATCGTTTCCCGCTTGTCGCTACGTCGTTTCCGCTTGTCGCTACGTTGCGTGGTTTTCGAGATCATGGGGGGGGGGGCGAAATCCGCCCCCCCCCCCCTCCAGGGGGGGTAATTATTAGAGGCCCTCCAGGGCGCGTGTTAAGTCACCGATATACAAATTCCGAGATATACGAATAGTAAGTACTTATGCCCTCATGACATCCTGTAAGTTTCAATTTGATCGGTGAAAAACTCTGGCTTTGGCACAACTGCAAACGTTTTTGGAGGTGGGGTCACTTGACCTGGTCTGGTGACCTGACCTGAGATGACCCGAGGTTATTTTTTTTCTCAAAGTGTGCGAAATTGATGTCCTAACAGGTGTGTTAAAACCCGGCGGCGCTGCGTGCCGCCGTTTCTTCGCTATCTTTGAAAAACCTGAGGGGGGGGTGGAAGTCAACCCCCTGCAGTGCGCGGGTTAAAGAAAACAATGGGTAAATGAAGCATTGCTAAGTGTGCACTTGATAGAACACTGCACGGAGTACACGGGATGGAAAAATGTCCTCTCAAGGCAGCCGATCAACCTTCATATCAGGGCAAAATCTGGGGCACCCATTTTTTTAGAAAATGCATTTTAACAATGACTAAACCAATGTGCCCAGTAAACATTAATCAAGCTGTATTTAAGGGCGGTTAGCTAGGCTTTCGTTTAACCATGGATTACCTAGCACCTGGATCGGCAAGTTGGTGCGACATCTCTTGTTCTATGAGACCACCTATCCGCCCTGCCATCTAGCGGCAACATTTGTCCCTGCTAAGGACAGACCGGGCGGCCTACGCAGCAGCACCACAGGCTGCCGGGGCCAATAAACCATATCATTAGCCATACATGGAAAACTCAGGAATGCATTGCCTCGTGTGTTCCACTGAGCGACCGGCACATGTATTTTTCCATTAGTCCAAGACCTTTGTGGATGATATTGATGATGATGATGATTGGCCTGCTAAGCCGGCATAACCGTTTGGCGAATCATCGTGCCGCCGACGCGCCATACACAGACTGAACAACGAGAGGCACATCACACAACACAACACAACACATGTACTGGTATTAGTGGCGGCCGAACGCATTTTCGGCTGGGGGAAAAGCAACTCAGGGGCCCCTCGGCCAAAAGCCCCACCCCCTCACGGTCAAAGCCCCCCCCCCCCCAGGCGTGAAATGGTATCTCATCAGATTTAGGACACTATTTTGTACAGGGCCCCTACAGGATCGCAATACAACGTCGGATAGGCCCATGTTGAGGTCTCAGGCCTTCCGAGGGCCCTCTCAGGCCTACCAAGGACCCCCTCAGACCGACTTAGGTCTTTCTGTCGGCCTTAGAGGGCCCAGCTCAGGCTGGCTGGGGGCACCTCGGGGCCATCGGTTATTTTCTCGGAAGGCCCCTCTTACAAATTTATGTGGAAGATAGAGGGGGGCAAAATCATATGTTTTTCCCCAACTTCTTGAGTGGAGGGGGGGGGGGGCAGCTGCCTCCCCTTTCCGCCGCCCCTGACTGGTATAATAGACTACAACACACTTATCCCGCGCACTGCAGGGGGGGGGGGGGATTTCCGCCCACCCTCCGGATTTTCAAAGATAGCAAAAAACAGCGGCGCGCAGCGCCTCCGGATTTTCGCAAAACTGTTAGGACATCAATTGCGCACACTTTTGAAAAAGAAATAACCTCGAGTCATCTCATGTCAGGTCACCAGACCAGGTCAAGTGACCCAACCTCCAAAAATGTTTGCAGTTGTGCCAAAGCCAGAGTTTTTCACCGATCAGTTTGAAACGTACAGGATGTCATGAGGGCATAAGTATTTACAATTCGTTTATCTCGGAATTTTGATATCGGTGACTTAAGGTCAGGTCAATTTCGTAACCTCCCCATAATAAGTCAATGGGGAAATATACAAATGCTTCCTATTCCAAGGACATGTATGATATTAGTCCAATTACTTCTGGACATGTTATTATAGGATATTCTTGATGATCCATCTGTCATTTTTGTTCAGTGACCCCTATTGGGTCATTTGAGGTCATGCAGGGTCACCAACACTTTTTTGTCAATAACTCCTGACATAATTAAGATAGAGAAGTAAAACAGACATCAATGTGTTTGTCCCGTCGAGATACGTCTTCCCATATGCAACGTGCCCTACTTGGGTCACCACTTGACCTTGACCTGAGGTCAAATTTTTAAGTTGACTTAACAAGGTCACTATGCATATCATTCGAAGCGCCTTGACAAAATAAACACAATGGCGTAAACAGTTTTTCGTTATCTTTATTAAGTAAAAAGCTAATAGCAAAACACGTTTTAGAAAAAACAAAACGTCATTTTTTCTTTTTGACCTCTGGAGCCTCAAATATTGACCTGAGATCAAATCTGAGGACGTCTTAGCGATTGGAAATTTCACTGGCTGGCGTTAGCTTTTTTCTGTTGTTTTTAATTAGCATCGTTTCTGAGATATATGGGAATATCTGGACCGATGTCCTAAAACAGGAAAAACTGGAAAATTTGACCTTTGATGACCTCTGGTGACCTCAATTTTGACCTGACCTAAAAGAACACTGAATACTTTCGATAGAGCATGTATCAAGCTATCAAAAACAATTCTGCTTCTCCCTACGTAGCGTAGTTTTCGAGATCTCAGGGGGGGGGGGCGGAAATCAACCCCCCCCCCCCTCTGCAGTTCGTGTTCGGCGCAAAGCCTCTGCAGTGCGCGGGTTAACCCGCGCACTGCAGGGGGTTGATTTCCGCCCCCCCCCCCTCAGGTTTTTCACAGATAGCGAAAAAATAGCGGCGCGCAGCGCCGCCGGGTCTTGGCACACCTGTTAGGACATCAATTGCGCACACTTTGAAAAAAAAATAACCTCGGGTCATTTTAGGTCAGGTCACCAGACCAGGTCAAGTGACCCCACCTCCAAAAAATTTGCAGTTGTGCCAAAGCCAGAGTTTTTCATCAATCAGTTTGAAACTTACAGTATGTCATGAGGTCATAAGTACTTACAATTCGTATAACTCGGAATTTTGATATCGGTGACTTAAGGTCAGGTCAATTTCTTAACCTCCCCATAATAATTCAATGGGGAAATATACAAATGCTTCCTATTTCAAGGATATGCATGATATTAGTCCAATTACTTCTGGATCATGTTATTATAGGATATTCTTGATGATCCAAGTGTAATTTTTGTTCAGTGACTCCTATTGGGTCATTTGAGGTCATGCGAGGTCACCATCACTTTTTGGTAGATAACTCCCGACATAATACAGATAGAGAAGTAAAACAGACATCAATGTGTTTGTCTCGTCGAGATACGTCTTCCCATTTGCAACATGCCCTACTTGGATCACCACTTAACCTTGACCTGAGGTCAAATTGTTAAGTTGACTTAACAAGATCACCATGTATATAATTCGAAGCGCATTGACAAGATAAACACAATGGCGTAAACAGTTTTCCGTTATATGTATTAAGTAAAAAGTTAATAGCAAAAAACGATTTAGCAAAAAAAAAACATTTTTTTTCTTCTCTTTTTGCCTCTGGAGCCTCAAATATTGACCTGAAATCAAATCTGGGGACACTTTAGTGATTGCAAATTTCACTGGCTGGCGTTTACTTTTTCCGTTTGTTTTTAACTAGCATAGTTTCTGAGATATATGGGAATTTCTGGAGCGATGTCCTAAAACAGGAATAAAACTGGAAAATTTGACCTTTGATGACCTCTGTTGACCTCAATTTTAACCTGACCTAAAAGAACACTAAAATACTTTCGATAGAACATGTATCAAACTATCAAATGCCTTTTTCCGATTCTCGCTAAGTAGCGTAGTTTTCGAGATCTCAGGGGGGGGGGGGCAAAATCAACCCCCTGCAGTTCGTATTTTCTGATAGATGAATTATGACGAAACAATAATGACATGCTAAGCAAGCCATCACAAAGGACGCGAAAATGAACTCGCTAACCTCCAGAGCCGAACAGCTACGCCCAATGGCCGGAGAGACTGACGACCACGGCGCTAACTGGAAACTCCACAGCGTGAGGGACTGATGACCACGACGCTAACTGCAAACCACAGCGTGTCACACCATATCGTGATGACAGCTTCACCAGCTTTGTGTTCAGCTTGCTGGCACCGGGGCCAGAGCTGCTGCCGTGATGGCTTTACAGCGCGCGTACAGCTGCATGCGGACGAATGTCTGCATCATTTGGCGGAGGCGGCTCTTACTGCACATAGCCTACAGCAGACAGGCGTACTGTACATAGACTGCAGCAGACAGGCGTACTGTGGATTGGCGGAGGCGGCTCTTACTGGACATAGACTGCAGCAGACAGGCGTACTGTATATAGACTGCAGCATACAGGCGTACTGTGGATTGGCGGAGGCGGCTCTTACTGCACATAGCCTACAGCAGACAGGCGTACTGTGGATTGGCGGAGACGGCTCTTACTGCACATAGACTGCAGCATACAGGCGTACTGTACATAGACTGCAGCAGACAGGCGTACTGTGGATTGGCGGAGGCGGCTCTTACTGGACATAGACTGCAGCAGACAGGCGTACTGTACATAGACTGCAGCAGACAGGCGTACTGTGGATTGGCGGAGGCGGCTCTTACTGGACATAGACTGCAACAGACAGGCGTACTGTACATAGACTGCAGCAGACAGGCGTACTGTGGATTGGCGGAGGCGGCTCTTACTGGACATAGACTGCAGCAGACAGGCGTACTGTACATAGACTGCAGCAGACAGGCGTACTGTGGATTGGCGGAGGCGGCTCTTACTGGACATAGACTGCAGCAGACAGGCGTACTGTACATAGACTACAGCAGACAGGCGTACTGTGGAGCACTGGCGATCGGCACTCCATCAGGCAGCGAAGCGCCCCTTGCTGCCCGTAAATAGCACTTACCACCTGTGCCTGCGTAGCTACAGCAATCAGCCGATACAGCTGGTCAGATGGAACTTTGAGGCTGCCCAAATCGATGTTACGCAGGCCAGTGGAGCTTTTTTAGCTTTGGGAAACTGTGCCGTTTCGCCTTTCATACCGGTCGGGCCCAAAGAAGGCCCAAAGGGTCCAGAGAAGTGTTAAAAATGCTACTGTCACGCTGAAACTCAGAGCCTTCTTTGGGCCTGATAGGTATGAAATGCGAAACGGCACCGTTTCCAACCACGCCGCGTCGATTGGTGAAGGTCCCTGTTCTTTTTTTCTGAGGTTGTGAGTTTTAGCGTGGCAGTTGCGTTTTCGGATCTTCTTTGGCCTTCGTGGGCCTTCTTTGGGCCCTATCGGTATGAAAGGTGAAACGGCTCCCGTACAAGAGCGTAGCTTTCGAATGGTGAAAGAATAAATTCGCTAGCTTATGTAGTTGCTGAATTTCAGCATGGCAGTGAACCGTGGCAGTTAAATATATACAGGGACGTGGGAACCGTGGGGGAAATGGGGACAACATGCCCCCCCCCCCGCCCCCCCAACTTTGGATCTGGGGGGGGGGGGGCGAAGCCCCCAAAGTTTTTACACGTTCACTCGACTGTATAAAAACAAGAGCATTGTCACTGGAGTTTCAACGGCGGCGCGCAGCACAGGAAATTTGGCACATCTGTTCGGGCATCAATTACCCATACGGTGTGTTTTTTTACCTCGAGTCATCTCAGGTCAGGTCACTAGGTCAAATCAAGTGAATCCACCTCCAATACGCTTGCGGTCGTGCCACAGACAAAGTGATTGACCAAACGGTTTGAAACTCCGGCACAGCCTGAGAACCTGACGGCTGATGACCTCAACGCGTACTTCACCACCGTGGGAGAGGAGACGCACCAGGCCGTCATGCAGGCGTTCCAGGAGTCTGGCAGATGTGCCCTGGCTGCTCGTCTCCCCCGAGTACACTCCGACGCGCTTCAGCTCACCCCGATCACCCTGGAGAGGCTAAGGCACATCATATACACCTTGCCGAGCAAAACATCACCCGCGGATGATATCATCGACATTCGTGTGATCAAGCTGATATTCCCTGTCATCGGACGGATCCTACTCCATATAATCAACAAGAGTATCGTGTCAGAAACTGTACCAGACACCTGGAAGATGGCAGTTGTCATACCACTGCATAAGAAGGGCGACATGAGCACTGCAGAAAATTTCAGACCGATCACAAATGTTCCAGTAATTAGCAAAATTGTGGAAAAGGTTGTCTGCTCTCAAGTTGAAGCCTACCTGAGCCGGAACGGTCTGTACAGCCCAGAACAACAGGGGTTCAGACACAGGCACAGCACCGCAACGGCACTCGTCAGTGGCAATGACAGCCTACTGGCGGCGGCAGATCGGGGTGACATCAGCATCCTTACACTGATTGATCTCAGTCGTGCATTCGATGTTGTTGACCATCAGACTCTACTGAATCAACTGCAGCTGCTTCAGATTTCCCCGGGCTGGTTTCGAAGCTACCTGGGTGGTCACCGACAGTGCGTTCAACTGTCTGGGAGAGGAAAGTCGGCACTGCTCCCAATCAACATTGAAATTTGTGCAGGGCTCATGCCTCGGCCCGATTATGTACAACATCGCCTCCATCAGCGCTGCCTGCTATGTGCCGTCAGAGATCGATGGCTACACGGTTCGAATGGACAGGTACGCTGATGACACCCAGCTGGTCATATCAGGACCGGCTGTCACAGATTCAGTCTGCATTGGAGCGAGTACTCGACACACTGGCCACCTGCTTTCTCCAGAATGGCATGAAGATCAATGCGGCACAAACCGAGCTGATGATCTGCGCTGCAAGCTGCCGGAATGGATCCGGGTCGAGTGCTGTTCCTGGGCGAGACTCTACAACCTGTGTCTACTGTAAAAAATCTAGGAATTATTTTCGATAGTCAGTTGAGCTTTGAGCCGCATATAAATCATGTCGTAAACAAATGTTTTGGTATGCTTGTTGGCCTTAGGCACGCAAAACACGTACTTCCTTTACATGTGCTACCGACCATAGTAGATGCTTTAGTGTTGTCCCATGTACGGTACTGTAGTCAGGTATTCGGTTGTGCAACCAAGACCACATTGAAGCGACTGCAAAGAGTGCAAAACTTTGCTGCTAGAGTGATTTCCGGTAGAAGGAAGTACGACCACATATCCGACGAGATTAAGGACTTGGAATGGCTATCTATCGGTTCATTGGTTGACATGAACGACATGTGTCTTCTGCACAACCTTATTGTCACAGGTGAACCTGAGGTGCTAAGAAAAGACGGCTGTTACAATAGAGAAGTTTCCCAGCGTCGAACCAGGCAGTCGGATCACTTGTACGTGCCCCGGACTCGCACCAACCTAGGCCAGAGGACATTCATATACCGAACGTGTAAACTGTACAATGAGCATGTGATTGGGACGGAGCTTCAAAACATGTCTCACGCACGCCTTAAAAAAACGCTGAAGTCTCGCCTCTTGAATTAGTTAGTACGTTACCACAATGGAGTATTTTACAGTGTGTTTCGCTTTGTTTTTAGTTGTTCCTACACCCCGACCAAGCCCCCACCCAGATGACCGCAAACACTGTGAAATACCTGGGACCGGCCCGACACCTATCGGGTCGGTCGGTCGGCCGGGCGAGTGGCTCGCCGGTCTCTGGCCGGCGGATCGCTCGCCTGGCCGGCGGCGAGGGGGTCGCCGCCTCAGTGACCGCTGAAATAAGCGTGAGGCGGCGCGGGCGAGGCCTGACTTTTTATTGTGTTTCTTATTGTTTTAAAATGCTTTTGCTATCACCGTGTTCATATTTTATGTTTTGATATGCATGTGTACCGTGCACGACAATGACCTCAGAATACAATGACCTCAGACTTGAGGATTGGTCAGCTGACGTCAATACATACATACAAACTCACATGATGTCATCAGGTGATAAGTACCTACAATTCGTAGATCTCGATTTGTATTTTATACTGGTGACCTATGGTCAGGTCTATTTCGTGACCTCCCCATTATAAGTCAATGGGTATACATAAAAGGCACTTATACATCCATAGGAAATGACTACATTTGACCAATTTCCACCAGATCCACCTCTTGGCGGACCCAGAACGATGGTTTTTTTTTGTTTGGGGGGGGGGGGGCACGGGTGGTTTTGGGGGGAAATCCCAAAAAGTATCACTCAACCCTGAAAACTCATCGGATTTCGCCTGCCTATATGCATTAATGGCTGATTTAACACTCACCATACGGGGGGGGATCCTAAAACGACCCCCTGAGGTTTTTCTTGCATAACGTTTTAGACATGCGACGCATCTCGCTAAAATTTTAATTAGCTAAGTATACAATAATTATAGGTATGCTGTAAAAAAATGTATTGAAATTGGTTGAGAAATCTGGGAAATAATGATGTTTTGATGACGTCATGTTGGTGGAAAAACGATAAATGTTTGAAAAATCGTAGAAAACAGTTTTGAAGCCAATTGCAGACGCAATTTAGCAAAGATATAAAATGTCATTGTATTTTAAATAGCATTCTCGGATTTGAAAAATTGGGTTTTTGACTCCTAAAATGAACAAAAACTGTTTTTTTTGGAAAAAGCACCACAAAATCAAAATTTTGATGAAAGATGTTAAAAAATTAAAGATTTTAAAAACCGGAATATTTGTGAGAGATTTGAGTATGGACAATGCTCAAACCAATTTCAAAGAAATATCTCTATTTTTAACTGAGTGATGGCTCCCTAAGTGTAAGAAATTCATGACGTCATTTTTTTATTAACTTTTTGGACTTTTTTTTTACCAGATACAAATCAATAATTACCTTTTCTGTATTTGTAAGACAAAACTGGTCAAGGAAAATGCCTTTTTATTTACATTTATCAATTTCTCATTTTGAGGATTTCTGACAGAGCAAAATCGCTGTTCTGGACGTGGTCGATCGAGGTCATTCACTTGACCTGGAAGGTCACTCGTTAACCCGAAACCTAAAAATTGCATACCGTTAGATTCTAAACATGACACGCAATGTGTTGGTTTTTACTGCGTTGCTCTATGTTGCTTGGTTTGGAAGTTAACAGGGGTCTTTTTAGGACCCCCGTAGGGCGAAGGTGAAAAGTTCCCGTAGGGCGAGGGTTAAAGCAAACTTTCCTCAGTTGCTTAGATTTTCTTCTATGGCAGGAAATGTGTCAATTTTGCGCCGATTTCAGGTAGTTGGGAGGAGGGGGGGGGGCATATCCGCTTTGCCCCCCCCCCCTGGATCAGCCAGTGGATCCACCAATATTGTCCCAAATGCAAAGCCCTATGTCACATTTCTGTTCTTTTACCTTTACGAGGTCAACTCATGTGACCGATCAGGTCACGTATGATTTAGAACAATGGGGGTTTCACCATTGTATTCGGCTTGTCGAGACAAATCAATTGATGTAAGAGTTGACCCTGACCTGACCTTGACCTGGCCTCATTATCAGTCCAATTTGTTATATGACCTAACTAGGTCACCCAATATATCATTCGATGCGTCTCGACGAGACAAACACAATGGCGAAATATGTTTTACCTTATCGTGCTTCTGTCAAAAGTTATTCCATAAAATCAATTCGGTATTTTTTAGAATGTTTCTAATTCAATGACTTTTGATGACCTAACTATTGACCTTAGGTTAATTCTGATGAACCTTAGTTACAGCAAATTCAATTATCGTTCGAACGCCTTTTTCGCGCGTCGCTAGCTCTGTTATTATCGAGATATAGGCGGTTTTATCAAGGACACTAATATATAGCCGAAATTTAACCTCTGGTGACCTCAATATTGACTTGACCTGAACATGATCTTGATAAATGAATTTCGATAGAGATTGTCTCGAGCTAGCTAACCCGTATTCCGCTTGTCGATGCATTGCATGGTTTTAGATCTTAGGGGGCGAACTGACTGACTGACTGACTGACTGACTGACTGACTGACTGACTGACTGACTGACTGACTGACTGACTGACTGACTGACTGACTGACTGACTGACTGACTGACTGACGGACTGACGGACTGACGGACTGACGGACTGACGAACTGACGGACTGACGGACTGACGGACTGACTGACTGACTGACTGACTGACTGACTGACTCACTGACTGACTGACTGACTGACTGACTGACTGACTGACTGACTGACTGACTGACTGACTAACTGGTTTACGCTCGTCCTTCCGTGGTATATCGGGACAAATATGAATATGAGCGGCCCGGCCCGGACCGTGGCGACGCTTTTGAGAAGCTTATATATCTGCAACCGTAAGTCCGAGTGACAAGCAGACTTCTTTGCTGAGTATCCCCATCCAACTTACCCTGTTTGTGACCAGTGCCGTCTCACGCGAGTGACTGCCACTGCGCGTGGTGAGTGCCGCGCGCCATGCGTGCCGCGTGATGGGTGTTGAAAAGTGTCTTCTCGCAAAAAAAAACTCTGCAACGGCTGGGCCGATTGTGTGCAAACTTGGTGTGTGGTTAGGGACTTCACAACCGCCGCCTTCCCACAAGTCAGGGGTGGGGTGCCTCTGCACGTGCACACGTGCAAACCCCTATTCCATATCTCAGGAACGGATGAGCCGATTGTGTTCGAATTTGGAGTGTGTTTAGGGTCCCCTCAGCCGCCGCCTTCCCACAAGTCAGGGATAGGGTGCCTCTGCACGTGCGCACGTGCACACCCCTATTATATATCTCAGGAACGACTGAATCGACTGTGTTCAAATTTGGTGTGTGGTTAGGGACCTCTCAGCCGCCACTTCCCCACAAGTCAGGGATGGGGTGCCTCTACATGTGCGCACGTGCGCAACCTTTTTGTATCTCAGAAACTACTTGCCCGATGGAGTTGAAATGCGCCATACACTTGCTTAGCGCTCGCTCGTTCATTGCCAACTACGGCGCCGTCCTGCTGTCTATATATCTATATCTATATCTATTATATATATATATATATCTATTATATATATATATATATCTATTATATATATATATATATATATATATATATATATATATATATATATATATATATATATATATATATATATATATATATATATATATATATATATATATATATATATATATATATATATATATATATATATATATATATATATATATATATATATATATATATATATATATATATATATATATATATATATATATATATATATATATATATATATATATATATATATATATATATATATATATATATATATATATATATATATATATATATATATATATATATATATATATATATATATATATATATATATATATATATATATATATATATATATATATATATATATATATATATATATATATATATATATATATATATATATATATATATATATATATATATATATATATATATATATATATATATATATATATATATATATATATATATATATATATATATATATATATATATATATATATATATATATATATATATATATATATATATATATATATATATATATATATATATATATATATATATATATATATATATATATATATATATATATATATATATATATATATATATATATATATATATATATATATATATATATATATATATATATATATATATATATATATATATATATATATATATATATATATATATATATATATATATATATATATATATATATATATATATATATTATATATATATATATATATATATATATTATATATATATATATATATATATATATATATATATATATATATATATATATATATATATATATATATATATATATATATATATATATATATATATATATATATATATATATATATATATATATATATATATATATATATATATATATATATATATATATATATATATATATATATATATATATATATGGGCCCGCCCTCGGCCCGGCTCATGGTGACACGGCCTCCTGTGTCACCATCGACCGTCGACCAGTCCACCATCGACGGCCGGCCGCCGCCGTGACAGGCCGTACAATATGCCGCTGAAATCAAATCAGCCGCGTCGCCCCGTGATTGGAGTCGCTCGGTCGGGGCCTCACTGGGCAGCTGCGGCTGCCGGCATGACTGGTACCCGGGCTGTCCGCCGTCCGCGGCCTCCTCGTCCCCGTCTCGTGTGTCCCACGAGGCCAGTGCGTCGTGCTGCAGTAAAACATTGTACTCTTCATTGAGGTCTGTAGAGTACTGGGAGACGCGTCCATAGTGTATTGGACTCCCGAGCCAACTGACTAGCGCGGCCGACCCACCGGCCGCGCTCATGACACAAACCGCCGGCGGCGAGCACGGCGGCGCAGTATCCCTGCCGTGCGGGCACAGACGCAGGGGCGCCGACAGGCGGCCCGAGCAGGGTGCACACAGCGGGTGCACCAGGGGCGCACCCAGGGCGGGGACATCGCCCTAGTTCACTACACTGCCTCTCAACAAAACAAAACATAATTGAACACAACTAGGTACCGAAGAACTGGGTTTGCTTTCTCATTCTGGTCCCTCGCCGAACACCAGCGTCTCTCCCGCACGACACCTCAGGCTGCACGACCGGAGCAGCCACCGTACCGGTCTCCGAGTACGTCGGAGCGCCCGACTGAGCACCGGCGCTGGCACCAGGCGGTGGCTCAGGCAGAGACGTCTTCAGCTGGGTCGATGGCGCCGGTGGCGACGTCAGCGCGCCATGCGTCGCTTCGGTTGTCCGGGACGGCAGCCGCGATGAGTCCGGACCATACAGTACCGGAAGAGGCGGCTGCAGCGCGGCCGTTGGACTCGTCTTCTCTCCGTCCACAGGAACAGCCGGCCCAGCATCAGCAGTCAGCGTAGAAGTTCCTGTAAACGATTCGCTGTTAATTCTGTGTCAACTGGTCGGTGTGTCGCCTCCATATCCTACCATCTTCCATCTTCACAGCATAGGACACAGACCCATCGACTCCGATGACGGTACCTCAGCCCACTTCGAGCCAACGCCAAAGTTTCTTGCGAACACCAGGTCAGTCACCTCAAATTGTCTACCAGACTTTACCTTGGAGTCGTGGTTTTCCTTCTGGATCACCTGCTGCTGAAGCTCTCCATTCCGCATGTCCGGATGCAGGAGGTCCAGGCGACTTCGGATGACGCGTCCGACCATCAGCTCTGAGGGCGTAACTGACGTGGTACTGTGAGGGGTGATGTTCTGGCGAAGCAACCATCGTGACAGCGCAGCCTCCCAGTCGCCGGTAGACCTCTGTAACGCAAGTTTCACATATCGTACAGCGTTCAGCTAGCCCATTTCCCGGACTGTGACGAGGTTCTATAGTCTTGTGATGGATGCCGTTCTCTTGCACAAAACTTTGAAACTCCGCCGATGTGAACGACGTAGCGTTATCCGTCACAATCATGTCTGGTAGTCCCCACCTTGAAAACATCTGTCTCAGTTTCAACATGGTCGTCTTGGAGCAGACACTGGTACAGCACACCGCCTCTATCCACTTGGAATAGGCGTCTACTACGACCAAGACGTATCTTCCTTTCGTCGGCTCAGCAAAGTCCACGTGGATCCTTGACCACGCCCGTTCAGGCCAGGGCCACATGCAGAGAGGAGCACGTCCAGGCGCGGGCCGGCTCTCCTGGTACGCCTGGCAAGAGCTCACGATGCGCTCAATGTCTTGATCGAGACGAGGCCACCATACGCAGCCTCTTGCCAAGGCCTTCATGCGCCGGATGCCAGGGTGTGCCACGTGCAGCTCTGTCAAGACCGCCTCACGTGCTCTGCTGGGGATAACGACCCGGTGACCCCACATCAGCACCCCACAGCACACAGACAGCTCAAGCCGTTTGGCAGCGAACAGTGACAACTCTGGATCAGTGCCCTGCGGCCAGCCACCTTTCTGGACGAGACGCATCACGCGAGACAACATCGGGTCCCGCGAAGTCAGTAGGGCTACCTTCTTGGCATCAAACAGCCCGTCATCTACCAGCAGAACCAAGTTCTCGTCCAGTGAAGGTGTCAAATCAGGCAGAGGGCAGCGACTTAGGGTATCCGCGTTGCCCATCTCCTCCGTTCGTCGATACCGAATCTCTTATCTGTAAGCAGACAGCCTCAGCGCCCACCTGCGGATCCTGGCAGACGCCATCTCAGGAAGTTCAGCATGTTCCCCAAACAGCATCACCAGAGGCTTGTGGTCAGTAACCAGCGTGAACATGTTACCGAGCAGGTTCGAGTGAAACTTGCTAACCCCAAACGTGATGGCAAGGGCTTCCCGCTCAATCTGAGAGTACTTGCGTTCGCACGGGGAGAGGCTTCTAGAAAAGAACCCCAAGGGTCTTTCGGTTCCATCAGGCTCTCTCTGGGCCAGAACAGCCCCAATTCCAAATGAGGAAGCATCACAACACCAAGACTTGCCTCTTATTGATGTCTAAGTGGCCCAGCACCGATCCTGAAGAGAGGACATCACGAGCCCACGGGAAACTGGTCGCCTGCTCTGCACCCCAGTGCCATGCCACGCTTTTCTGCAGGAGGGCGTGGAGCGGCGCCAGCTTCTGACTGCAGTCTGGAATGTACCTGGAGTAGTAGGTCAGAATTCCCAGGAACGCCTTCAACTGTTTAACATCCTGCGGTTCTGGAACTGACTGGATGGCTCGCACATTAGCAGGTGTCGGTCTGATGCCGTCCTTATCAATGATGTGCCCCAAGTACTCAACACTTGGCACCAAGAAGCTGCACTTGACTGGCCTTACCTTCAACCCGGCTTTCTTCAGTCTGGCCAGCACCTCATCCAGCGTCTTCAGATGCTCCTCTGTCGTCCTGCTGGAGATCGGGATGTCATCCAGGTATGCCACCACACCAGGAATGTCACGCAGCACCTGCTCAATCTCCCTCTGGAACAGACTGACAGCCGAGTTGATTCCAAAAGGCAAACGAGAGTAACGCATCAGTCCCTTCGGCGTGTTCACGGTCAGTACATCTAGAGTCCTCATGCACAACGACCTGGTTATATGCCTGTGCCAAATCTAGAGTACTGAACACTTGTCCCCCAGAGAGCTGTGCAAAAATATCCTGAGCACGGGGAAGCGGATAGGTGTCACACGTCACCGCCCTATTGGCTGTCAACTTGAAATTCGCACACATTCTTACAGTGCCATCATTCTTCAGCACAGGGACCAGTGGAGCAGCCCAGCTGCTGTGGGCGACAGGCTCGAGTACCCCAGCATCGATGTCCTTCTGTAGCTGCCTCTCAACCTTCTCCTTGTAGGCATATGGCAGCGAGCGGGCTCTGCAAAACCTGGGTTGTACACTGCGGTCAATGTTCAGGCGAATTTTTGACATCCTTCAGCTCTCCCATGCCCGGCTCAAACACTTGCGAGTACCTCTTTTTGAGACAGTCCACTGAAACATTCTCAACAGCACACACTTCCTTCCAATCCAGCTTGATCAGTTTTAACCAGTCACGTCCCACCAGGCTTGTTCTGTTACCCTGTATCACAACTACTTTGAGCTTATCATGTGTCTGACCCTTGTACAAGACTGAAGTTCTGAACTCTCCCAGTACTGGCATCACATCTCCAGTGGCTCTCAGCCTAAGAGCACTGGATTTCAGCTTCGGACGGATACGAAGGGATTTGTACGTGTCCTCGCCGATTAGCGTGTTACAGGACCCGGTGTCAATCTCCATCCCCACCAGCGTTCGCTGAAACTGAACATTACAGCGGAGTGAGGGAGAGCTCACCTTGTTGACCTGTGCAGGGCTGCTGCTGCTTGCCACCTGCTGAACGTCGTCGACGTTGTCGTCCGGCCAGCTGTTCCAGTCCTCCGGGTCCGACGCGTCGACGGCGTTCGTCACCTGTCGACAGCTGCTTCTGCGGCCGACTGAAGGCCTGACACGGCCCTCTGCGTGGCGCCGTGACCTCGGACAAGCCCTGGAGACGTGTCCAATACCGCGGCAGTTATAGCATTTGGAGCTACGGAAGCGGCAAACATCGGCGCTGTGGTTAGCTCCAGCACATCTCCAACACCGCCTGTCTCCAGACATTCCTCGAGCGTCAGCTTCCACGGCCTGGACCGCCTGGACAGCCTCGGCCCTCTCACCGGTACTGGACATCAGCTGAGCGTCCTTGGTAGATGTCTCCAGAGCTAGACAAATCCTGACTGCGTTGCTGAAGTCCAGATCTTTCTCGGAGAGGAGACGTCTCTGCATCCTCTCGTCTCCAATTCCGATCACCAGCTGCTCCAGTAGCCTATCCTCGAGAGTGCTCTCAAAACAGCAATGCTCAGACGCCTTCCTGAGATCAGCAACATAGTCAGCAACAGTTCTACCCGCACGTCGACTGCACGATCCGAACTTGAAGCGACTGACTAGCACTGCCGGCTTGGGGTCCTGGTGATGCCCGATGATTTGAAGCAAATCATTGAAACAGACATCTGCGGGTTTCCTGGGTGAAATGAGATTTCGTATAAGCGAGTAAGTCTTTCTTCCACATACCGTGAGAAACGTTGCCTTCTTCCTGCTTTCCAAGGCGATGCTGCTGCTCTCCAAGAAGAACTGCAGGCGCTCCTCCCACTCCGTCCATGAGCCAGAGTCTGGCTCAAACGGTTCGAGCTGCAGGTGCCCCGTCGCTGCGATGCCGCCGTCGTCCATCTCCCGCTGCCTCGAGTCTTCAGCGCCTCACCAGTCACCAGTCCTGTATTCTATCCTCATTCCGTCCCTGGCGGCCGGCGAGGTCGGGTCGTGCCTCCGGGCGCTGGTGGTCCGACCGCTCGGTAGCTCGCGGTCAGTGTGGCGGCCGAGTAGACTGCGCGCGGACGTGAGGCGGCCCGTGGCCAGAGGTGAGGTTTCAAGTGATAGTTAACGGCATTCAACCCCAGCTGCTGTCGGCATGGAATCAACTCACAGTGACTCAGACGACTCTGCATTTCTGCCGGCGAATGCCGGTCCCGGGCCTGCCGGTTCCGGGCCTGCCGTCAGGAAACGTCAGCGCTCCGTAGAGGGCATGATTCGTCGGCTGGACGAGAAGAAACAGCGGTTCATATCGCCAAAAAGCAAAGAACAAGTGAGTAAAGATTCGCAGTTATTGGAGGAAATGAAAGTTATGATGAAAGCCTGTGTAGAGGAGGGCAATGAAAAACTGTGGCAAAAAGTAGAAAGCAAGATATCGTCTTACGAGGATAGGATGGACAGGCTGGAAGGGGAGATTTTCGTCAGGGATCAAAGGATTGATCAATTGGAATCGGAAATGCGTGCTTGCCATGAGTCTATGGAGAGGTACGAGGAGCATCTGGATGACATCGAACGCCACAGTCGCGCTGTCAACTTGATCCTGTCGAGCCAAAAGTTTGGTAGGCGTCATGACGGCGAAGATATTACCGGAATGGCGGTCAAAGTGATCAATGACAACTTCAAAGATGTTAAGGTCACCAAGAATGATTTCTCCGCGGTGCACAGACTGTCCAAAGACAATACGGTGATATGCGCATTCCTCAATAAAGCCCTTCGGAATGAGATCTATGAAGGTCGTCTCAGCATGCGATTTCAAGCTGATTTCGCAAATAGGCTGTTTGTCAATGAAAATTTATCAAGGGCAAAAAGTGCTGTGCTCAACCGGCTACTGCATCTGAAGCGTAGCGGACGAGTCTGGACCGTCTTCTCAAGGGCTGGCATTCCCTGCTACAAGGCTAGCAAGCTCTCGGCCCCCATTCGTGTGCACAACATGCAACAAGCTTTCGCCGCGGAGCGGGAGCTGCCGCCGGCGCTGCCCGGGGCCGGCCGGTCTCGGGCGGCACCTCCCCCGCCCCCCTCGCGGGGTCGGGCCGGCCAGCCGGCCCGGCCGGGTCTGGCTCGGACTGGGGCGCCTCCCCCGCCCCCTCCCCCTGCGCTGGGTCGGGCCTTCGGTCCGGTCCGTTCCGGGTCGGCGCGGGGTGGAGCGCCTCCCGGGCGGGCGGGGCGGGGTGAGGATGGCGCGGGTTTGCCCTCTGACTGGACATCTTCGAGGACTCCCGGCGAGCCGTCGAGCACCGTTTCGTCTGCGCGGCCGGCTGCTGCGGATGCTGCAGTGGCCCCCGAGCCCCGGCTGCCCGACGGGTCGGCGGCTCGACCGTCTTCGTGGCTGCCGGACGGGCCGCGGGCATCTGCTGCAGCTGCGGCTTCTGTCGGTGGGCTGGAGGCGGCGGCGCCGCGCTCCTCGAGGTCGGACTTCGCCCCGTCGACTGCGGCGGCTCCCGCGGCCCTTGCTGGTGCCGACGGGGCGGTGGCTGAGCGGACTGCTATCTCCTCCGCCGCTGCTGATGTCGCGGCTGCGCCGGCCGGTGATTCTGGGCCGGCTGGTGGCCACGGTGGTCCGCCTTCTGGCTGCCCGCCGGCGGGCGACGACGCTGGCTGAGCCGGTGCGACGGTCCGGCCGGACTCTTGCCCGTTGCCGCAGTCATCTGCATCTGCTGGTGAGTGTGCCAGGCTGCGGCGGTTTTGATCGCGGCGGCTAAGTCTTGCGGCGTCTGAGTCGCCATGGCGTTTGGGACGTTGAGTCTTGCGCCTCTCTGCACCGGGAAGCTCCGGGGCATGCTTGGTCGACAGACTATGTAATCATGTGATCTGTGTTTTGAGTATGTCGGCCGTTTTTGTGAATTGAGACGTAAGTTAAAGTGATAAGATAAGATATAATGTCGAGCAGCATTCGAAACATAGAACTTAAGAGGAATAGGAAGAAATGCTACACATTCGGTTACGTGTTGATTGGCCACGGGCCGCGCGCGTCCGCACCGCGCCGAGTCTGTAGGGACGACTGTATGCTTGTGCGTTGTTGTGTGTATTGTTCTTTCGTGAGTTTGACAGTAACTTCGTTGATGGCTGTGTTTCATTGCGGCCATTGGGTAATGATAGCTCTTTGTGCGGCCGATGTGCACCTCGTTAACTGCTATGCAATGTCAAATCCTAGGTGTGCACGTTCATTACTAAAGGCAGATACGCATTTAAATATCAGAACTCATCAATGTCTGGTCAGATATCTGTCGTGAGCTTTAATGTTAGGGGGTTGCGTGATACCAAGAAAAGGAGGGCTATATTCCGTCATATGCACGTTAAATACCCAAATTATATGATTGTTATGCAAGAAACTCACTCGACGGAAGAAATCGAAAGACGATGGATCGCAGAATGGGGTGGGAATATTATGTTTTCGCACGGTGTTGCAAATGCCCGCGGCACCTGCATTTTGGTTCCAAAGCATTGTAAGGGTGACGTGTTAGGTCATAAGCGAGACCAAGAGGGTCGTATAATTTCGATATTGTTAAATATTAAAGATATAACAATAACCATAGTCGGAGTATATGCGCCGACGCAAGGCCATTGTCGGCAACAGGGTGTGTTTTATACGCAGTTGAGCGAGCACATCCGATCATTAGAGTTATCACATCCGTTTATATTGTGTGGCGACTTTAACGTTCACTTGTCTGCGCAGGATACCAGTCAAACATCATTTAAACCATCCAGCGCTTGTGAAGCCTTACATGAATTAATGAGTGAGTTCAGTTTGAAAGATTTTTGGCGCCTTGCAAACCCAGATTTGCGACAGTACACGTGGAGAAAATGCCGTCCTTTGCAACAATCCAGAATTGACTACTTTTTTGCAAGCAGCACTCTGATTGATGCACATCAGATAATCACAACTGATATTGATCCCGGCCCCCGAAGCGATCATAGTATAATCGCATTGTCAGTGAAGTTATTCGGTAGCAAGCGGGGACCAGGTGTTTGGAGAATTAATGTGAGCCTTCTTGAGAACGCCGATCTAGTTCAAAAAATAAGGGAAGAAATAGAGAGAGCAAAAAATAGGCAGTCACACTATAGAGATGCATATGACACAGGTTTATTGATAGAAATGTTGTTGGCGAACATTAGAGTAATGTGCATTAAAGAAAGTAAGCATATTGCCAAGGAAAGACGTCAATATGAAAAAGAATTAGAAGCAAGTGTTAAAAAATTAGAAAGTTTAATAGCTCTGCAACCTTCATCAGTAGCTGTGCATGATGACTACCATAAAAAGAAAGATGAGCTAGACAATTTTAAATTGCAGGCAGCAGAGAGAGCCATGCTGTGGTCGCAAGCAAATTGGCTAGAGCATGGCGAAAAACCTACGAAATACTTTCTTAGCTTGCAGAAAAAGAAGAGTGCTGATAGAGCTATTCATGTGCTAGAGAGCGCAGATGGCAAAATGATAACAGGAGACAGAAATATTTTAGATTGTTGTAGATCATTTTATGAATCGCTGCATCAATCCAAAGGAGTTCCAGATAATTTTGAAAGTTTTATGCAAAATGTTGAAATACCGAAACTATCAGAGCATGACAGGCTATCTTGTGAAGGACCGCTAACAATAGAAGAGTGTAGAATCGCCGTCGCTAGTATGAGTGCTAATAGAGCCCCATCTGTATCAGGATTCAATAAGGAATTTATTAACTTGTTTTGGAGTGATATTGGCGAGCTCATTGTCACTTATATAAACGAGGCGTATCGAACTGGGAAGATGTTCATAACACAAAGAAGAGGGGTATTAATTCTTATTCCAAAAGCAGGTAACCAAAAGGAATTAAAAAATAAGCGACCGATCTGCTTATTGGATATAATTTATAAGATAATTGCCAAAGTGCTTGCAACGAGACTAAGCGTGGTAATTAAAGAAGTCATACATAGTGACCAAACTGGATTTCTTAAAGGTAGGAACATTCAAGATAATTTAAGAATAATTCAAGACGTTATAAATTATTCGCAGTCTGATGATGTCGGTGGGATATTAGTGGCGCTAGACTTTAAGGCCGCGTTCAATAGTATTGAACATCACTTTATTTGGTATGCTTTAAGATGCTTTGGCTTTGGCGACTCCTTTATTAGGTGGATAAAATTGTTGTACAACGAGAACATGTTAGCCGTACTTAACAATGGTTACACGTCTGAATGGTTTGAGCCGAAGCGTGGCATTATGCAAGGGTGTCCTATTTCAGGGATGCTTTTCAATTTGGCTGTGGAATTGCTAGCTATTAAAATTAGACAGTTAGGCTCTGTACGAGGCGTTATTATTAATAATATTGAAGTTAAGATTTCTCAATATGCAGACGATGCTACAGTGTTTGTTCATGATGCAGAATCTGTTGAAGAGTTAGTAAAACAGCTCAGACACTTTGGTGAAGTTTCTGGATTAGAGCTTAACCTCAGTAAATCTAAAATCATGTGGCTTGGAACTGATCGGCACAAACGCGAAAGTGTTTGCGGCATCCCGTCGGTAGACAAAGTTAAAAATTTAGGAATGTGGTTCAGCAGCACTGAGTGTTGTGTTAGTCAAAACTTGAACCCCATAATAAATCAAATTCAAAATACAATTAATAGATGGTCGCAAAGGGACTTAAGCTTAAAGGGAAGAATTACGGTGAGCAAAAGTTTGCTTATTTCCAAACTGGTTTATGTAATATCGTGTGTTGTTATCCCAGAGACAAGACTTAAGTCTATACAATCTCTGATCATGAAATATGTATGGCGTGGGCGACCCCCTAAGGTAAAAGCAAAAGTAATTTGCCAAAGCATTTCTGATGGTGGGCTAGGGGCAGTTGATACGAAGGCAATGTACACTAGCTTAAAGCTCAGTTGGATGAGACGGCTGTTGACAGGAAATGCAACATGGGTACGCTTGTTTCAGGCTAGATGCCTCCCATACGCAATTAAAGATCTAATTCAGAGTCGGTTTAGAAGAGAAGATCTTAAGAAACTAAGGTTGTCTGAATTTTATGTTGGTATGCTGCTAGAATACTGCAAGCTAAACGAATCTTCAGCCCCGAGTACCTCGGTTCAAATGATGAATGAATCTCTATGGTTCAACTCTGAAATTACAATTAACAGAAAATCATTAGTTGAAAGGAATATGTACAGCTGCGGCATTAAATACGTCGGTGATTTGATTGACGCAGGTGGTAGAATGTTAACTTATGATGGATTTAGACATAAATTCCCAACGTGCAAAACTGATTTCTTAAAATACTGTGGCATTGCAAGCTCTATCCCCCGGGCGTGGAAAGAGACGATCCGCAACATCGGAAGGAGTATGAGGGCTGTGGATAGAGATAAGGTACCCTGCATTCAATTCCGTGATGAAGAAATTCCATTGTCAATGATTAAAACAAAACAATTATATGCGCTAGTAAACAAAACAACTATTATTCCAACCGCATTTGCACGATGGCAAAATGAGGGTCTTGGACAGCAAAGCTGGTCCGAAGTTATGATCATGCCATATAAATGCACTAAATCAACGAAGCTTCAGGCCTTCCAATATCAGCTCATACACCGATTCATTCCAACAAATAGATTTTTGTTTGTTAGGGGGATTTTGGACAATGCATCTTGCCAGCTTTGCCAAAGCAATGATACTATTATTCATTATTTCTTCGCCTGCCAAAACGTTCGCCCTTTCTGGGACAAAGTATTTCAATTAATAAACAAAAACACTTATCCAACACGTTACACGCTTAATGTAACAAATATATTGTTCGGAATTTGTGATGCGCCATCAATTGTAAACCTGCTTATCTTGCTTGCAAAACACTATTTGTATACGCGTAAGATTAATGGACGCATGATTAGCATGGATGCGTACATGGGATATGTTAAGCGTGTGCACGCTACGGAAATGAGAGCCGCGAGTGGTGATAATATAAAAGTGATGTACACGGAGCGTAAGTGGAATGCGGTTGTGCAGGAAATCAGACGCTAAGGTGATCGTAATACGTTATTGTGTGTGTGTGTGTGTGTGTGTGTGTGTGTGTGTGTGTGTGTGTGTGTATGTGTGTGTGTGTGTTCTTGTGTGTGCGTGTATATGTCGTGCGGCATGATCGAAAGGAGCCTATACAAGTGTCGCGATTGGTCCCACTACGGACACATGTTACTGCAGTGTGCAAATAAAACATACAAAAGTGAAAAAAAAAGAAAAAAAAAAAGTCCTGTATTCTATCCTCGTCGCCAGTGTAGAGTACTGGGAGACGCGTCCATAGTGTATTGGACTCCCGAGCCAATTGACTAGCGCGGCCGACCCACCGGCCGCGCTCACGACACAAACCGCCGGCGGCGAGCACGGCGGCGCAGTATCCCTGCCGCGCGGGCACAGACGCAGGGCCCGGCGCCAAGACAGGCGGCCCGAGCAGGGCGCACACAGCGGGTGCACCAGGGGCGCACCCAGGGCGGGACATCGCCCTAGTTCACTACAAGGTCCTAATTCGGAATAGTTGTATCATGTATGACCTCTTCCTCGAAATTAAAATATGATAGTACCAAAAAACGTTATGTTAATATTTCGATCAAAGGTCTTCATCAGAAATTATACATTACCAAAACAATAATCAGAATAGTCCTAATTCATTTAACTTCATAATTGACGTAAAGTATGCTGCAGCTTTCAAATAATATATAAATCATTAAATGGAGGTTTGTTTTGAAAGATAAATTAGATCAAAACCATGACATTTTCATTTTGATTCAGCAAACAATGAAGTTAAATTGAATGGTTGCTTGATTGCAGGGTGTACACTGTAGTAATATACCAACTCTGGCGAGCAAGGGACTGCAGATGCAAGTCATCAAGTTTGTATTTTATTGTATTAATAATCAACACCAATTGCCTGATGCGTGCTGCCAGAGCTCATCTGCTGCGCTTCCGTTACTTAACTGTGGCCGACATATAGGGCCTGGTATGCCATGTTTTTGTACTGTGCATGTCACAATGAACGGCCCTTGCTCCATTGGTACAGTATATTTGCCAATATTGTTAGCTACACAAGAAGTAACACGGCAATGGATCTTTTTTGTTTGTCTCGGACCATCCACGGATAAGAAAGTCACATGCAATAAAAGACCGGAAGAAATGAAATATGCGTGTACCACTCGCCATGCTTCAGCAATTCCGTACGGTATCTCGCGATATTTTGAATTCATGGATATGCGACGCGAACTGTTATTTCAAGGTGAGGCTACTTGTATTTATTATTAGATTAGGGAGCCGGTGAGGCGGTGTGAATCAGCGATTCAGGACCAGTCATGAGCTTGACCATGTGGATTGCTATCACCACCTCCGTCTGTGCTTTTTGAGAGGAAGAAAAACATGAATCGCATTCAACACTGTATGCATAATTCACGCCTTCAGGCACGTGGCCAGGATTTTTATAAGGGGGCCACGTCAGTGACGGATTAAATTTCGCTCCATTTCGCTAGCGAAAAGTTGTTGACCAGGGATGTCGGGTCATCAAAGCATCAACATCAATGCAACGATTGGATTTTTCAAGGCCTTTCGATTGCTTGTTTCCGTTTGCTACTAACTATCATAGTTCCTGAGATGTGTGGGGGTGTTCGAAGCGAAGTCATGACAATTTGACAATCTGACACTTGATGACCTCTGGTGACCTCAATATTGACCTGAGAAAAAAAATGATCGAATACTTTGGAAAGAACTTGTCTCAAGCTATCTAACGTCGTTTTCCGCTTGTCACTATTATGCGTGGTTTTCAAGATCATGGGGGTCCGAAATCCGTCCCCCCTCCAGGGCGTGTAATTATCAGAGGCACTCAGGGCGCGTGTTAAGTTAGTGACGATATCTGTGACGACAAAATTTAAAACCTTAGGTCTATGAGCATCGCCAGGTGTATAGCTGATAGAGCATCTGACTGGCTACGTGTTTAAATTTGACCTTGACCTTGAGATCAGGTCAAAATATCGACACTTTATTTTTTGGCGCAATGCAAATTTCTCAATCGTGGCAAGCGACACGACGGATAGCCATTTCCGAGACGACATCTGTGACGACGGTATCGGTCAACTTGAGATACAAATATTCGTCTTAAAGTATAGCCCGTGCAGTGTTCTATCAATGGCACACTTAGCGATGCTTCACAGACCTATGGTTTTCTTGAAACTAGTCATCACAGACATCGTCGCCAACTTGACATTCTAGGTCTGCGTATATTTCCAACCACGGTCCGCCACACAGCCTCGCCACACATGCGCATTGTTATTCCCCGATCGGCCTGTGTGGGTCAGACCAGGACGGAGCGGTGCAGATTCTGCCAAGTACCGGCCGGCACCGGGCGAGCTGTCAAACCGGTCCGGCCCCGCCTCGGTGCGGGATTCAGCCAGCTATCGTTTTGCCTACCGTGGGATACCCAAAGATAGGGAAGATCATTATGAGACCGACTGTACAGTTGGTCTCATAATGATCTTCCTTTGCCACCACGTGGCGCTACGGTCGCGATAGGCACAAAAGGGTGGTTTCCCCACTGTAGGTTGGTACCCATTGTGGCTGTCTGTCAGGTGTGTGACCTGGGGAGGGGGAGGGGAAGGGAGTGCGGGGCGTTGTCGGAATGGAATGCGCCGCGACCCGGGTGGTGGTCAGGGCCGTCTGTCTCGAGGGTCAAGAGGTCGCCTGTCCTAAGCTGGCAGAGATCCAACATTGGAGACTGAATAACAGTGTTCATCACATCAGCCCAAATAGCTCAGTCGGTATAGCTGTCTACTGAAAACCAGCGTATTCGTAGCTTGGTCGTGGGTTCGAACCGCGCTGGCACCAGGGGTTTTTACGTGTATTTCTTTCTTAAACATGCCACGTGTCATGTGCAATGCAGAACCCCGAAATTGCGAATGCAAACGTCCACCTGATGATTCTACACGAAAAAGCAAACAAAAGCAGTCGGCCTCGCACTAATATGTTCGCATCACGCCGCTCCGTCCTTCACGCTCCACAAACACACCCGGGCGGGTTTATATCCATTAAGCTAGCGACGATATCTGCGACGACAGTATGTAAAAACAGGTGTATGAAGCATCGCCAGGTTTGTAGCTGATAGAGCATCTGACTGGCTACGTGTTTAAATTTGACCTTGACCTTGAGATCAGGTCAAAATATCGACACTTATTTTTTAGCGCAATGCAAATTTCTCAATCGTCGCAAGCGACACGACGGATATACATTTCCGAGACATCTGTGACGACGGTATCGGTCAACTTGAGATACAAATATTTGTCTTAACCCTCGCTCGTGCAGCGTCCGATCAGTGCGTGACCTTCAAGGGGGAGGGGGTACAACCCCCCCCCCCCCCCTAGCGTTTCACCCCTAATTAGGTTAGAGCTTCGATTAAAAAACGAGCGTGTTGCTTGTCACGAGAGAGGAAGCCATTGATACCCGATTTTAAGGGCCTAGGTCATTAGGTGACCTCTGAGGTCATGTCAATGACCCAAAATTCAACCAAATTGTAAATGCGTATAAATTGAATTTAATCGAGCTAGGACCGCGAATGAGCATATAATTATGCTAAATGGGGCCTAAATTGAAATCAGCGTCACAAAATGTCCTAGAAACTGCCAAATTCGAGAAAAAAAGTCATGTCAGGGCATGTCAGGTCTTTTGATGTCATTGTCCTCGGTGGACCTGTTGGTGTGCATGGCCCCAGTGGAACATATAATTATATAACATGGATTCTATATTTGAAATCAGCGTCACAAAATGTCCTAGAAACTGCCAGAAGCCAAAACAGTAATATGAGGTCATCGGAGGTCACAATCTCAATGGAAACCAAAACTGTCACCTAGAAACACCTGTGCATATGCTCCTGAACAACACACACTATGAAACTGCACAAGTTACAAGGATCAATACTAAGGGACGCCAGTTGCGCCTGACATGACTTGGAAAAACAGGTAAAAGGTCACGGGTCATGTGATTTACAACTTAATCGTTTTCACAATATGTGTCAAATTGTTCCCAAGTAGGGTACTGAAAGTTGCATCGCAATCAGTTGATATTTACGCGAGTTATTCCCGAAAAACCGAGGGGGGCATCAACCCCCTGCACTGGCGAGGGATAAGGCCAGAGATATGGGCGAATTTAACAAGCTCATTCATAGTACCTCTTACGACTTGAATGTGCTATCTAACAACAAAATTGTGTCATCAGCATACTGGGAAATGCGAATCTGCTTTTCTGGTGATATGTTTATTCCTTTTATTTCTGTAGATCGGGGTATCTTGACAACACTTCAACTGCAATATCAAATAAATATCTCGACGATGGATCCCCTTGTCTAAGTCCAAGTTGTAAAACTATTTTTGGTCCGAGGTGCCCGTTTAGCATAATGCGGGAATAATTCGTATTATCCCACGCCGATATCTCTCTTTGCCATTGAATCACGTGCTAAAGCTATTTTTTAACCGACCGTCAGTTAACTGGGAATTGAATCACCATATTAGACGGGGGAAACTGGTCCGAATTAGGCAAATCGTGTTAGAGCTGAGATGAGGGTTGTTTATAAGGGAGTGAAGTGTGCTGAGTTCTAATCCGAGCAGTATTTTTGCGGGGACCGAGTGGAACCGGATGAAATCGCACGTACAAGTACGTGCCGCACTCTATCCCATTCCCAGACCTAACAACAATGATTGCGTCATGGACGGTAGTGAATCGAAATGCAGGCGATTTCTGCAAGACATATGAACTGTCCACATCCGAATAAATCCTCCCTGGCTATGAAAAACAGGGTAAATGGCACAGCTACGCCTGCATGATTGCGCCAATGTTGAACCAGTCACACCTCCGGCAGAGAAGAGACGCCAATTTGTAGGCGGAGTTTACCATTTGTGTAAGAGGCGTGATAAACGTCGATTCTGAGAGAACCGATTGCGTAGATTTCAAATATGACAAGTAGCGACACGTGTACCGAGTGCTACCACGTGCAATCGCACGTGCAAGCGGGTGCTGCACTTTTCACCATTCCCAGACCTTACAGAAGGATACCTCATTGATCCTAGCAAACTAAAAATCGATGTCTGCCATATATTTAAATAGCCAATATCAGAAAAGGTTCTCCCAAGCTATGAAAGCCAGGGTGACGGGGTTAGTGGTGCGTGCATGACCGTGCCAATATTGATCCCAGTAACACCTCCAGCTGAAAAGAGACGCTAATTTTGAGTCGGAGTTGATTTTTAATTGTGTTAGAACTGAGATAAACGTCGTCTCCAAGATAACCGATTGTGTATATTTCAAATGTGACCGGTAACGTAACGGGAACCGAGTGGTACCGGGTGAAATCGCACGTGCAAACGCATGCTGTACTCTACCCTATCCAAAGACTATGGAGCAATGATGGCGTCACGAATGGTAAGAAATCGAAACAGTGCGATTTCTGCCCGAGTTTTGAATAGTCCAGATCAGAATAGTTCTCCCATCCAAAACTATGAAAGCCATGGTATCAGGTGCAGCAGCGCGTGCATGATGGTGTCACTGTCGAACCGTGACGCAGCTGGTGCAACAGATGATATTTAAACGAATTATTATTTATACAATTTTGATAATTCTAAAAATGGTTGGTAGCAATCCGAAAAACGATAGGAACCGGTTAAAATTGCACGTGCAAATAGCGTCGCATCCAGAAGAAAGGCGAAGTTTTTCTTCCTTCTGAAGGGTTTCGTAAATTAATGATCCGTGCAATTGTATTTTTCAACTAGCATTGTTGATATGAAACAGACATATATTTGCATTCGCTGAATAATCGGGGTGGTTAGTTCATTGATTAATGGGCGTCGTTAAGAGGCAGTACTGGACAATTTTTGCATGTTCTTTCATTCTACTTTTTCTGCATTTATGTCATTTATGTGCAATGCAAGTGGATTCACAATCATGTAATTCCTGTACATTTTGTTCCATAACCGACCAGAAGCTATCTTCATTCACCAACGTTGGACGTAAACGCATTCTCAATATCTTATGTGATGAAAACACCGAAGTTCCCCCTGAGGTAATACAGAATTTAAGTGTCACCTAAAATGAGTCACTTTCTGCTAGTTATCATAAAACATGTTATTTCAAATTCGTGAACGAGTCATTACGTTACAGTGTGGAAAATGAAGCGTCAACGACCGATGCTAAAGAGGCAAGAAATTGTGACCTCACGAAGTGCATATTTTGCCAGGCCGATGGAGGGTCACACCTCCCCACAAGAGACGGCTGACCGCATTTTGGCTGGGTGAGTTACACCCCACAATGTCTCACCGCATCTCAAACTATATGGACCTCATTAGCCGTTTTCACCAAGGATTTTGCGTTTGGGGCGTTTGGGGTATTTGGGGCGATTGGGGCGATTGGGGCGATTGGGTGATTGGGGCGATTGGGGCGATTGGAGCGTTTTGGGTAAATGGGCCTATAACTCATAAGAACACGGCTTTTCCCGGTGATTTTTTTTATATTAATCGCGACTTTATGAATTAATGCATTTTTCTGGAAATTCCATTTTAATAACACCATAGTTTACTTAAAATTAACAATTTCATCTTCAACTAGCTCTGGTGATGCCAGATGGCTGTGGTGGTTTGGGGCGTTTGGTGAGACTCCATCTTGCTCGAATTCCGGATGTGCGGGGTTCGGGAAATGGTCATATTTTGCAACGACATGATTTTCAGGAATAATAAATAGCTTATTTCAATGAAAACTAGATGAATTTTCATTCATATTCATATTTTCAGTCCATTCATATTTTCAGTCATATTCCTTTTTCATAGGAAGGATTAATGATAATTAGCGATTTTGTTTTGATCATTTGTTGTAAGATGCTGGCTCCGGCTCTGCGCTGGTTCCGCGCAGGCGCCGCCGCCCGGTAACTATGGCGACCACGTGACTCCGGCGCCAGCCGGCCCGTTACCATGGCGACGAGCCAGCCGGTCGCCTGACGTCACGTTGCGCATGTGCAGAGCCGTGGTCTGCGCCCAGCCATGCCGTCCGTTCGATCTAGAGCAGCTATTTTTGAGTTTCCAGTACCAGTGGCTGCAGAAAGCACGCATGTTTCATGGGTTTATAAGTGCTTTTTTCTGAGGTTCTTTCAGCTTTTTATGAAATTCATCAATTAGTCAATTGATCAAATCAAGAACATTTGGTGTGATTAGTTCCTTAAGTAAATGAGTAAAGATTGTTCCGGTTTTCAGAAACCAACGAAGTTACCGCTCTAAATTAGACGATCTCAGCGGGACGGAGCGACGATGAATTAAGACCTGTCTATGCTTTTGACATTTTATTGCATTTTTCATCATAATATGATATTTCTTTGTCATTAATATCTTCAATTTTGTCCTAACTAACTGTCAATTGCGTATTTTATTTAATCAAAGCTAGTATACTAGTAAACTTTTAGCCTCTTTTTAGGGCGTTTGCGGTATGTGTTGTAGAAGGAACTAACACAACACAAAATTGCCAGATTTGCCCCTGAATTTGAATATTCAAAGCAAACTAACGGGAAATATTGCATTGTAAGAGCATATACGTATTCATGAATTCATAAAATTGCGATTGATACCAACAATAACCGGGAAAAGCCTTGTTCTTACGAGCTATAGACCCAATCGCCCCAAACGCCTCAAACACCCCAATCACCCCAAACTCCTCAAACGCCCCAATCGCCCCAAACGTAAAATCCTTCGTGAAAACGGCTATTGCGGCCAAAGTAAAGTACCATGTGGGGTGTTACGTAACATTCCTTAACCCGCGAGTTACTGGGGGCTATTTTTTGCCCCCCCTCCCGTTATTTTGCAATAACTCTTAAACGAACATCGGTATCGTCGCCAAACTTGCAGTACCTTCTCTCACATCCATTCTACACATGTTGGCGAAAGGAAAAATATGAGGTTATGATAGGTCAACCGAAAATGACGTCAGAGTGGCGTCATGTTCTTCGGTTTTGGTTGCAAAATAATGGTTTGCGGAAAACGCTGTCAAAGGTATGATGTTTGAGATACACTCAATTGTCTTATATAAAATTACTGACAATATACCGGGCTATCAAACTGCTATCTCGGGTTTTTTAGGGTTTCTTTTATTCAAAATTTTGAGAAATCCAAATTCATTTTTTTTGTTTACAAAATTTTCAAGACAAAATCATAATTATCCAAACACCGGAATATATGTGATTGAGACGTGTGCGGTGAAAATGTGTACTAAATTTGAAGTCGATATCTTCAAAAATGACTGAGTTATGACCTTTAAATGACAAAAATCGACCACCTCTCACAGCATTACTATGCTTAAAAAAATGCATTTCCATTTTTGCTTTTTACTTCTATTTATATGGAACAAACAATGTTCTAAGGTCATTTAACGCGTTCTAGACGATAAACAACCCCATAAACATGTGTTACAACGCCTAATGACCGTAATCTGCAGTTTGACCTCGTGACCTTTGATGACCTTGACCTGACCCAAGGTCATAAACAGCTTAGAAAGGTACTTAGAAGTGTCAGACACACGAATCATACCGATTTATCGACAGCTTATGCGTTTAATATCGCAATTTTGCGCGACAATTCCATCCATCGAGACCTTTTGACACCGTCAAACATTTTGTACTTGACCTGACCTGTGACGTCATCGGTGACCTCGAGGTCAACAATATTATGTTTCCCTCGATCAATTTCCCAGAGCTATCGAATGCCGTTTTAATTTTTACATTCGGTCCAGTTGTTCCGGAGATCCGAGGGGGGGGGAGCAAAAAATAGCCCCCCCCCCCAGTAAGTCGCGTTATGAAATATACCCCAGTAGCTCGCGGGTTAAGAGCGGCATGGAAGTGTGCGGTGCCCGTGAGTAAAGATGAAGCTGACGCTGTGCTAGAAAAGCTAGCAGACTCAGTGAAACGTGGTATGCCAAGTATCCGCGAGCGGGATTACGCCAGATGATGTTTGGCAAATCTACATCAAGATGTGTAATGAAGAAAATGTGGTCGTTCCTCAATCTTTCCTTTCCAGACGGAAGACGTTTAACGCCAAACTACAAGAGGCATTGGGTGACCAATTTTTGTTAAAAGGCAAACACAGAGCACTGCCACTGTGTTACTACCCTCGTCAAAAAGTAAAAAGTTCCATTACCTATTGCCCAGCCTGATGGCAGCCTGCGGACTGGGAACAAGTATCAGCTGATTGATTGTTTGATGGGAAGCATCAGCTGTCCTGAAAGTATTACTACTTCAGGCTCATTGAACATTTTGATTGACGTCATGGCATTGTTGCGCGCTGTGAGGAAACCAGAGGGCGCTAAGACGTTCGGCAATCTGGCAAGCAGCATTACCAGAGTTGTTGAGGCAGCAGCGAAGCGGCATAAATTCGAGCGGGTCGACCTCGTAGCTGATAGATACAAAAAAGTATCAATCAACCAGTCAACAAGAAACAAACGCCGCATCGCCGCGGGCGGGGACTGTCGTGATGTCAGTTTCCATAGGACGGAAGGAAGTGAAGAAAAACTGGATGTGAGTACACCCTTGCCATCGGTCCTGGAATTTTTTCTCGCAGAAGAGAGAAACAAAGTAAGGCTCTCCGGCTTTCTTGGGAATTTCATTATGAATGCCGCAAGTGGGGTGGACATCGTAGTGGCCGGATCATTTGAAGACGGAACAGAAGTCACGGCAAACAACGCGACGATTGACGTCCTACAACTGCAGGGTCACTAGGAAGCGGATACACGCCTGATTCTGCACGCCTCATTGATCCACTCAGAGACCGTCATTGTGCAGTCTCGCGACACAGATGTGCTCGTCATGCTGCTCGGTAAGAGCATGCCAGCGCGACACGAATACATGAAGACTGGTACGGCAGGAAAGCCAAGGTATATACCTTGGTAAGAGCATACCAGCGCGACACGAATACATGAAGACTGGTTATACGGCAGGAAAGCCAAGGTATATACCTTGGTAAGAGCATACCAGCGCGACACGAATACATAAAGACTGGTTATACGGCAGGAAAGCCAAGGTATATACCTGTGCATGTTTTGCATGACGCCTTACCTTCAGTGCTCGTTGAAGGATTGATTACCTTCCATGCTGCAACAGGCAGTGACACCACTTCGTTCTTCTTTAACAAGGGCAAGAAGTCAGCATATAAGGTATTTCAGGAAAAGCCAGAGCTTTTCAGTGGCCTCGGTAAGACAGCAGGCCCTGTGCAGCCCAAAGTGTACGGGAACGCAGGACGATTTGTTTACGCGCTCTATGGATTCCCTGAGATTGACGAGGTGGCTCGTGTCCGCGTAGCACTATTCCGTTAGGGGGAAAAGTAGAGAGTCTTGCGCCCACCGTTGATGCCCTAAGGCACCACGTCGATCGGTGTCGCTATCAGGCGTTTATATGGCAACAGGCGTTGGAACTGCGACCGCGATTGGCCCCTCTAGACGGATGGCGACTAGTTGATGGAGAACTGGCACTAATCCTCACAACCCTGCCACCAAGTCCTCTAGGCATCAGCCAGTTGAAAACATGCAGTTGCCAGAAGAGTTGTGGAATGCGCTGCAGCTGCAGGAAGGCTGAGCTCCCATGTGTGGATGCATGCAAATGTACTTGTGTGTGAATCATGTTAGTCACATTCATAGTAACTGTGGCAGGCCACAGTTACCATGAATGTGAATCCATCATATCTTCACCATCATATCTTCTACCAATCTCGCTGTGGTCGACATTGCTTATCTTCATAGCCGGATTTCAATCGTATCTTCTGCCGGCTTCACAGCGTGCTGGTTATCATATGTATATAAATACCTTCATCAAAGCAGCAATATCGCATGACGCATGCCATGCTGGTTCTGATCGGCCTTATATGTCTTGCAAATGTTGATAAATCCTAACGTCATTAGTCGATGTGGTTTTCCAGTGAAACGCATGACACGACAGCAAATATATATATATTATACCTACACCAACCCAGAAAATGAGATGGAGCGTCCGATATGTTGCAATTTGCATGGGCAGTTTCACATGACTGTCGTCAATAAAGGACAGTGACGGATATAATTAATATCAGCGAACTTCCCTCTGAAAATATATTATTACGGTAGCACTAACGCGATCGATGTTCGCATCTCTAAATCAGCATCCCTCTCAAATGAAGGTGCCGAGTGCCGACTCGACTCATCCTGCTTTGACGGAAGCATGCACGCGCAAGTATCCCTGCTACATTGACCTGCATATTGCATAACTTACAAGAAGATGTCTCCATGGAGACATTTCGTTATGGAATCATCCATATTTCTATTAGTTTCCGCCTACGCATTGGATAACCGCGCGCTCTTGCACGTGCAATTTCAGCCAGCATTAGCACCTGACAACCTATTTACTACCGGTCATATTTTATCTCTACTAAATCAGCACACCTAGGATCGACGTATATCTAAGCCCCAACATAAAAAGTTAAAAAGTGAGGAACACTTAGCCTCATAATTAGAGTCTCTTCTCAGTTGGAGGTGCAACTGGTTCAACGGCGACACGACCATGCACGCACTGCTGTACCCGATACCATGGCTTTCATATATGAAAGCCATGTCCTGATCATAGTCCAGATCAGGCTAGTTATCCCATCCAAAACTATAGTTTTGGATGGGATAACTAGCCTGATCTGGACTATTCAAAACTCGGGCAGAAATCGCACTGTTTCGATTTCTTACCATTCGTGACGCCAGCATTGCTCCATAGTCTTTGGATAGGGTAGAGTACAGCATGCGCTTGCACGTGCGATTTCACCCAGTACCACTCGGTTCCCGTTACGTTACCGGTCACATTTGAAATATACACAATCGGTTATCTTGGAGACGACGTTTATCTCAGTTCTAATACAATTAAAAATCAACTCCGACTCAAAATTAGCGTCTCGTTTCAGCTGGAGGTGTTACTGGGATCAATATTGGCACGGTCATGCACGCGCCACTAACCCCATCACCCTGGCTTTCATAGCTTGGGAGAACCTTTTCTGATATTGGCTATTTAAATATCTGGTAGACATCGTCTGTATTTTGGTTTGCTAGCATCCATGAGGTATCCTTCTGTAAGGTCTGGGAATGGTGAAAAGTGCAGCACTCGCTTGCACGTGCGATTGCACGTGGTAGCACTCGGTACACGTGTCGCTACTTGTCATATTTGAAATCTACGCAATCGGTTCTCTCAGAATCGACGTTTATCACGCCTCTAACACAAATGGTAAACTCCGCCTACAAATTGGTGTATCTTCTCTGCCGGAGGTGTGACTGGTTCAACATTGGCGCGATCATGCAGGCGTAGCTGTGCCATTTACCCTGTTTTTCATAGCCAGGGAGGATTTATTCGGATGTGGACAGTTCATATGTCTTGCAGAAATCGCCTGCATTTCGATTCACTACCGTCCATGACGCAATCATTGTTGTTAGGTCTGGGAATGGGATAGAGTGCGGCACGTACTTGTACGTGCGATTTCATCCGGTTCCACTCGGTCCCCGCAAAAATACTGCTCGGATTAGAACTCAGCACACTTCACTCCCTTATAAACAACCCTCATCTCAGCTCTAACACGATTTGCCTAATTCGGACCAGTTTCCCCAGACTATATGGTGATTATCAATATGATAATCCACGGCTGTGAAATCTTCGGGTGAGGCTTTAATAAACTTTCCACCGATTCTTAGTAAATATGGGCAAATTCGTTTTAAATTACACCAATATACTACTGGTAGTAACAAGGCTGAGCTAGGAATGCGAAAATATAGCGAAAATATATCACTGCTGGTGCTGTTTTTTTTTTAGCATAGCGGCGTGGGATATATTTATTACACCACTCGCGAGTATAAAGATGCGTTAATCGACTTGGCTTCGCCTCGTCCATTAACTGCATATTTATACTCGCTCGTGGTGTAATACGTAGTATTGAGATACAACAGAGCAATCAATTGTAGGAGGTTATCACCAAAGTTGAATTTGGTCATCACAAGCCGTAAATAATCCAGTGATACTGAATCAAATGCCGCTTCAAAGTCTGCAGCAACAATAATTCCAGTCATTTTTTTTATATATATTTGGTTAAGGCTATTGTGTCAAAAACAATCGAGTATTCTCGCCTATGTATCTACCAGAAATGAAAGCAGTTTGACAGGGACTAATTATTTTATATATTATGCTTTTGAGTCTGTTTGCCATTTCTGTGGAAATTATTTTATAATGAACATTTAATGAAGTATTTGGTCTTCCAACCTTTCATCTCGTGTGGTGACTTTCCTTGTGTGGGAATTAGTTTGATAATCTCTATTCTATGTAAAGGTAAGTTTTGTTTTTGTGTGAGTGACGCTATAATTGTGCGATGCAGGAATGGCCCTAATTCAGGCCAGAAAGCTCTAAAGAATTCAACCGGAAAACCATTTGACCCTGGTGTTTTCCCTTTCTCATTCCTTGCAATGCTTCTGTCAGCTCCAGTAACGATATTTCCAAATCTAATCGTATTATATCACTAAAATTTATTGTTGTTATAATATTTTGATGGTAAAATGACCATCACTATCAAATTATACGTGTAAAATAGTCCATAAAACATGTATTGCATGACTTTCGGAAATTTTCTGCGTATAGTGACCCTTTGTGACCTAACCTTGACCTTGACCTTTGCCAACAATCTCATTTTAGGTCATGCAGGATGTGTAGTATACCTTTGGGAGTAATTTGGGTGATCATGGTCGCAACCAAAGGCTTTGGATGCAATGCATGGTCCATAAACTCAAATGCCTCCATTTTGACCTTTGACCTGTTCTTGACCTGATATGTGACCTCAACTCGAAATTTTCGAGTATGCGAGACGGAACTGACGGAATTTCGAGGTCGACAGCCGGGCACTAACCTGTTAGGGTTCCGGAATGACATTACCATGGTGTCCCACTGTCCCAAGCCCGGCAAGTTGGTGCTCGCCGTGGCCACATAACATCGGACCGCATTGGTGCGGTGCGGCTGGTGGATTGGTGCGGCTGGTGGACAGTCGCACCAATAAGTCAGATATATTGTTCTACTATAACGCTACAAATGGTGGTGTGGACGTGCTGGACGCAATGACGGAGTACTATATGTACAAACCGTCACTCACCCGCTGGCAGACGGCCATCTTCTTCTTCGTCATGGGCGTTGCACAAGTGAACGCTTCGACGATCCTGATGCTGAACAGGGGACAGGGAGATGAGCACGCCAATAATAGTGAACGACGTACGATCATGTACGCCATGGGGCAGCAGCTGGTACAACCACGGCTGACTGAGAGGATCGTGAGCCCGACCGAACTTAACAGCGGCACGCTGTCGGCGCTGGCGTGCGTCGCTGGTCAAGGATCAGTGCTGGCCCCAGCAGCAGCGCCGGCGCCGGCCCCAGCGCCGGCCCCAGCAGCGTTTTCTTTTGGGGGGGGGGAGGAGAGTGGTCTCGCCCACCCCGTAGTCCATCTTATAGCTATATGCCGCCGCGAGTGGGGAGGAGAACGACTCCCCTCCGGGGCGGGGAACCGAATGACTTGCGCCAGTAGCCAGACTTGCCCCAGCAGCGGACGCAGCGACAGCGGAGGCCTCACCAGCGGTGACACCACCAGAAGTGGAGATCACACGCTGCCGACAAGGCGTACAGCCGCAATGGGACGCTGTGTGGCCTGCTTGGACGACCTAGCAGGCACGGGTGACTTCAAGCAAAATAAAAACAAGCTGACTAGGAAGCAACCATGCGACCAGTGTAAGAGGTTTGTCTGCGAGAAGCAGTGTGAGCTTGTCCGGTTGTGCCACAAGTGTGTGGGTGGTACTGACAACGTGTGAGTGTGAGGTGTCAAAATGTTATGAACATGTCCTGTGTATCACGGCTTCAGTGACGCTCAGAAAGCATACAGTGTGTATGTTCATTCGTTATTTGTGTTGTTTGTGTATGTGCCTACGTTTTTATTAACGTTCATATGTCAAATTGAAAACGTTATTTTTGGTAAATAACGTCGATAAGTCCGTGTCATGGATATCTTTATCGAACGATCTCAGAATACACGTTACCTGTATGGCGCAATTGTGCATATGACTTCTTATACGCGTACCGTCTGAAGGAACCATATGAATGCTAAACTATGCATGACAAGCATAGTTCATATTCACTATGAACGTTGAACGGTCGTAGTCCGGTCAGTATGACCCAAAAACATTTAAATGCACCCTAACAAGCATTTGCATTGCATTACACTCGCGAAGTAACCATAAAAACATTTGGCAAATGTCCAAATAGCTACTTTACCTACATAATGACAACCAAGTTTCTTGCATGTTGATAAGTTGCATATTATGCTTTTAGTGACAAGACACAGACAAATAAATGCCACCACTGAATTTCTGAGACAGAACTGGTCTAGAAGCTTGCCTTTTTTGTTCAGATTATTCAATTTCAAATTTTGACTTTATATGACATGACATTGACCTTAGCTTCGCATAAGGGTCATTATATGGGGACAGGTTATGAAAATGGTTACTTCTATCGAGTCCTAAGGGTAAAATAACACATATAACATGTGTTGCATGATTTTCGTAGACATCCTACCAATAGTGACATTTTGTGACCTGACCTGACCTTGAACTTTGCTCAAAATTTCATTTTCGGTAATGTAGTAGATGTATTATACCTTTGAGAGCTTTATGTGCGATAATAGTCGTAATCTAAGGCTTTTAATTGAAAGTATGGACCATCAACTCAAATAACTCGATTTTTTTAATTTGACTTGAACGTGACCTGACATGTGACCTTATTTTATGATTTTCGAGTATGCATTATATTCTTCTCGTTGAGAGCTTGCGATCGCGACAATGCGCGTCTCGCTGCGGTTATTGGTTCGGAAGATACGAGGGTGGGGTCAAATTTACCCCCCCCCCCAGCGCCGCGCGTTCGGCTGCAGACCCCAGCGCCGCGCGGGTTAAACCGCGAGATACTGGGGGTATATTTCATAACGCGACTTACTGGGGGGGGGGGGCTATTTTTTGCCCCCCCCCCCCGTCGGATCTCCGGAACTACTGAAGGATTGTAAAAATTCAAACGGCATTCGATAGCCTTTGGAAATTGATCGAGGGAACCATAATATTGTTGACCTCGGGGTCACTGATGACGTCACAGGTCAGGTCAAGTACAAAATGTTTGACCGAGTCAAATGGTCTCGATGGATGGAATTGTCGCGCAAAATTGCGATATTAAACGCATAAGAAGTCGATAAATCGGTATGATTCGGGTGTCTGACACTGACACTGACACTAAGTACCATTCTAAGCTATTTATGACCTTGTGCAGGTCAAGGTCATCCGAGGTCACGAGGTCAAACTGCAGATTACGGTCATTAGGCGTTTTAACACATGTTTATGGGTTTGTTTTTCGTCTAGAACGCGAAGAATGACCTTAGAACATTGTTTGTTCCATATAAGTCGAAGTAAAAAGCAAAAACGGATTTTTTTTATGCATAGTATGTCTCCTAATAAGATAAACCTTGCAGGGGAGTGAGAGGTGGACGATTTTTGTCATTTAAGGGTCATAAGTCAGTCATTTTTAAAGATATCGCCTTCAAATTTGGACACCGAATACGTCTTGATCACATATATTCCAAATTTTGGATAATTCTGATTTTTTTTTTGAAAATTTTGTTAAAAAAAATGTATTTGGATTTCTCAAAATTTTGAATAAAAAAAAACTCAAAAATCTGAGACAGCAGTTTGATAGCACTTCTATTTTCAATAACTTGATGGAAGACAATTTAATTAATCTTTAACATTGTACCTTTGACAGCGTTTTCCGCAAACCATTATTTTTCAACAAAAACCGAAGAACATGACGTCTCTCTGACGTCATTCCCGGTTGACCTATCATAACCTTATCTTTTTCCTTTTGCCAGCATGTGTATTGATGTGAAAGAATGTACTGCAAATTTGGTGGCAATACTTGCGTTGGTTTAGGAGTTATTGCAAAATAACGGGAGGGGTGGGGGGCAACAAATAGCCCCCCCCTCCCCTGTAAGTCGCGGGTTTAATGTCAGAATGAGGGTCGTAGGTTGCAGGGGAGATACCAAGACCAAGACAGGTTACCCCGCCGACAAGTAACAACAACAGTTTTGTATTTATTATGTCTCCTAATAAGATAAACCTTGACATGTATATATCAGTTTGAAGCGCTCAGTGTTGCGCTTCAAGTGCTTATTTAATTATTTTATAATTCGTTGCCAAGTGCGCGCTAGAGCTTGAAATCAGCAGGACCTTAGTGTGTACCATAGTAACTGCGGGGCCCTATACCTACAATTCATATACACGTTTTGTTTTATATCGGTGACCTAAGGTCAGGTCGGTGACGTGACCTCCCCATTATAAGTCAATGGAAATATTTTCAAATGCTTCCTTTTCAGAGAATACGCATCACATCAGGCCAATTATTTCAGGACCATGCAATTATAGGTCATTATTGATTACCCAGCGACAATATTTGCTCAGTGAAGGTCAGCTGAGGTCATCCATGGTAACCAAGCCATCATTGTCCATAACCTATGTTTAAATAACGATACAGACGTGGCACCGATACCACTGTGTTTATCTCGTCTATCTGCTTCCCAATATGTGCATTGTGAACTACATTGACTGAAATATGACCTTGGATGACCTTTACCTGAGGTCGAATTTCGCATTTGACCTAAACCACTTGCAATGTGTATGATTCAAAGCGCCTGGACGAGACAAACACGACGGCTATAAAGGTAAACAGTGCTTGCCAAAAATACCTTTTTTGGCCTTTGATGACCGCTGGAGCCCTAGCCGGCATTGACTGGAGTCTCAGCAGAACGCCATTGACTGGGGGGTGGGCGTTAAACGCCCCCTGCTGGTTATCTTCCGAACAAATGATCGCAGCGAGACGCGCAAGGCAGCGATTGAAAGCTCTCAATGAGACGAATCTAAAGCATGCTCAAAATGTTAAAGTGAGGTCAAATGTCAGGTCACGGTCAGGTCAAAGGTCAAAATCGGCGTATTGGAGTTTATGGGCCATACTTTCCATCCAAAGCCTTCGATTGCGACCAGTTTCACCCAAAGTGCTGCTAAAGGTATGATACATATCTAGCATGAGCTAAAGTAAGATTGTTGGCCAAGGTCAAGGTCAAGGTCAGGTCACAAAAGATCACTATGCTCAAAATATCTACGAAAGTCATGCAACACATGCTTTATGAGTTATTTTCAACGTATAATTCGATAGTGATAGTCATTTTACCACCTGACTTCATTTACGTGAAGTAAATGTCAATTTCAGGTCATGTTCAGGTCACCGAAGGTCAAAATTTTACATTGTTAAATCTAAACAGGGAAGGCATGTTGCTAGAGCAGTTTTATCTCAGAAATACAGTGCTGGGATTTATTTGTCTGTATCTAGTCAATACAAGCAAAAACACGCATTCAAAAACACGCAAAAACACGCAAACAAGTCCGTCAGAAATAGAGATATCAGTTTGAAATTTGGCATGGTAGTTGCCTATGTATGGTTCTCTGACATATCTTCCGTTTTTATATTTCAGAAAATGTTGATTTTGTGATAATTCCCCCAAAAGAAAAGAAGTATTTTTTTTAGTTTTTGGGGGTCAAAAACTAAAATTTTCAAAAAAATGAGATCATCAGATTGTATCTGTTGCAACTTGCTATATTTTTGCGTTTTTCGATTGCATTTGGCTTCAAATGTGGCATTTGTACGGCCTGGAAAAGTTTAGCTGATTTTGGTGTAAAACTCGTGTGTAGTGACGTCACTAAATTCGCTATAACTCGAGAGAAAAAAAATATACGAAATTTCTTCATTTTAGTACACAAGACGTCAAAATGATGTTTAAGTAGGTACCCGAAGTTTCACGTTGATAGCGCTATTAGTGTTTCAGCTATTGCGAAAATTCATCAGGGGGGGTTAAACTTTCCCCCAGTCAATGGCGGGTTAACTATTGAACTGAGCTAAAATTCAAAGACAACAATTTCACTTTTCAAGAGCTTTCGAGTTTTTTTTTATTCACGTTTGTTTCTAGCTATTATAGTTCCCGAGATATTTGGGAGTTTCTGGAGCAGTCTTATAATTGGAAAACATGACCTTTGATGACCTAGGTAGTAGGTACCTCAATGTTGACCTGAACCAAAAAATGACCAAAATTGTTTTGACATAATTGTTGACGAGCTATATAACTGTTTAACGGTTCCGCCTACTCTTCATAGGAGCCGAGTCAGAAGGGGGCATTCAGACGCCTCCCCCCCCCCCATCCCGGCACGGCGAAGGTGGCGCCGAGCTCCGGCACGGCGAGGGTTAAAGCAATGTGCATACAATGCAATGCAGCAATGTGCATACAATGCAATGTAGCCATGTGGAATGTAGCATGGCAATGTAGCAATGTGCGTACTCTATAATTTTCCCTGTATGGGCTAAATGACGCACAAAGATGAAGACATTTTTCGCCTCATAACAGCAAGCAGCACTTTCAATTCAATAGCACTTCTTTCTGTAATATGTCCAGAAGCTCACGCAAATCATACAGCGTCAAAGACCAGCTTTTGCCACATGTGGAGCTTTGCCGATTAGATGCAATCACGGATCGATTATACAATGCCTGAGGAATACTTCCAGTTGATTGCCACATAGATTGCATAGTCCGCCCTGTCCGCCCCTGTAGCTCAGTTGGAAGAGCGCTGGGCTTCTGGCCTCACCCGGTAGTGGCAGCCCGGGCTCGAGTCGCTTCGGCGCTTGCTATTTGACCCTGACTGGGATGGCCTATGGCCGGTGGCAGCGGTCGCACTCAAGGTCAGGTGACGCCAGAGGGCGGGGCGGACCGTGTCCAGGTATGTCGGGCACGTACAACTTCCGCTTCTAAATTCTGCCGGACGCCAGGAATTGCTTGATCGGGTGGTGGGGCCAGGGCCTGCGCAACAAGCTATGCTTAGCGTGGGTCCTGACTTCGGAAATCTATCCATTCAAAAACATTCGGACTAAATTATCAAAAAAATAGTTTCCATCAGTTTCAGACATAGTTAACTTATGTGAACATCGCATTCGACTAAAGCGGAAGTTTGCGCACTGCACACGTACAGTCCTGCTACTGACTTGGTTTTTAATCATGCTTAACTCGCGCCCCGCTTGGCCCTTGGATTTTCTACGCCCTACTGCGGGGGGGGGGGGTGAAAACCCCTCCGTCTAACTCGGCTCCTATGGACATAGACCAAAACAAATTACAACGTTCGAAAACTCGTCAAAAATCATTTTGAAACTATTTTAATTTGTTTTTTCTCTCAGGTCGAAATTGAGATCACCAGATGTAATCAAAGGTCAAATTTTCCAGTTTAAACCTATTTGTAACAGGCTCCTGGCTACCCCTATTTGTAACAGGGGGGGGGGGCGGATTCCGCCCCCCGGAGATCTCGAGATCTACCCGTCCGATTTTCACAAATGAAACGGTGTTTGGTTCCCATCAACACGATCTACATTTCTAAATAACAAAACAAATCTAAATTTTGGATAGGGGGGCAACAGGGGGGCAAAAACGACAAATGTTAGTGGTATTTTTGATCCAACATAGCTTTCATGTTTATCGACCGATTTTAACACAACCAAAAGGAATCGATAGAGATTGAATTGGAAATTGATATATAACGGTGACGTTTGAAAATTCAAAAATCATAGGCGTGTGCAGGCCACTCAATATGGGGTGAAGTAAATGCGTAATGAAACCATTTTTTATGTTGTTTTTTGATAAATGAAATGGTATGTGATTGTGACATTAGACAAAACCGGTTTAAATCATATTTTTTGCCATAGGCGGTACCAGGTTAGTGAAAAAGGGAGGTCAAATTGGGAAAAAAATCTTAACTGCAGACAAGTTACTACCCAGCACTATAAATATGTTACTGATCGTAGATAGTTCCTTTTTGCATGTTGTACTTCATCATAGGCGTATTCAGGATCCAAACTGGGGCGGCGCAAGGCCTTTTGATAAGTATATTATCCGCTATTATGATACTAACTAGTCAACAGTGACTATTTCACTTACAACTTCAATTAACATTGCTTACCCCCTTTTTACCCTACCTGGACTCGCCTATTATCTTATAATCGTTCGTAGAGTAGCCTGTGGTGCGTGTTTCATCCGAAAACTGCAGTATATTATGTCATTGTACGCCCATGCCTCTTAGTTTCCTTGCAATAATATGACCCCCTTTTTTCCATTCCTGAGCGCGCCTTTGCAAAAAAATGACTTTATTCCCTTTTCTGGTCTCATATATGCATATATCATTATAAGCTAAACGTCTATTGCGCCGTTATCGCTGGCATATCGTCATCACCATGCCAGTCACCCCCCTTTTCATGTGCCTGAACACGCCCCTGAAACTCTATATGTAATAAATTATGCAAATAATGGAAGCAGAAGCTATCTTTTACATCTTGATAGCTATAAATGTCCCTTACATCGCTCTATTGGCGTCCCGCCAAGCATTTAATTCTTCCAGGAACCCCCCCCCCCCCCCCTTTTCAAGCCCCTGAAACCGCCTCTGCCATGCAATTTTTATGATATTTCATTAACATCAACTAATTTGCACTTGTTGCAATCACCGTAAACCGATGTAACGTTTTCTTACTTGAGGCAGTTAGGAAGAAACCTGTGAAGGTCGCATTTCCGTATTATCGCCAAATGTCGCCTCCGAACCCACCCAAAACTGTGCCCTGGAACCGCCTCTGTTCAGGTTAAGAACTAAAATTTTTGACTCCAAATGCGGTATTCAATTCTATGAAAGGTCCCAAAATTTCATGGGCCTGCTCCCAGCCGTTCTGGAGATATTTGCGAAAAACATGAATGGGGGGGGGGCGGAATCCGCCCCCCCTGTTACAAATAGGGTTAAGGACTTTGCTCCAAACAAAATGCAAAATATCTCGGGAACTATGCTAGTTAGAAACAAATGGAGAAAAGTAATCGACAGCCATTTAAATTTTCAATCGTTAAAAAGTCCCAACTTTGATCTCAGGGTAATAGTTTAGGCTCCAGAGGCAATAAAAGTAAAAATGTTGATTTTTATCCAAATTGTTTTTTGCTAATTACTTTGTACTTAATAGTTATAACGCAATACAATGTACGTACGCCATCGTGTTTGTCTCATCAAGGCGCTTCGAGTAATATACACGGTGACCTTGTTACGTCAACTTCAAAATTTGACCTCAGGTCAAGGTCAAGTGGAGACACAAGTAGGTCATATTGCATATTGGGAGACGTGTATCGACGAGACAAACACAGTGGTACCAGTTTCACTTATCCATCGTCATTATGTCGAGAGTTATTGACACAAAAGTGATGGCGACCTCGGATGACCTCAAATGACCCCTTAGGAGCCGCTGAACAAAATGTGCACTTAGTTCATCAAGAATGTCCTATTATAACAATATCCAGAAGGAATTTGACTGATATCATGCCTATTCTCGAAATAGGAAGTCTTCGAATATTTATCCATTGACTTATAATGGGGAGGTCACGAAATTGACCTGACCTTAGGTCACCGATATCAAAATTCCGAGATAAATGTTGTGTAAACACTGATGGCCTCATGCAATTCTAAAAGTTTCGTATCGATCCCTGTAAAAACTGTGGTCATGGCACGACTGCCAACTTCTTTGGAGGTGGGGTCACTTGACCTGACCCGGTGACCTGAACTGCCCTTACACGAATCTCACACTTATAGAAAAGGTGTGAAACAGAGAAATGGTAAGGTATGCAAAATTGGGCGGCGATACACGCTGCCATGTTTTCGTAATCTGGAAAAAACCGCAGGGGGAGGGTATGTTCAACCCCCCCCCCCGTCGGGCGAGGGCTAACACGCGGAAACTCCCAGGAGGGGGGGGGGGGGCGGAAATAAAATAAATAAAAAATATGTGGCACCGCTGTTTGGGCATCAATTACCCACATGGTGTGCAATTTTCGACATCAGGTCATATCAGGTCAGGTCACCAGATAAAGTCAAGTGACCCAACCTTCAAACAAGTTTGCGGTCGTGCCACAGCCACAGTGATTGACCGAACGGTTTCAAACTCACAGGATGTCATCATATCATATGTACCTGCAATTTGTTTACCTGGAATGTTTTATATCGGTGACCTAAGTTCAGGTCGATTTCGTGACCTCCCTATTAAAAGTAAATGGGGAAAAATGAAAACACGTATAAATCCATATGAAATGGCTAAATTTGACCAGTTTACATTAGATCCACCACTCTTGCGATAAGTGCAAGCCCTATCTCACATTTATGTTCTTTGACCTCTGCGAGGTCAACTCAGGTAAACCCAGGTCACGTATGTTGTTTCTGCAATACCTGTTTACCAAATCAAAGTAAAGCAATGGGGGTTTCACTGTTGTATTTGGCTTGCCAATTGATGCAAAAGTTGACCTTTGCCTGACTTTTTTGTATTACCTAACTAGGTCAAGCAATTGATCATTCGATGCGTCTCGACGAGACAAACACAATGGTGACAACTGTTTTACTATATAATGCTTCTGTCAAAAGTTTTAAAAAACAATTCGGCGATTTTTGGAATGTTTAAAATACAATGGCCTCTGCTGACCAAAATATTGACCTAAGCTCAATACTGACAAAACTTCAGAAGCAGAACATTCAATTGTTTTTCGAACACTTTTTTTCGCGCGTCGCTACACTCTTTTAGTTATCGAGATATGTACTGTTGCATTAATAACACTCATATCTAGCCTAAATTTGACCTTTGGTGACCTCTGGTGACCTCAATATTGACCTGACCTAAACAAGACCGTTATGCTTTGCATAGAGCTTGTCTCGAGCTATCTAACTCTGTGTTTTGCTTGTCGCTACATTGTGTGGTATTTGAGATCTTAGGGCGGAGGGGGGGGGGGGGGGGCGGAAATCAACCCCTGCCCGGCAGTTCGTGGTTGTCGCGAACCCTCGGCGGTGTTAGTACGACCCCAATGGATGACGTTAAAATAAGAATGCGAATTCCTTCCAGTTTAATCCCATGACATTTCAGATCATCTGTGCGCCAGGAGGCTCGTCGATAAAAATAAATCAGGTATTTTGTATAGGTCATCGATCTTTGGAAGTTCAAATGTGTCACTGAAGGGTTTTAAGGCCACGAGGCACAGCGACGGTGTCGGTAAAGATGTAAAACATGGACACAGCCTCACAAACGTCGCCATGAGCTCATTAACCCTCGCCCTACGGGGGGGGGGCCTGACAGGCCCCCCTGATGTTTTTCTTGAATAACTTTTGATACATGGAGTGCATCTTGCTGACATTTTTGGTAGCTGAGTTTACAACAATTATACGTAGGCTGTAAAATGTATTTGAAATTGGTTAAGTGGTTTGGGAGATAATAATGTGTTGATGACGTCATGTTGGTAAAAAAATGAGAAATATTTGAAATATCGTAGAAAACAGAGTTTTAAAGAAAATAACAAACGCAATTAACCAAAGATGCAAAATGGCAATATCTTTAAAACGGAAATCTTTGATTTTCAAACTTTTGGGTTTTTGACCCCTAAAATAAAAATAAAATGATTTTTTTTTGGAAAAATCTCCACAAAATCAAAATTTTCAAAGATATTAGAAAAATTGGATTATATGTGAGAGAAATGAGTATGGGCAATACCCATACCAAATTTCAAAGCAATATCTTCATTTTTGACTGAGTGATGGCTTCTTAAGTGTAAGAAACTGATAACGTCATTTCTTTTATATTTTTTATATATTTTTGGTAGCTGAGTTTACTGGTACTGGTGGAGTTTTTTGGTAGCTGAGAATGTAATTGAAATTGGTGAAGTTGTTTGGGAGAAAATCATGTTTTGATGACGTCATGTTGGTAAAAAAATGAGAAATATTTGACAAATCGTAGAAAACAGAGTTTTAAAGAAAATTGCAAACTCAATTCACCAAAGATACAAAATGTCATTCTCTTTAAAATGGCAATCTCGGATTTTCAAAATGTTGGGTTTTTTACCCCTAATTTTTTTCTTACCTCTAAAGATTTTTTTTGGAAAAATCCCCACAAAATCAAAATTTTCAAAGATATTAAAAAAACGGAATATATGTGAGAGAACTGAGTATGGACAATACTCATACCAAATTTCAAAGCAATATCTCTATTATTGACTGAGTGATGGCTTCCTAAGTGTAAGAAACTGATAACGTCATTTCTTTTAATAACTTTTTGACATTTTTGGACAAGATACGAACAAATAATTACCTTTTTAGTATTTTTGAGCCAAAATTGGTCTAGGAACATGCCTTTTTATTTACATTTATCAATTTCTAATTTTGAGGTTTTCTGAAGAGCAAAATCGTTGTTCTGGACATGGTAAATCCGAGGTCATTCACTTGACCTGGAAGGTCACCCGTTGACCTGAAACCTAAAAATCGCATACTGTTAGATTCCACTCATGACAGGCAACATGCTGGTTCTTACCGCATTGCTCTAAGTTGCTTGGTTTGTAAGTTAACAGGGGGCCTGTCAGCCCCCCCCCCCTGTAGGGCGAAGGTGAAAAAGACTCCAGTAGGGCGAGGGTTAAGTCTTCTAAAGGACCGAGTCAGATACTTACCAAAACTATTTTCCCATCTGCTTGTCTTGTTTTGTTGGTAAACACATTGCCACTCTCTCGTTCACACATCCGACCTCGTAGGTGTCAAAGCCGGCATGAGGCGTCCGTCACGCGCAAAACCACCACTTCTCCTATGTCATCTAACGGTGTGCTGGTGACCATTGCAGGTAGAGGCCGACTCCCTGCACCCCGACCCCGACCTGCTGGCCACCTTCCTCCAGGAGCAGGACGTGGCTAAGTGGGCCGACTGCTGTCGCAACGCGGTCAACTGCTGCCGGCGCATGCGGGATTCCTCTCCGGCCACCAGTGAGTTATCCAAATATAACCAAGCCTTGTTTTTGTGTGACCAATACCAAGGCGACTTAATGCGATCTTGTATCGATTGTTTTGATTTGGTGAGGGACACTCCTGTTTGGTGAGAGACACTCCTATGAAATGAGATTATTTGCCCAAGGTGATGAAGAACACTGGATAAGTAGTTTGTAAATCTCCAGGCAAACTTGGCAGCGGCGACATCACGACAAACAAATCAGCCACCTGTGATGTCCACCTGTGATGTCCACCTGTGATGTCCACCTGTGATGTCCACCTGTGATGTCCACCTGTGATGTCCACATGTGATGTCCACCTGTGAACCTGTGTCCACCTTAGATGTACATCTGTGAACCTGTGTCCACCTGTGATGTCCACCTGTGATGTCCACCTGTGATGTCCACCTGTGATGTCCACCTGTGAACATGTGATGTCCACCTGTGGTGTCCACATATGATGTCCACCTGTGATGTCCACCTGTGATGTCCACATGTGATGTCCACCTGTGAACCTGTGTCCACTTTAGATGTACATATGTGAACCTGTGTCCACCTGTGATGTCCACCTGTGATGTCCACCTGTGATGTCCACCTGTGATGTCCACCTGTGATGTCCACCTGTGATGTCCACCTGTGAACATGTGATGTCCACCTGTGATGTCTACCTGTGAACCTGTGTCCACCTGTGATGTCCACCTGTGTCCACCTGTGATGTCCACCTGTGAACCTGTGATGTCCACATGTGATGTCCACCTGTAAATATGTGTCCACCTGTGATGTCCACCTGTGAACCCGCCATTGACCGGGGTATCAGCGGCTCAGCCGAACACCATTTACTGGGGGGGGGGGGGAAATTTCGCCCCTGATTATCTTCCCAACCAATGATCGCAGCGAGACGCATACGGCGGCGTTCAAATATTTTTTATCTCCGATTTTAGGGGTCAAAAACCCGAAATTTTGCAAATCTGAGATTGCAATTTTAACCCTCGCCCTACATTAGATACATAATAATTATGTCAAATAATTATGTCTAATAATTATACATACAATAATTATGTCTGACAGCCACCCCCACCGATGTTTTTATTGCATAACTTTGTATATTTGCGGCACATCTTGCTGAAATTTTGGGTAGCTGAGTTTACAACAATAATACGTATGTTGTAAAAATGTATTTGAAATTGGTGTAGTAGTTTGGGAGATAATCATGTTTTGATGACGTCATGTTGGTGGAAAAACGATAAATATTTGAGAAATGGTAGAAGACAGAGTTTTGAAAGGAAATTGCAAACGAAATTCACCAAAGTTACAAAATAACATTTTCTTTAAAATGGCAATCTCGGATTTTCACAATTTTTGTTTTTTTCACCCCTAAAATAAAAACAAAACTGATTTGTTTTTGGATTTTGTTTTTGGATTTTATCAGAGAACTGAGATATCAGAGAACTGAGTATGAACAATACCCATCCCAAATTTCAAAGCAATATCTTTATTTTTGAATGAGTGATGGCTTCCTAAGTGTAAGAAACTGATACGTCATTTATTTTAATAACTTTTTTTTGACTTTTTTTTGACAAGATACGAACAAAAAATTACCTTTTCTGTATTTCTAAGAAAAACTGGTCTAGGAACATGCCTTTTTATTTACATTCATCAATTTCTAATTTAAAGGTTTTCTGAAGAGCAAAATCGCTGTTCTGGACGTGGTAAATCAGAGGTCATTCACTTGACCTGGAAGGTCATACGTTTATCTGAAACTTAAAATAGCATACTGTTAGATTCCTCTCATGACAGGCAACATGCTGGTTCTTACCGCATTGCTCTAAGTTGCTTGGTTTAGAAGTAAACAGGAGGACCTGTCAGCCCCCCGTAGGGCGAAGGTGAAAAAAGCTCCCGTAGGGCGAGGTTAAAGAGAATGCCATTTTGTATCTATGGTGAATTGCGTTTGCAATTTCCTTTAAAACTCTGTTTTATATTATTTTTCAAATATTTATATTTTTCCACCAAGATGACGTCATCAAAACATGATTATCTCCGAAACTACTTAAAGGGAAATAATGACCTTTTGATTTTGTTAGCAACAATTTCTTATGCTACTGTTATGGTTTTAAAATTATTTTATTTAAATTTAAGAATTAAATAAAATTATTCCCAAATTCAAAGTTGTAAGTTTAGAAAAAATACAAAACAAGTACCTTGTGTACTTCATGAAGGTCATTGACAAATTCGTCCTTCCCTACCATTGTTTACATCGAGTGCGGCATTTTTGGAGGCTCTGTGACGTTTCCGATCAAACTGAGCGCTGCTCGGACACACGCTAGTAGCGCTAGTAGCGCTTTCGTTCTCCATGGCAACCAGGCGTCAGCCAATCAAAAGCCAGAAAGGGAATACGTTCTGGCTTTTCATTGGCTCACACCTGGTTGCCATGGAGAACGAAAGCGCTACTAGCGCTACTAGCGTGCGTTCGAGCAGCGCTCTGATCTTTGAAGCAATCCGTGAAGCATCCGTGGTGCATGACTGACTATCAGTATAAGTCATGAATAACAACAACATGCAAACTATACCAACTCGAATAAAATCAGGGCGGAATGAATTGAACCCCAGGCAAGCTAGTATTCGCAAAGCACTCGGCACTGCGCCACAATAGCAAAAGGTGAGGGAAATGCATATTGCATACAATATTATTACGTCCCAAGTTTCTGAAGTGTCAACTACTACGAAATACAGTGATAACATACCTTTAATAATGATTAACAAGAAAATTCAAACTTAAAAACAATAATTTGAATAAGTCTTTAATTAGCTTTCAACTCAAAATCAGATATATTTTGCAATGCTACACAAGAATGGCACCAGTGACGTCATTAGCAAAGCCTGCTACGGGACTTGGGTATACTAATCAGGAACAACTCGCCACAATGGTTAAGTGCGCCGAGAAGCATGACAATGACTTTGTAAACAAATCGCCGACGCTAAATAGGTCGCCGTCGATGTGCATCATTGAGCTTCCGATTTAATTGCCAGTTTTGTGTTATTGTTTGTTAGTTTTTTTGGGAAAAATTATTATTTGTCATGATAATATAAAGCATAGTGTTATATACAGCCACAGACAAATTATACAATACTCCTAATGTTGAAAACAAATGAATAGATTAAAAAAAATTGAGGGTCGCAATCACAACTATGCCGCCGTTGATATGCATCGATGAGCTTCCGATTTGATTGCCACTTTTCCCAATCGCTGTTAGTTTTAGAAGATCGCCGGGCATATAATCACAACAAGCAGAACGCACAATATATTCTCCACTCCATTGCGTAAAAAAACAATACGGGAAAAGCCCGCAGTTTGATGAGGACCAAAAGTACTTGCAAGTACCGGTCGTTAGAAGTGTGGAACGCTTATCAACTTTAACTTGAAATATCTTTCGGTAGGAAAGATTTCATGCAAAATGTGATGAATTTACAATATATTTTGGTCTCGCCTGGCGATTTCAAGTGCTAACTCCATTTTTGTGGAAAAAGGTCATTATTTCCCTTTAACCAATTTCAATTACATTTTTACAGCATACGTATAATTGTTGTAAACTCAGCTACCGAAACATTTCAGCAAGATGCGCGCCGCATGTGTAAAAAGTTATTCGAGAAAACCTCAGGGGGGGGGGGGCTGTCAGCCCCCCCCGTAGGGCGAGAGTTAAACCTGCCTGACCACCTGTCAAGCAGGTAAATGTTAACTTGTGTCGAAATGTGTCGTATGCTATGCTAGGCTTATTTTTAAACATTTGTGTCAGTGGTGGAGCTTTATGAAATCGGTTGGGAGGGCTCAACGGCCGAATGCTGAAGTTGAAACTAAATGTCCAATACTATATATATCCATATATAGTGTATAATTATTATATAATATATTGATTATAAAACTATTATAATTATTACAATAATTATGCAAACCATTTTGTCCGTTTCATACAGAAAAAAATATGCAAAACATTGTTTCCAATTTCCTTCTTTCAGCCCACAAAATTGACAAATTACTAGTTAACTGAAATTCATAGGTAAGCACTGACTGGTCATATAATTCTTTTTTTAAGGACAGCAACACAATTTCAAAGCCGTTAAATGTTAAATTATCGCCGTCGGTGGCCAATTAAAAATGGATCTGAAAAACACGTTCATCATACATAATTTTCACATGCCGGCCGGAGTCGGCAAAATTTAACTGACTCTGACTCCGGCAAAAATTACCTTCTCCAATAGACTCAGATTCCGACTCCGATTCTGCAAGACTGCTTCCGACCGACCAATGGCTCTCAGCCCGTTTACGGGCTCTCCAAAATGACCGCGAATTTTCTCAGACTTGCACAGGGCCCTCTTAGCACGGGTGGAGTTTCCTATTCAAATGGTGGGGCAACTGCCTCACCAACTTTGTGTTTTTCCCCACCAACTTTTGTCAGATTTGAAGGTTTCCTGGCGTTAAAATTGCAATTTTTCACCTCAACCATGCCAAACAGCCAGCCAATATGGCATTTCTCCACACCAACTTTTTCTGAAAAGCTCCACCCATGCCTCTTAGGTCTGACAATGGCCCTCTTAGACAAGCGTAAGGCCCTCTCCGATCAGACGGTAGTAATCTCTGGTCGACCGATGATCCTCTCAAAGAAGCGGAGGGTCCTCTCTTAGGGACTTAGGGCTCTCTTAGGCCGGCAAAGCGACCCCCCCCCCCCTGCACACACCCCTTGGACGATTAAGGGTCCTTTCAAACTGGTAAACAGACCTCTCAGACAGGCATAAGGCCCTCTCAGGCATGACAAAGGTCATTTCAGAACGGCAAAGAGCCTAAGGCTCTAAGGCCTAGAAAATACTGCTCAAACCAACGGAGGTCCCTCTCAGACACCCGGGTTCTTTCTGGCCTAGCCAAAGGCCTTCTAAGACCAGCCTGGGGCCCGCTCAGGCCTGACAAGAGCCAATGGAGTCGACCTATGGCCCCCTCAGGCCGACTGAGTTCTCCTTCAGGCCAACCACGTGCCCCCTTAACCCTATTTGTAACAGGGGGGGGCGGATTCCGCCCCCCCCCCCTCATGTTTTTCGCAGATATCTCCAGAACGGCTGGGAGCAGGCCCATGAAATTTTGGGACTTTTTATAGAATTGAACTCCGCATTTGGAGTCAAAATTTTTAGTTCTTAACCTGAACAGAGGCTGTTCCAGGGCACAGTTTTGGGTGTGTTCGGAGGCGACATTTGGCGATAATACGGAAATGCGATCTTCACGGTTTCTTCCTAACTGTATCAAGTATGAAGGAGTTACATCGGCTTACGGTGATTGCAACAAGTGCAAATTAGTTGATGTTAATGAAATATCATACAAAATTGCATGGCAGAGGCGGTTTCAGGGGTTTGAAAGGGGGGGGGGGGTTTCCAGGAAGTATTCAATGCTTGGCGGGAAGCCAATAGAGCAATGTAAGGATCATTTATAGCTATCAAGATGTAAAAGATAGCTTCTGCTTCCATTATTTGCATAATTTATTACATATAGAGTTTCAGGGGCGTGTTCAGGAACATGAAAAGGGGGGTGACTGGCATGGTGATGACGATATGCCAGCGATAACGGCGCAATATACGTTTAGCTTATAATAATATATTCACATATGAGACCAGAAAAGGGAATAAAGTCATTTCTTTGCAGAGGCGCGCTCAGGAATGGAAGAAAGGGGGTCATATTATTACAAGGAAACTAAGAGGCATGGGCGTATAATGACATAACATACTGCAGTTTTCGGATGAAACACGCACCACAGGCTACTCTAAGAACGATTATAAGATAATAGGCGAGTCCAGGTAGGGTAAAAAGGGGGGTAAGCAATGTTAATTGAAGTTGTAAGTGAAATAGTCACTGTTGACTAGTTAGTATCATAATAGCGGATAATACAAAAGGTCTTGCGCCACCCCAGTTTGGATCCTGGATACGCCTATGATGAAGTACAACATGCAAAAAGGAACTATCTACGATCAGTAACATATTTATAGTGCTGTGTAGCAACTTGTCTGCGGTTAATACTTTTCCCAATTTTACCCCCTTTTTCACTAACCTGGTACCGCCTATGGCAAAAAATATGATTTATAACTGCTTTTTCTAATGTCTCAATCACATACCATTTCATTTATCAAAAAAACAACATCAAAAAATGGTTTTATTACGCATTTACTTCACCCTCATATTGAGTGACCTGCAAACGCCTATGATTTTTGAATTTTCAAACGTAACCGTCATATATCAATGTCCCATTCAATCTCTATCGATTCCTATTAGTTATGTTAAAATCGGTCGATAAACATGAAAGTTATGTTGGATCAAAAATACCACTAAAATTTGTAGTTTTTGCCCCTCTGTTGCCCCCCTATCCCAAATTTATATTTTTTTTATTATTTATAAATTTAGATCGTGTTGAGGGTAACCAAACACCGTTTCATTTTTGAAAATCGGACGGGTAGATCTCGAGATCTCCGGGGGGGGGGGGGCGGAATCCCCCCCCCCCTGTTACAAATAGGGGTAGCCAGGAGCCTGTTACAAATAGGGTTAAGCCGACCAAGGGCCCCTCAAGTCAACCGAGAACCACCTAAGGCCGTCAGAAGAGCCCCACAGGCACACTAGTGACCCCTATAGGCTGTCCGATGGCCACTCAGGCCGACAGGGGCCACTCAGGCCAACCGAAGGCCTTCTCAAGCTGACCAAAGACCCCTCAGGCCGTAAAAGCACCTCCTCAAACTGACCGAAGGCACCTTAGGCCGAAAAAGGGCCTTCTCAAGTCGACTAAGCCAACCGAGGCCCCTTCAAGCCGACCGAGAGCCCCCTAAGGCCGCCAGAGGACTCCCTCAGGCAGACCGATGGCCCCTTCAGGCCGCCTGAGAGCCCCTCATGCCGACCAAGGACTGACAAAAACATTCAACCTGGCTGAGGTCCCCTCAGACCAAACGAGAGTCACTCAGGCCAACTGAGGCCTCCTTCAAGCCCACAAAGGGTCCCTCAGGCCGACAAAGAGACCCTCAGGCCGACCAAGGGCCCCTCAAGACGGCCGAAGCTCCCTAAAGCCAATCGTGGGCCCCTAAAGTTGACCTCAGGCCCCTCAGGCAAACTGAGCTGCCATCCAGGCCGACATAGGCACTGTCAGGCCGACAAGGGTCCCTCAGGCCAAAGAAGAGCTCCTCAGGCCGACTGGGCCCCCTCAGACCGACCAAGGGCCCCTCAAAACCGGCCCAGGTTCCCTCTAGCCGACCCAGCCCCCCTCGTCGATCGAGGGCTTTCAGGCCGATCAGGCCGACAGAGGCCCCCTCAGGTCGGCAGGAGAACCCGCAGGCTAAACGATGTCTTCTTGGGCCGACTGGAACCCCTCGGGTGAACGAAGGACCCCCTCAAGTCGACGGAGTGCGCACTCAGGTCGACCGAGCTCCCCTCCAGGCCCAACGAGGCTCGCTCAGGTTGACCGAGGGCTTGTCAGGTCAACCAAGGACCCTCAGGTCGACCTCGGTTAACTTCCTCTTGAAAATCTGACCATTGATGACCCCGGGTTACCTCAATATTGACCTGATAACAAAAATGAACGTATGCTTTCGAAAGAGCTTGTCTCGAGCTATCTATCGTCGTTTTCCACTTGTCGCTACGTTGCGTGGTTTTCGATATCATAGGGGGGGAGGGGCGAAATCCGTCCCCCCCCCCCCCCTCCAGGGCGTGTAATTATATGAGGCCCTCCAGGGCGCGTGTTAATATTTCAACCTTCGTACAGTACCAGAAAATATGGGCAAGAGTTTCTGTTGCCTCTTCACAAAAGGAACAAAGGATCGAAGATTGTATATGCATGTCTTCCATCAGCTTATTTATTGGATATATTCTTGTTATTATTCTATAATGTGAGTACAACAAATACGTCGACGTCGTGGCATTTACAAGTGTTGTTAATGTTCCCTTGATGTGGCCACCTATTTCGCTTTGGCATTTATTGTTTACTTTCAGATCAGTCTCTAAACTGTTTTGTGCTAAATCTTAAGGTAGAATTATTGATATAGTCTTTCAAAAATTGTGAGCAATTATTTATTTTAATAGGGGCAAGGGATTCTGCGTCCAGATGACGTCGCCAGCCCTGAATCAGATTCGGTCAAATCGCCGGATGACTCTACCTTCTTATAGGGTTTCGGTTTGACCTTGTTTTGTTTCGCCACTTTTCCAGCTAGTTAGTTGCCCTCATTTGTTGTAGACTTTTCCTAGGTATGTGGCATGTGCATAACTTTACTACCTCAGTGCCTTTGCTGCAGCTGCGAGTCACGAAACCTGATGAGAAAGATTGGCTAACGAGGCCAGGCCGGCTGTTGGTTACAAGTCTGTTCTTGTTCTGCAGTGTCTGCACTCTGCAGGACAATAATGTCAATGTCGTGGTTGAGCTTACGTCTTGCATCCTGTTCGTGTATTCATGTTCAACAAAGTTGTCAGGTGATTAACTGAATGCTGACTGAAATCCGCTAATTACATTTAATTTACCTCAATGTCCACTGTCCTGACTTCTGACTTCTGAGTCAAATTAAAAAGTGAAAATGTGGCAATCGACAAATGGAATCATCCAAATGAAAAAGTCTGTAAATTTCGCAGTATTATGGGGTTGCGCTTCTTGGCCACTTCTAGTTTTCAACTTTTTAAGGTACCTTTCTGGTTATCACTTCTACGTAGAAGTAAAGTACTTTACTGGTTTGTTAACTAAAAATTGCTATTTTTGTAGCACCAGCAAATAAACAGTAGAAACAGGTAGATCCACCCATGCTATTCATTGGATACACTTAATAGTTTATTTTCTACGCCATTTTAACTGAAAATTACCACAATTATTTGTTTTAAAAAAATGCTCGGCTGGCTGGCGGACGGGTGCTCACATTTTGTCACAGCTGTGGGCGACTGCGACTGTGGTACCACGGCTGTGGGGCGGGTAGGCCAAGGAAAAGTACAACCGTGTATAACTCTATTTTGTGGTGCGCTCGTCCCACAGCCTAAGTACATTTCTGCGTTTGGCGCCGGCCGCTCCGCTCGATGTACGTCACCAATACGGGCGATAAGTCCCTCGCCGACTGTGTCAGTCTCGCTTCTATGGTAACACGGCCTTAGGGCCGTGAGTGATATTTATGTTTGCGGTGACGAGAAACAAGGAGACGATGATTGATATGACGAGAAACAAGGAGACTGCAATGGGACGTAATGACTCCAGATGGTGCTCTCGAGAGGAGCTGGTGATCTTCATCTTCACGGACCGACAGCGGGCTGGCTGACCACAGGTCATGTGACCGACAGCGCGGGCTGTTGCTGGACTCGAGTGAGAGCCCGCTGTCCATTCGAGACAGCTGGACTCGAATGGGACGCTTATTCAAAATCGTAGAAAGAAGAGAAACATGTTTACATGTTTGTCTGAGTTCGAAGATTTCCACTGGGCCGTCGCTCGGAAAGTGGGAGGAGCTTGTGTGCGTGCGTGCGTGCGTGCGTGCGTGCGTGCGTGCGTGCGTGCGTGCGTGCGTGCGTGCGTGCGTGCGTGCGTGCGTGCGTGCGTGCGTGCGTGCGTGCGTGCGTGCGTGCGTGCGTGCGTGCGTGCGTGCGTGCGTGCGTGCGTGCGTGCGTGTGTGCGTGTGTGTGTGTGTGTGTGTGTGTGTGTGTGTGTGTGTGTGTGTGTGTGTGTGTGTGTGTGTGTGTGTGTGTGTGTGTGTGTGTGTGTGTCCAACGTAGCATATTGGCACGTGGAGCCCAAGCGGCCGAGCTGATTTCGACGCGGATGGCACCGTTCGACTCGGCACAACGGGGAACAGACGATGACACCATTTTTGGTGCAATTGTTGGCATGTGGCACGTGCCAAGTGCCAAAACATGGGCACCATCATTTTTCCTTTTTTCGCCTCCTAAGGTCACACGGTTGGTGACACAGACTTGCTACTCGCAGGTCACGTGCGCGATACAGCGGCCCAAAATCCATTACAGGGACATTGCCACCTTTCTGAAAGTTGTCAAATATACGCCGGTTGTACCCGAAAATATGAAGTAAGTGCTGCTGAAAACGATGGTGATATTTTTTATCTCGAAAACTTCACTCAATTGATAATAATTAAGTTTTTAAAATTTGGGTTGATGACGTCATTATTGAGCTAAATAAAGCTATAGATAAATCCTTTACGCTGCCAAAGTTTGGCACAATTTTTGTCAGACAATTCTGGCGATTCAAATACAAGCAGGTACCAGGTAAACTGTGCGCACTCACTTGATCACCGAAGTCTTGTCACTGAAAGCTCCACATACCACACATCGAATTCTTGGCATCGTTTGAAAATTGCATTCGAGTTTCACTTTATAGAAGTCTAGTTATCCTGATATAACCCACGGTAAATATAATGCACCCAGCGATCGAGAAACGAAACGCGTAAATATCTCCAAGGTTTACCTTAAAACAAGTCGACTATCATCACCATTGGGTAAAGAGAGACGACGTCATCGGCTTTAAACCCCTATTCAAATACACGTGGGGTTTATTTGTTACAATTGTCAAGACCAAGCTCGAATTTCTTTTCGAATAGACCTATGTGGTTGTTTTAACTGCTACCCTACTTAATTTCAAAGCAAATCCAACAACATGGCTATCTCAACTCAAAACTAATGTTAAGGTGGGAATGTCCCTTTAAAGGGAGTGTGCCTACTGTTTTGAACTGTCAAAATTATTTTTCCTACGATAAGTAGCTATTGTTGTGATGGTTAGATACGATGAAATTCACATCTGGGGCCCCTTTAGTTGAATTTTAACTTATATTGATTTCGCTTATTTTTCGTTTCGATATCGAAAAAAAACTATTCCCACTACGGTGAAGGTAATCAGAGGTAACACATTGTTACGTGAACGACGCACCTGAGACAAAATATAGTCCGATCGTTCCGCATTCGGTAGATAAAATATGTTCCGCCTATTCGATACGTGCGCTGGGTTGGTGCTGGTGTTTGCAGTTTATCTGGGATCGTATGACTCCTGTTGTATCAAAAGTAATGATTTGGTAAATACTAAAGTGAGATATTGACCTCTTTGACGACTACAGAAAAATGTGTAAGTTTATTGCAAACTGTAAAAGGCCGATTTAGATACATTTTAATTCCACGTTTCTTATTGTTGTGGTATGTACTAGGTAGGTACCTACCACCTATGCGCAGTTAATACATATTTCTTCAATTTATCATATGTAAGACATCAATACATGCTACACCTGCCTTTATGTTGAAAAATATAAATTGTGTGAATAATATTTAATTATACTTTTATGATAATGGGAATTAGCTACCAAATATTTGCTGCAAGTTGGTACCTATAACACTGTAGGTATGCTAAAAGCCCAATCTTCAGACATGTCCTTCTCCTTACCTCAGGCTTGTCATGCTATAAGAGTATATGGGCTACTGTCGCAAAGTGTGTCTGTATTGTTAACATTCTGATGGTATAAAAAGTCCAAGGTTATGACGTGTCCGAGGTTACAGCAGTTCGCCCTACCAACAGCTACCAATGGTGTTAGCCTGCGTCCATGGTACCAGCTAAACAGTGATGAGTGTTTTTAACTTTAAAAGGCAAATAAGTTAACCCGCGCGGCGCTGGGGGGGTAAATTTTACCCCCCCCCCCGGATTTTCTCCATAACTTAAAAACTATGACAGATATCGAAATGAAACTTTCGGTAGCTTATGGTACATCAATTCTACATCTTGTGTTACAATTTTTTTTTAAAAATTCGTGACAATTTTGAGGAGATAATGACGTTTTAGTGACGTCATGTCATGTCATTTTTGGTGAAAAAACGTTAAATGTTTGAAAAATCGTAGAAAATAGCGTCTTGATGCAAATCGCAAATAAAAGGTGTCAAAAGAAAGCAAATGACATTGTCTTTAACATGGCTTTCTCAGATGTTCAAAATTTTGGGTTTTTGACCCCCAAAAATGCAAAAAACTGATTTTTGGGGAAGAATTTCCACAAAAGTTTTTTGTTTGAAGATTTTTCAAAAACCGGAAGATATATTAGAGAACCGAGTATGAACGATGTTCAAACCAAATTTCGAAGCAATTTCTTTATTTTTGACTGACTTATGGCTCTCTAAGAATAAGTAACTCATGACGTCATTTTTTTAAATTGCGTTTTTTGGCTTTTACTGACCATATACAGACAAATAAATGCCACCACTGTATTTCGAAGACAAAACTAGTCTAGAAACATGCAATGTTTATTTAGATTAATCAATTTCAAATTTTGACCTTATTGTGACCTGACCTTGACCTGAGGGCGATTATATGGTGTCAAGCTGTGAAAATGGCTGCTTCTATCGAATTATACGTGTAAAATAACCCATACAACATGTGTCGCATGGCTTTCGTAGACCTGTGACCTTTTGTGACCTGACCTTGACCTTGACCTTTGCTTAAAATTTCTTTTTTACTTATGCGGGAGATGCATTATACATTTGGGAGCACTTTGTGAGATAATAGTTGCAATACAAGGCTTTGGATGGAAAGTATAGCCCAAAAACCCAAATACTTACATTTTGACACTTGACCTGACCGTGACCTGACATGTGACCTTATGTTAATATTTTCGGGCATGCGTTAGATTCTTCTCACTGAGAGCTTTCGATCCCCGCCTTGCGCATCTCGCTGCGGTTATTGGTTCGGAAGATACGAGGGGGGTAAAATTTACCCCCCAGCGCCGCACGTTCGGATGGAGACCCCAGCGTCGCGCGGGTTAAGTGAAGAGCATGTGTGATTTATGTTACTAGATTCACACATACCTAAATTGGCAATGTAAATATAAGTTATTTTTAATATAAATTGTCAATATAACACAATAATGGCCAATCTGATATTTTTGCTGAAACAATGTTTTAATGACCACACATATGTAGGCATGTTTCCATATTTATTTGCCATCAATTCAACATATATATTTAATACTTATACTTACTTATACTTATAAACATAGAGGATTTAGAAAGGCCACTTGGCCTCACTGATCCAAACAATACCAAACTCCTTAGCGAGATTCTCTCCCTCAGTCGTGTATATATTTAAATATTGATATAACTTAAATGTCATATATATATATATATATATATATATATATATATATATATATATATATATATATATATATATATATATATATATATATATATATATATATATATATATATATATATATATATATATATATATATATATATATATATATATATATATATATATATATATATATATATATATATATATATATATATATATATATATATATTTAAATGTTGAATACAATGTGAATCAATTAACATATTTGTGTTTATTCTTTGAATCTGAAAAATCGATTCTAAAATAATAAATATATATTGAATCAAATGGTGATGGAATAATTCAGGTCCCAAAGATTAAATGAATTGTGATTGAATCGTTAAAAACAGTTGAATCAATAACCAGTCTGCTTATATTGCCAATAAATATTGCCAATACAAGATGGCATACAATCACACTACTCCACCACCTATTCAATACATGTAGGTACATATTGCACAAGTTTGGGGTGATGGCTGCAATGACCTTGGCTGCAGTGCTACTGGAATCCTAGGTTGTATACAAAATATAAGCAGTGAGGAAAGATGACTCTTGGATGACTAACTAAGAAGAGGAGTGCAAGTTTATGAAGAGCTGTAATGCTGGTAACGCTGATTTAGATGCATTTCAACAGCATGTGTCTATGGTCTTTTTGTATTGCAATAGGTGGGCACTTACATGCAGTGAATATTACAAAAACATGGACATCTTCAATATATAATTTAATATAATTGGCATAGGAATGGGAGGGGGGGGGGGGATTTTTCCCCATTTCTGGTGATTTTTTAATTTTTTTCTGTGAAAATGGGAAAGCAATATTTCAACAATGGTGTACTTTCCTCGTTTAAGACACCAGTAGCAAAGAACAATGTAACTGTGTTTTTTTGTGGAAGATTTCTGTCTTCATTCTCCATTGTGGTGGGTTACTATTTTTGTGTTACAGAACAGTGCCAATCTTATATTGTGTTAAATATGAATTGCCTTCAGGCTTCCTTGTGTTGTTGTTGTCTGCGTCGGTTGTTCCGTACCTCGCTGGCGGGAGGGCGTACTGAGAGGCTGTATTGGAACATCGGTGGTAGCGGCGGTGGCTCGCTTGACAGCGGCGGTGACTCACCCAGCCGGGAATGTCACGACAGCCGGGCGAGTCTTTGTTTATCGTTCAAAAAGATTGTTACGATGAATAAATAGTTTTGCGCAGCCTTTATGCCTTTACGCCTTTACCGTTGATGCAAGTTACAAGCTTCACTAAATAATGCTTACAATTAAACATGAGTGGTTTTCTGAATGAATGGTTTCATGAATCGTTTCTTCTCTCTTTTATCATTTTTAGTTGACTGCCACATGTAGCGTCAACGTCCCGTTCGATTGACTGACTGTCTAGCACGACATCACATATCAGCGTCACAACTCGGCTACAGCGGTCTTAGAACTAGACCAGAGGCACAATCACTCAAGTCCTGGTTCAAACACCGATAAAAACAATGCTTACTTGTTCTGGCTGTATTATGAACCACATCAAAGTCAACAGATGAGCGGCCATTCGTACATTTTAAAAGTAAAAAGCAATAGCAACGTAACAATAGCAATACCAAACATCACCAATTCCATTCTCCACGGCAAATGATGTCACCATTTCACCTTTCCTCCGCACCTTAGAAATGTACTTAATATCAACTGTGCGATATAAGTCAGACGTCAGAAGTTGTGCCTAACTACAGTCACATACAGAGGTCAGTTCAGATGTCAGACAGTAACCGTGTATGCCTGCAGGTCATATAGAGACATACAGACACATGACAGGCCAGATGTCATGCCAGAGATCAGACCAGCGGTCAGACAGCAGTCGCGTCTCCTACCAGGTAACAGACAGAGGTCATGTCAGATGTCAAACAGCGTCCCCCTGCAGGTCACGCACAGAGTGAGGTCAGGTCAGATGTCATGTCATAGGTCGTGTCAGATGCCATGCCAGAGGTCGGACCAGCGGTCAGACAGCAGTCGCGTCTCCTACCAGGTCATGCACCAGAGGTCAGGCCAGATGTCAAACAGCGCCCCCTGCAGATCACGCTCAGAGTGAGGTCAGGTCAGATGACATATCAGAGGTCGGGTCAGATGTCATGTAAGAGGTCGGGTCAGATGTCATGTCAGAAGTAGAGTCAGAGGTCAAGCCAGAGGTCGTCAGAATCCAAGCCGGAGGTCAGGCAGCAGCCGTGTCTCCAATCAGGGCACACACTGAGGCAAGGGCGCCGCCACCCAATTTTTAAAGGCGGCAGCCAGGTGTTTGCCCATCCCCCTACCATAGGGCTAATGTTCAAATAATGCTAATCTGGGGGCCGCCCCCCCCCCACACACACTGGTGGCGACGCCCTTGCACAGAGTTCAGGCTGGTCAGAGGTCAGACAGCAGCCATGTCTCAATGCAAACCACTCACAGACAGAAGTCAGGTCAGATGGCAAACAGCGTCCCCCTGCATGTCACGCACAGGGTGAGGTCGGGTCAGATGTCATGTCAGATGTCGGACCAGATGTCAGACAGCAGCCGTGTCTCCTTCCAGCTCACACACAGACAGAGGTCAGGTCAGAGGTCAGGTCAGAGGTTAGATGGCAAACGGCGTCCTCCTGCATGTCACGCACAGAGTGAGGTCAGGTCAGATGTCATGGCAGAGGTCGGATCAGATGTCAGACAGCAGCCGTGTCTCCTTCCAGGTCACACACAGACAGAGGTCAGGTCAGAGGTCAGATGGCGAAAAGCGTCCACTTGTATGTCACGCACAGAGTGAGGTCAGGTTAGATGTCATGCCAGAGGTCAGACCAGCGCGGCGGTCAGACAGCAGTCGCGTGTCCTACAAGGTCACTCAGACAGAGGTCCGGTTAGATGTCAAACAGCGCTCCCCTTCTGGTCACACACAGAGTGAGGTTAGGTCAGATGTCATGTCAGAGGTCGGGTCAGATGTCATGTCAGAGGCTGGGTCAGATGTCATGTCCAGCATTCACAACGTTGTCACAACGTTGTCTCAACGTAAAACTCCAACTTGATGTTTGACAACGTTGTCACAATGTTATCTGTTCGCTGGGTAATTGCTGTTTAGTTTAACACATGAGTTATATAAATAATATCTGAAAAAAATATGCACGGACTGCACACCGCCTTGCAATGGCGAACCGCGGTCACTCCGTAGTTTTTACGAGAGACATACATATTTTGCTGTGTGACATAGCAAAACATAGCATTGACCTACCATTGCAGTTTTATTAATACAGATCACTGATACACAGATACTGATGCATATGAGCTCGTTCCCATCGATGTACGCCACGTTATTTCATATGGAATGACGTCACCAGGCTTCGTGATTTGCAAACACAATGTACTAACCTTCCACAATGTCAATACAATGTGGGAGGCTGGCGAAATCGCTGGCCCGTACACACTTTCCGCGCAATGATTGACCGGCCACCGTCCCTGGCGATATGCCCCGCCGTCCCATGCGATTTACTGCACCCGTTTGGCTTCATTGTACGAGTGTTCTCCATTTTCGCTGCAGCTTTGATAAAGTATGTTGTTCTTCGAATGGAGGGCGCCACACCGCCATCGCTGTACTTGATCAGCGGGGCAGAGAACAAACATTAAAGTAACAGCCTGGCAACCCCAGAAAAGCCTGGCAGCCTGGCAACCCCAGAAGCAAATATAGGCATACCAAGCCAGAGTGCCAAACGGTCCGGACCAAACCACCGGATCTGCAATCCGGTCCAATCCGGACTGATCCGACTGGATCGTTTCAGAGAACTTCAAAAATACGTTCCGGATTGGGCCGGATTGGAGAATTTACATTTTCACGCGGTTTCAACATATGAAAAGTTATGTAATTTGTATCCTAAAATATCCTTTGCTGGAACATTGCCAGCAGGATACAACTGCCAATACCTTGAGGCAGAATGCAGGAGAAAAAAAAAGAAGCATGAATGAAGTACCTGGTTACCTACAATATTAATAAATAAGCCGCTGAACGACAATAAAAGTATCAGAGCAATCAAGCATTAACAAAAGCAGCAACACGTAACAAAGCCTAAACAACAACACCAGTGACCCGAGTAATTATCGGCCGATATCCATTCTGTCCACAGAAGCCAAACTGTGCGAGAGCGTCGTGTGCAGTCAGTCAGCTGATGGACTATCTGTCATCGCATATTGTCTTATGTCCTCAGCAGTATGGTTTCCGCCCCGGCCTATCTACGGAGGCGGCTATGCTTGACGCTGTCCTATACGCGACTGATAACATGGATAGAGGTATGGTGACGTCACTGATCACTGCCGACACATCGAAGGCGTTCGACAGCGTTGAGCATGGCCGTCTTCTGGAGCAGGGTAATTGAACAACGGGTAGAACAGTAAGGAATGTACCGCCCAATTGAATGAAACAAGATATAATTTGTATGGTAATTGTTTTGTCTATTATAAATTAAAGGTATTGTTTGTTATCAATAACTTGTATTTCCATAGATTATATCTTTATTTATTTAATTAAACTCCAGCAAATATACGAAGTAGTAGTCGACGTAGTGTATATTCAATACATGCAGTAGCATTTGGAAGCGGTCATATTAAATTATACTACGAAGTAGTAGTCGACGTAGTGTATATTTCAGTACCTGTAGTAGCATTAGGAAGCGGTCAGCGGTCGTTCAGACATTTTTTTAACCTCCAAGCCCATTTAACCCCTTTACGCCCAGAATATCGAAAAATGGTAGATTGAAACGTTGTACCTAAGGCTTGTAGCTATCAGTTCCAGAAGTCGGATTTAAAATATGTTAGGATAAGTTACGAGCCAGCCTCGTCTGAAAATAATCGATTTAACATGGGAACCCTATGGTGTAGTAGGTTCTTAACGCCCAAACGCCCAAGTGCTGCCAACTGTTACTGGTGGGGGCTGTACTGGAGAGGCTGGGGTGGCACGGCATCGATGCGGAGTGGTTTGGTGCATGGCTGTGGGGTCGCACACAGTCGCTGAGGGGCGGAACTAGCGTTTTTGATGTGACTCATGGAGTGGTCCAGGGTTCGATCCTCGGACCAGTCCTCTTCCTGGTCTTTGCAAATGACCTGACGCAGCACATGCCGCACGGGAAGATGATCCTGTACGCGGACGACGCCCAGTTTCTTGACGCTGACCTGCTCCTGAACATTTCAGAGTTCAAAATACGCATAGAGAAAAATATGTCGATAGCAAATAACTGGTTCACTCAAAACAGTCTCAAAATCAACCCTCTCAAAACCGAAATGGTTATCATTAAGTCGCGGCGGCTCATCACCGACCCGCATTTCTCAGTCGCTTTCGGCAAGTCATATAAAACCGTCACAAAGCGTAAAGATTCTGGGCGTCACCGTCGATTCGTGCCTCTCGTGGGAGCCGCAGATATCGGCCATCGTGCGCCGCTGTTACGGTATTCTCGTTGGACTCGCCAGGATGAGATACCGTCTCCCCACCGAAACGAAAACGGCTGCTGATCGAAGCACTTGTGTTCCCCCATGTGCGTTACTGCCTGTCCGTCCGGGAAGCTGCACCGCGACACAGAAACACCGCGCGCAGAAAGCTCTGAACTTTGGCGCCCGTATCGTCAGTAATATTGGGTGCCATGACCGAGTGACACCCGTGCTGTGTGAGCTGGGATGGCTCAAAATTGACGACCTGATATGCGAACGCGATGTCATGCTCATACGAAACATCCTCACAGCCACTCGTGCACCGGAGATTCTGCGAGAGCGTGTAGTTCGCCGCTCCGAAGTCTCCGCTCGTGCCACTCGGGCAACTACCGATGAGCTGCTGCAGCTGCCGCGTGTCCGAACCGAGTTTGGCCGTCGTTCATTGTATTTCGCGCATCCAATGCATGGAACAGGCTGCCCGCAGAGGTGCGTGCGTCAGCCGCCGAGAGCAGCGGTGCCTTTAAACCTGCCCTCACATATCACCTGTCGGGCCTAGTCGAAATGCGTCCTATGTTATTATAGGCCTAGTTTTACAAATTTATATATTACAGGTTCATCGACGTGGTTGCTAGAAAACCCACATTGTGGAAGCACCTAAATACATACCTACTTACATACAATAATGGCAATATAAACCCAGGTACTGACCTATAGTTGATCAAATGTATCATCAGACAAATGACAAGGTAAAAGTTCGATCTCTGGTCAAATTAAACAGTCCGAATATCCTTTTGAAATACAGCTCCAGGCCAGTGTTCGTCACGGGCCCACCAACCTCCAAACCGGCCCGGTCCGGGCCCATGAACACCAAGCCAAGGACCGGACCAGGCCCGGTCAAATTCATAATATTGAGGCCCAGGCCCGGTCCGGCCCGTTCAGATTAAGCATCATCTTATTTTAATAAAAATTTCAATTATTATCCTAGCATATTTACTTGTATACCATAAATGTGAAACAATGAACAAAATTTGATGACAATTTGTTGTGATCATGCAAAAAGATCAGATCAAATCAGATCAAATCAGATCAAATCAGATCAAATGGTGACACAATATCAGATCAAATGGTGACACAATATCAGATCAAATGGTGACACAATATCAGATCAAGTGGTGACACAATATGACATTTTAGAACACCGGACAAACAGAGCAATCGCTTTCCCTATTAGTGGTGGGGGAAGGGGGGTTAGATTCTGCCCCCCCCCCCCCGCCACTTAACCCCGCCACTTAATAGAGGCGGTTCCAGGGCCCGGTTTTGGAAGTTTTTTTCGGCGACATTTGGCGATAATACGGAGATTCGAACTTCACGGCTTCTTCCTAACTGCCTGAAGTATAAATGAGTTACATAGGTTTACGGTGATTGAAGCAAGTACAAATTAGTTGATTTTAGTTAACTATAATAATTATTGCACGGCAGAGGCGGTTTCAGGGACTTGAAAAGGGGAGGTTTACAGGAAGTTATTTTGTATAAATTTTGCCTCCGTTTTTCGCTAACCTGGCACCGACTATGGATGCAAATATGCTTAATAACTAACTGTTGTTTCCGATGTCACAATAGCGCACCATTTAATTTAACGAAAAGAAGAAGAAGACAGACGGTTTTCTAAGGCATTTATTTTACCCCCAAATTTAGTGACCTGAAAACACCTATGATTTTTGCATTTTAAAAAATCACCGTCATATATAAATTCCCAATTCAATATCTATCGATCCCCATTAGTTGAGTTAAAATCGGTTGATAAACATAACAGCTGTATTGGATCACAAATACCTCGAATATTTGTAGTTCCCCCCCCCCCCCCCCCCCCCCCTGTTGCCTCCCTATCAAACATTTCGATTTGTTTTCTTCAGAAATGTAGATCGTGCTGAGGGGAATGAAACGCCGTTTGATTTGTGAAAATCAGACAGGTAGATCTCGAGATCTCCTGGGGGTGGAATACCCCCCCCCCCCCGCCACTAATAGGGGTAGCTAGGAGCCGGCCACTAATAGGGTTAAGGTATGTTTTGCCAGAAATTGCAATTCCTTAACATAAATACTAAGTTGAAATTGGCAAAAGAAAACACAGGCAAGCATGTCATGGTGATTTTAGCTTATGGCGCACCGACTGCTGCGGTATTTGGCGCCCAGTGGCAAGCACAGGGGTGGTTAAAGTGCCTTGAACGGCCCCGACCAAAAGTGGCACATAAAAAAATGACCCCAGCTTAAAAAATGACCCCAGCTGGAATTGAAATTAGAGTGTGTTGTACTGCATGCTAAGTCGGTCGCACTAAAGGAATGTTGATCCGTTCACCCGTTAACCCTCGTCCGTGCAGCGTCCGATCAGTGCGTGACCGTGCAGGGGGGGGGGGGGGGGGGGGGTACCACGCCCCCTAGCGTTTCGCCCCTAATTGGGCTAGAGCTTCGATTAAAAAACGAGCGTGTTGCTTATCACGAGAGGAAGCCATTGCCACCCGATTTTAAGGTTCTAGTTTATTAAGTGACCTCCGAGGTCATGTCAATGACCCAAAATTCAACAAAATTGTAAATGCGTACAAATTGAATTTCATTGAGCTAGAATCGTGAATGAGCATCTTTTTATGCTACATGGGTGCCAAATTTGAAATCAGCGTCACACTATGTCCTAGAAACTGCTAAATTCCAAAAAGGTCATGTCAGGTCATGTCAGGTTCAATTCAGAGTAATTTTATTATCAACTAAACATATACAACGAAAGAAACAGTGTTGGATTGGCGCAAAAGCAAACGCTTAAATTAAAGCGCCTCTCCATGGAACTAAATTGCAATGACAAACAAAAGCAATGACGTGAGAGTAACACCGAAAATACTGAAAAGAAACTATCCAGGAACAGATAATCAGACTGTGCCGACCCCGCCACCAGCCTGCCGAGCAACCATTAAATACCTTGTAGGTAGGTAGGTAGCCCAGGCGCCGGGCAGCTTGGGTCGGGTCAGCTTGTAGAAACGATGTGTCGTGTTATGTTGAGGAGCTGAAGCGACAAGTACGCATGCTAAATGTTTGGAAATGGTGAGCAATGATTGTTTCCTGGCCTTTAACATTTTGGCCGAAAAGGAGAATGTTAATTTTCCTTGTAGTCGAGAGGTTATCGAAATTAGGCATTCATATTCTTATCGCGTTAAATAGGTCTACTCGGTGAGCGTTGTGTAGGGGGCACCAGAGTATGTAGTGGTTGGTGTCTTCGTGATGGTGTCCGCACCTGCACGATGGGCTTGGTGTGTTGTGGTGTTGTATTTGGAAAAGATGTGCGTTCAGTGTTGTTAGTCCTATGCGAAGTCTTGTGTCATGTGTGTTGCCTACTTTTGTGCCATATGAGTGTAAAGGTGGTGACTCTGGTGCCCCAAATCGCTGCCAGACTTGACGAGCAAAGTCAGAGCGGGATTGGATATTGCGTAGAGCTGCTGGGAGTATATTCCACTGCCGAATAGTGGCAGGAAAGTAAGAACGATAGAAAGATGTAAGACGTGATGGCAGGGTGGAAAGAAGGTTTGCATTCCGTAGGCTAAGTCCAGTTGCGTCTTGCCTAGTGTCAGTCAGTACATCTGTCAAGTAACAGGGAAGAGGAGGATGATTGTAATATAGTCTGTGAAAGAATAGCAGTTTGTGAATAAGTCGTCTTGTCGCCAGTCGTTCCCACCCCAAGTCATTATGTAGTTCAGTTGTCGGTGATCTAAACATTGCTCCTGTCACTAGTCTTGCACAGCGGTTTTGGAGAGTCTGAAGTCGGGCTGCGTCAGTCAAAGTCAGATTTCCGTCATAGATGATGTCACAGTAGTCGAAGTGCGGTCTGATGTAAGTAGTGTAGATATTGTCGAGCATAGGTCTAGAAAGAAATTTGGCTACAGGATAGATGGGTCCTAGTAAGGTGTTAATTGTCCTTATGATGGTGTTAACGTGCTGATGAAAGTGTAAGTCGGTGGATAAAGTCAGTCCAAGATGTTTGTAACTTGTCGCAGTGGGCATGCCCTGTCCATCGAAAGCAAGTGCAAAGTTTCGGCTGTCGTGTCGGTTTGTGAAAGTAAGTCGTATTGTCTTCTGTACATTAAAAGAGATGGCCCAGTCCGCTCCATATCGTCATTTGAGGTCAGTGACCTGGGTTGACCTATGGAGGCGCATGACCCCAGTAGAACATATACTTATGTAAATTGGATCCCATATTTGAAATCAGCGTCACAAAATGCCCTAGAAACTGCCAGAAGCCAAATAAGTAATATCAGGTCATCGGAGGTCAGTGACCTCGGTTGACCTCTGAAAAGGTCAATCGAGATTACAATCGCAAGGGAAACCACAACTATCACCTGGAAACACCTCTGCATATGCTCCTGAACAACAAACACTATGCAACTGCACAAGTTACAAAGATCAATACTACGGACGCCAGTTGCGCCTGACATGACCTTGATAAACAGGTCAAGGGTCACAGGTCATGTAACCTACAACTTTAAAAAATCCATAATATGTGTCAAATTGTTCACAAGTAGGGTACAGAAAGTTGCATCGCAATCGGTTGTTATTTTCGCGAGTTATTCCCGAAAAACCGAGGGGGTGGCATCCACCCCCTGCACTGGCGAGGGTTAACTCTCTAACACAGTGAGATTTCTGGTAGCTAACTTGGCCCGCTAGGTCGTGGACGAATGAAGTCAATAACCCAAAAGCGTTGAATTAAAATGGATATGTTGTTTTTGTTGCACCAACGGATAGTCTGTTCGTAAGCCACATACATACTGTGAAGGGAAACTTCAACTACGCCTGAGCCATTCCGTCCAGAGCCTGAGCCATTCCGCGTCCCAAAACTTTTCAAAATTGTGTGGCATGGTTGAACATGGTATACCATTAATCCGAAAATTAGTTATGACCATCACTTTTTCGCAAAGTGCATTGCTTTAGAATTTGACAATTGAATAGCTCTGAGTTTTCGAATTTGATTTTGATGAATATATTGACAAATGCATAAATTACCTGTTAAATTTTCCTTTTCATTAAACCTATCTCGTAGGGTATCAAATGTAAACGTTAATGTGTTATATTGTAGCCGTAACTTTGGCTGATGTCTCTCACTCCATCTGGGAGAGTGTTCTGCAGCTGACTACTGTCACATTGTAGTGCCGTTTCAGGTCATGTTTTGTGTCCACCCGCGTCGGACTGATCGGGATTTTTACTTCATAAAATGTGTTCGACTTTTTTTATCTCTCGACAGTCCTTGTCTCAAAGTGAGGCTTGTGAGGCAAAGTGGAGTATTACGCTTCATTTGGCCTTCCGACTTTCTCCATGAAGTCTGGACGTTCTTCCTCCCCTGGTCTCAGCACGTGGGAGGAAGTGTTGCTGATGACAGTGATGCCATGTTGCAGATGACAGTTGGTGTCCGCCCACCTGGGACGGGTGGCAGTGCTGGGAGGCGGCCACACCGGACTCCACCGCCACCGCAGTCTGCCCCAGCTACCTGTACTTCGACAACACGCCTCACTGCCACCGTGAGTAGTATGTCCTACATCCCGCACACGGCCACCGCCACCGCAGTCTGCCCCAGCTACCTCTACTTCGACAACACGCCTCACTGCCACCGTGAGTAGTAAGTCCTACATCCCGCACTGCCGCCGTGAGTAGTAAGTCCTACATCCCGCACTGCCACCGTGAGTAGTAAGTCTTACATCCCGCACTGCCACCGTGAGTAGTAAGTCCTACATCCTGCACTGCCACCGTGAGTAGTAAGTCCTACATCCCGCACTGCCACCGTGAGTAGTAAGTCCTACATCCCGCACTGCCACCGTGAGTAGTAAGTCCTACATCCTGCACTGCCACCGTGAGTAGTAAGTCCTACATCCTGCACTGCCACCGTGAGTAGTAAGTCCTACATCCCGCACTGCCACCGTGAGTAGTAAGTCCTACATCCCGCACTGCCACCGTGAGTAGTAAGTCCTACATCCCGCACTGCCACCGTGAGTAGTAAGTCCTACATCCTGCACTGCCACCGTGAGTAGTAAGTCCTACATCCTGCACTGCCACCGTGAGTAGTAAGTCCTACATCCTGCACTGCCACCGTGAGTAGTAAGTCCTACATCCCGCACTGCCACCGTGAGTAGTAAGTCCTACATCCCGCACTGCCACCGTGAGTAGTAAGTCCTACATCCTGCACTGCCACCGTGAGTAGTAAGTCCTACATCCTGCACTGCCACCGTGAGTAGTAAGTCCTACATCCCGCACTGCCACCGTGAGTAGTAAGTCCTACATCCCGCACTGCCACCGTGAGTAGTAAGTCCTACATCCTGCACTGCCACCGTGAGTAGTAAGTCCTACATCCTGCACTGCCACCGTGAGTAGTAAGTCCTACATCCCGCACTGCCACCGTAAGTAGTAAGTCCTACATCCCGCACTGCCACCGTGAGTAGTAAGTCCTACATCCTGCACTGCCACCGTAAGTAGTAAGTCCTACATCCCGCACTGCCACCGTGAGTAGTAAGTTCTACATCCCGCACTGCCACCGTGAGTAGTAAGTCCTACATCCCGCACTGCCACCGTGAGTAGTAAGTCCTACATCCTGCACTGCCACCGTGAGTAGTAAGTCCTACATCCCGCACTGCCACCGTGAGTAGTAAGTCCTACATCCTGCACTGCCACCGTGAGTAGTAAGTCCTACATCCCGCACTGCCACCGTGAGTAGTAAGTCCTACATCCTGCACTGCCACCGTGAGTAGTAAGTCCTACATCCTGCACTGCCACCGTGAGTAGTAAGTCCTACATCCCGCACTGCCACCGTGAGTAGTAAGTCCCACATCCTGCACTGCCACCGTGAGTAGTAAGTCCTACATCCCGCACTGCCACCGTGAGTAGTAAGTCCTACTTGAGTAAGTCCTACTGCCACCGTGAGTAGTAAATCCTACATCCCGCACTGCCACCGTGAGTAGTAAGTCCTACATGGGTAAGTCCTACTGCCACCGTGAGTAGTAAGTCCTACATCCTGCACTGCCACCGTGAGTAGTAAGTCCTACATCCCGCACTGCCACCGTGAGTAGTAAGTCCTACATCCTGCACTGCCACCGTGAGTAGTAAGTCATACATCCTGCACTGCCACCGTGAGTAGTAAGTCCTACATCCTGCACTGCCACCGTGAGTAGTAAGTCCTACATCCCGCACTGCCACCGTGAGTAGTAAGTCCTACATCCTGCACTGCCACCGTGAGTAGTAAGTCCTACATCCCGCACTGCCACCGTGAGTAGTAAGCCCTACATCCCGCACTGCCACCGTGAGTAGTAAGTCCTACATCCTGCACTGCCACCGTGAGTAGTAAGTCCTACATCCCGCACTGCCACCGTGAGTAGTAAGTCCTACATCCTGCACTGCCACCGTGAGTAGTAAGTCCTACATCCCGCACTGCCACCGTGAGTAGTAAGTCCTACATCCTGCACTGCCACCGTGAGTAGTAAGTCCTACATCCTGCACTGCCACCGTGAGTAGTAAGTCCTACATCCTGCACTGCCACCGTGAGTAGTAAGTCCTACATCCTGCACTGCCACCGTGAGTAGTAAGTCCTACATCCCGCACTGCCACCGTGAGTAGTAAGTCCTACATCCAGCACTGCCACCGTGAGTAGTAAGTCCTACATCCTGCACTGCCACCGTGAGTAGTAAGTCCTACATCCTGCACTGCCACCGTGAGTAGTAAGTCCTACATCCTGCACTGCCACCGTGAGTAGTAAGTCCTACATCCCGCACTGCCACCGTGAGTAGTAAGTCCTACATCCCGCACTGCCACCGTGAGTAGTAAGTCCTACATCCTGCACTGCCACCGTGAGTAGTAAGTCCTACATCCTGCACTGCCACCGTGAGTAGTAAGTCCTACATCCCGCACTGCCACCGTGAGTAGTAAGTCCTACATCCCGCACTGCCACCGTGAGTAGTAAGTCCTACATCCTGCACTGCCACCGTGAGTAGTAAGTCCTACATCCTGCACTGCCACCGTGAGTAGTAAGTCCTACATCCCGCACTGCCACCGTAAGTAGTAAGTCCTACATCCCGCACTGCCACCGTGAGTAGTAAGTCCTACATCCTGCACTGCCACCGTAAGTAGTAAGTCCTACATCCCGCACTGCCACCGTGAGTAGTAAGTCCTACATACCGCACTGCCACCGTGAGTAGTAAGTCCTACATCCCGCACTGCCACCGTGAGTAGTAAGTCCTACATCCTGCACTGCCACCGTGAGTAGTAAGTCCTACATCCCGCACTGCCACCGTGAGTAGTAAGTCCTACATCCTGCACTGCCACCGTGAGTAGTAAGTCCTACATCCCGCACTGCCACCGTGAGTAGTAAGTCCTACATCCTGCACTGCCACCGTGAGTAGTAAGTCCTACATCCTGCACTGCCACCGTGAGTAGTAAGTCCTACATCCCGCACTGCCACCGTGAGTAGTAAGTCCCACATCCTGCACTGCCACCGTGAGTAGTAAGTCCTACATCCCGCACTGCCACCGTGAGTAGTAAGTCCTACATGAGTAAGTCCTACTGCCACCGTGAGTAGTAAATCCTACATCCCGCACTGCCACCGTGAGTAGTAAGTCCTACATGGGTAAGTCCTACTGCCACCGTGAGTAGTAAGTCCTACATCCTGCACTGCCACCGTGAGTAGTAAGTCCTACATCCCGCACTGCCACCGTGAGTAGTAAGTCCTACATCCTGCACTGCCACCGTGAGTAGTAAGTCATACATCCTGCACTGCCACCGTGAGTAGTAAGTCCTACATCCTGCACTGCCACCGTGAGTAGTAAGTCCTACATCCCGCACTGCCACCGTGAGTAGTAAGTCCTACATCCTGCACTGCCACCGTGAGTAGTAAGTCCTACATCCCGCACTGCCACCGTGAGTAGTAAGCCCTACATCCCGCACTGCCACCGTGAGTAGTAAGTCCTACATCCTGCGCTGCCACCGTGAGTAGTAAGTCCTACATCCCGCACTGCCACCGTGAGTAGTAAGTCCTACATCCTGCACTGCCACCGTGAGTAGTAAGTCCTACATCCCGCACTGCCACCGTGAGTAGTAAGTCCTACATCCTGCACTGCCACCGTGAGTAGTAAGTCCTACATCCTGCACTGCCACCGTGAGTAGTAAGTCCTACATCCTGCACTGCCACCGTGAGTAGTAAGTCCTACATCCCGCACTGCCACCGTGAGTAGTAAGTCCTACATCCTGCACTGCCGCCGTGAGTAGTAAGTCCTACATCCTGCACTGCCACCGTGAGTAGTAAGTCCTACATCCCGCACTGCCACCGTGAGTAGTAAGTCCTACATCTCGCACTGCCACCGTGAGTAGTAAGTCCTACATCCCGCACTGCCACCGTGAGTAGTAAGTCCTACATCCCGCACTGCCACCGTGAGTAGTAAGTCCTACATCCCGCACACGGCCACCGTGAGTAGTAAGTCCTACATCCCGCACTGCCACCGTGAGTAGTAAGTCCTACATCCCGCACTGCCACCGTGAGTAGTAAGTCCTACATCCCGCACACGGCCACCGTGAGTAGTAAGTCCTACATCCTGCACTGCCACCGTGAGTAGTAAGTCCTACATCCCGCACTGCCACCGTGAGTAGTAAGTCCTACATCCTGCACTGCCACCGTGAGTAGTAAGTCCTACATCCTGCACTGCCACCGTGAGTAGTAAGTCCTACTTCCCGCACTGCCACTGTGAGTAGTAAGTCCTACATCCTGCACTGCCACCGTGAGTAGTAAGTCCTACATCCTGCACTGCCACCGTGAGTAGTAAGTCCTACATCCCGCACTGCCACCGTGAGTAGTAAGTCCTACATCCCGCATTGCCACCGTGAGTAGTAAGTCCTACATCCTGCACTGCCACCGTGAGTAGTAAGTCCTACATCCTGCACTGCCACCGTGAGTAGTAAGTCCTACATCCCGCACTGCCACCGTGAGTAGTAAGTCCTACATCCCGCACTGCCACCGTGAGTAGTAAGTCCTACATCCTGCACTGCCGCCGTGAGTAGTAAGTCCTACATCCTGCACTGCCACCGTGAGTAGTAAGTCCTACATCCCGCACTGCCACCGTGAGTAGTAAGTCCTACATCCCGCACTGCCACCGTGAGTAGTAAGTCCTACATCCCGCACTGCCACCGTGAGTAGTAAGTCCTACATCCCGCACTGCCACCGTGAGTAGTAAGTCCTACATCCCGCACACGGCCACCGTGAGTAGTAAGTCCTACATCCCGCACTGCCACCGTGAGTAGTAAGTCCTACATCCCGCACTGCCACCGTGAGTAGTAAGTCCTACATCCCGCACACGGCCACCGTGAGTAGTAAGTCCTACATCCCGCACTGCCACCGTGAGTAGTAAGTCCTACATCCCGCACTGCCACCGTGAGTAGTAAGTCCTACATCCCGCACACGGCCACCGTGAGTAGTAAGTCCTACATCCCGCACTGCCACCGTGAGTAGTAAGTCCTACATCCCGCACTGCCACCGTGAGTAGTAAGTCCTACATCCTGCACTGCCACCGTGAGTAGTAAGTCCTACATCCCGCACACGGCCACCGTGAGTAGTAAGTCCTACATCCTGCACTGCCACCGTGAGTAGTAAGTCCTACATCCCGCACTGCCACCGTGAGTAGTAAGTCCTACATTCTGCACTGCCACCGTGAGTAGTAAGTCCTACATCCTGCACTGCCACCGTGAGTAGTAAGTCCTACATCCCGCACTGCCACCGTGAGTAGTAAGTCCTACATCCCGCACTGCCACCGTGAGTAGTAAGTCCTACATCCCGCACTGCCACCGTGAGTAGTAAGTCCTACATCCTGCACTGCCACCGTGAGTAGTAAGTCCTACATCCTGCACTGCCACCGTGAGTAGTAAGTCCTACATCCTGCACTGCCACCGTGAGTAGTAAGTCCTACATCCCGCACACGGCCACCGTGAGTAGTAAGTCCTACATCCTGCACTGCCACCGTGAGTAGTAAGTCCTACATCCCGCACTGCCACCGTGAGTAGTAAGTCCTACATTCTGCACTGCCACCGTGAGTAGTAAGTCCTACATCCTGCACTGCCACCGTGAGTAGTAAGTCCTACATCCCGCACTGCCACCGTGAGTAGTAAGTCCTACATCCCGCACTGCCACCGTGAGTAGTAAGTCCTACATCCCGCACTGCCACCGTGAGTAGTAAGTCCTACATCCTGCACTGCCACCGTGAGTAGTAAGTCCTACATCCTGCACTGCCACCGTGAGTAGTAAGTCCTACATCCTGCACTGCCACCGTGAGTAGTAAGTCCTACATCCCGCACTGCCACCGTGAGTAGTAAGTCCTACATCCCGTACACGGCCACCGTGAGTAGTAAGTCCTACATCCTGCACTGCCACCGTGAGTAGTAAGTCCTACATCCTGCACTGCCACCGTGAGTAGTAAGTCCTACATCCTGCACTGCCACCGTGAGTAGTAAGTCCTACATCCTGCACTGCCACCGTGAGTAGTAAGTCCTACATCCTGCACTGCCACCGTGAGTAGTAAGTCCTACATCCCGCACTGCCACCGTGAGTAGTAAGTCCTACATCCCGCACTGCCACCGTGAGTAGTAAGTCCTACATCCCGCACTGCCACCGTGAGTAGTAAGTCCTACATCCCGCACTGCCACCGTGAGTAGTAAGTCCTACATCCCGCACTGCCACCGTGAGTAGTAAGTCCTACATCCCGCACTGCCACCGTGAGTAGTAAGTCCTACATCCCGCACTGCCACCGTGAGTAGTAAGTCCTACATTCTGCACTGCCACCGTGAGTAGTAAGTCCTACATCCCGCACTGCCACCGTGAGTAGTAAGTCCTACATCCTGCACTGCCACCGTGAATAGTAAGTCCTACATCCCGCACTGCCACCGTGAGTAGTAAGTCCTACATCCCGCACTGCCACCGTGAGTAGTAAGTCCTACATCCTGCACTGCCACCGTGAGTAGTAAGTCCTACATCCCGCACTGCCACCGTGAGTAGTAAGTCCTACATCCCGCACTGCCACCGTGAGTAGTAAGTCCTACATCCTGCACTGCCACCGTGAGTAGTAAGTCCTACATCCTGCACTGCCACCGTGAGTAGTAAGTCCTACATCCCGCACTGCCACCGTGAGTAGTAAGTCCTACATCCCGCACTGCCACCGTGAGTAGTAAGTCCTACATCCCGCACTGCCACCGTGAGTAGTAAGTCCTACATCCTGCACTGCCACCGTGAGTAGTAAGTCCTACATCCTGCACTGCCACCGTGAGTAGTAAGTCCTACATCCCGCACTGCCACCGTGAGTAGTAAGTCCTAAATCCCGCACACGGCCACCGTGAGTAGTAAGTCCTACATCCTGCACTGCCACCGTGAGTAGTAAGTCCTACATCCTGCACTGCCACCGTGAGTAGTAAGTCCTACATCCTGCACTGCCACCGTGAGTAGTAAGTCCTACATCCTGCACTGCCACCGTGAGTAGTAAGTCCTACATCCTGCACTGCCACCGTGAGTAGTAAGTCCTACATCCCGCACTGCCACCGTGAGTAGTAAGTCCTACATCCCGTACTGCCACCGTGAGTAGTAAGTCCTACATCCCGCACTGCCACCGTGAGTAGTAAGTCCTACATCCCGCACTGCCACCGTGAGTAGTAAGTCCTACATCCCGCACTGCCACCGTGTGTAGTAAGTCCTACATCCCGCACTGCCACCGTGAGTAGTAAGTCCTACATCCTGCACTGCCACCGTGAGTAGTAAGTCCTACATCCCGCACTGCCACCGTGAGTAGTAAGTCCTACATCCTGCACTGCCACCGTGAGTAGTAAGTCCTACATCCCGCACTGCCACCGTGAGTAGTAAGTCTTACATCCCGCACTGCCACCGTGAGTAGTAAGTCCTACATCCTGCACTGCCACCGTGAGTAGTAAGTCCTACATCCCGCACTGCCACCGTGAGTAGTAAGTCCTACATCCCGCACTGCCACCGTGAGTAGTAAGTCCTACATCCTGCACTGCCACCGTGAGTAGTAAGTCCTACATCCTGCACTGCCACCGTGAGTAGTAAGTCCTACATCCCGCACTGCCACCGTGAGTAGTAAGTCCTACATCCCGCACTGCCACCGTGAGTAGTAAGTCCTACATCCCGCACTGCCACCGTGAGTAGTAAGTCCTACATCCTGCACTGCCACCGTGAGTAGTAAGTCCTACATCCTGCACTGCCACCGTAAGTAGTAAGTCCTACATCCTGCACTGCCACCGTGAGTAGTAAGTCCTACATCCCGCACTGCCACCGTGAGTAGTAAGTCCTACATCCCGCACTGCCACCGTGAGTAGTAAGTCCTACATCCTGCACTGCCACCGTGAGTAGTAAGTCCTACATCCTGCACTGCCACCGTGAGTAGTAAGTCCTACATCCCGCACTGCCACCGTGAGTAGTAAGTCCTACATCCCGCACTGCCACCGTGAGTAGTAAGTCCTACATCCTGCACTGCCACCGTGAGTAGTAAGTCCTACATCCTGCACTGCCACCGTGAGTAGTAAGTCCTACATCCCGCACTGCCACCGTAAGTAGTAAGTCCTACATCCCGCACTGCCACCGTGAGTAGTAAGTCCTACATCCTGCACTGCCACCGTAAGTAGTAAGTCCTACATCCCGCACTGCCACCGTGAGTAGTAAGTCCTACATCCCGCACTGCCACCGTGAGTAGTAAGTCCTACATCCCGCACTGCCACCGTGAGTAGTAAGTCCTACATCCTGCACTGCCACCGTGAGTAGTAAGTCCTACATCCCGCACTGCCACCGTGAGTAGTAAGTCCTACATCCTGCACTGCCACCGTGAGTAGTAAGTCCTACATCCCGCACTGCCACCGTGAGTAGTAAGTCCTACATCCTGCACTGCCACCGTGAGTAGTAAGTCCTACATCCTGCACTGCCACCGTGAGTAGTAAGTCCTACATCCCGCACTGCCACCGTGAGTAGTAAGTCCTACATCCTGCACTGCCACCGTGAGTAGTAAGTCCTACATCCCGCACTGCCACCGTGAGTAGTAAGTCCTACATGAGTAAGTCCTACTGCCACCGTGAGTAGTAAATCCTACATCCCGCACTGCCACCGTGAGTAGTAAGTCCTACATGGGTAAGTCCTACTGCCACCGTGAGTAGTAAGTCCTACATCCTGCACTGCCACCGTGAGTAGTAAGTCCTACATCCCGCACTGGCACCGTGAGTAGTAAGTCCTACATCCTGCACTGCCACCGTGAGTAGTAAGTCCTACATCCCGCACTGCCACCGTGAGTAGTAAGTCCTACATCCTGCACTGCCACCGTGAGTAGTAAGTCCTACAACCCGCACTGCCACCGTGAGTAGTAAGTCCTACATCCTGCACTGCCACCGTGAGTAGTAAGTCCTACATCCTGCACTGCCACCGTGAGTAGTAAGTCCTACATCCTGCACTGCCACCGTGAGTAGTAAGTCCTACATCCTGCACTGCCACCGTGAGTAGTAAGTCCTACATCCTGCACTGCCACCGTGAGTAGTAAGTCCTACATCCCGCACTGCCACCGTGAGTAGTAAGTCCTACATCCCGCACTGCCACCGTGAGTAGTAAGTCCTACATCCCGCACTGCCACCGTGAGTAGTAAGTCCTACATCCCGCACTGCCACCGTGAGTAGTAAGTCCTACATCCCGCACTGCCACCGTGAGTAGTAAGTCCTACATCTCGCACTGCCACCGTGAGTAGTAAGTCCTACATCCCGCACTGCCACCGTGAGTAGTAAGTCCTACATCCCGCACTGCCACCGTGAGTAGTAAGTCCTACATCCTGCACTGCCACCGTGAGTAGTAAGTCCTACATCCTGCACTGCCACCGTGAGTAGTAAGTCCTACATCCCGCACTGCCACCGTGAGTAGTAAGTTCTACATCCCGCACACGGCCACCGCCACCGCAGTCTGCCCCAGCTACCTCTACTTCGACAACACGCCGCAGTGCCGCCGTGAGTAGTAAGTCCTACATCCCGCACACGGCTGCAGCCTTCATCGAACGCTCCTCTGCAACGGGACGGAATTAAACGGTGTGTCTGCTGTACATCTCAAGGCAGGGATTGCATTTGTTCACTATAGACCACTCATCTAGATTGAAATAAATATGTGTATCATGCAACTGAGAGACCGTTTCCCATTCAGCACATGGGGCAAATCCACGACAAATCGACCAATTTTCGCCGCCACATTTTTTATTTTGATGACATTTTGTCAATAGAGTTATCTTGTGCCCTGAAGTCGATTTTGGCATCGGCAGATCCCTAAGGTCAACGGTTCTCAAGATATAGTCTCGGGCATTTTTGCGAGGTCACGATGCAGGGTAACCTTTGGAGGCATGTAGCTCCAAAACCACTGGCTATATTGCATCATATAGGCATATCATCGTGACTGCAATGAACTGGGAAATATTTTGATTATCTTCGATTTCAAAATTTTGACTTTTAATTTTTCGATGACGTCACATTTCTGTATTTTTTTGTGATTATACCCCTTCCACGTCACAAACAATATTTTTGGAGTTTCATATTGAAGCTTTACTATTTATCTCGAGAAAGGTAAAAAATATAAAAAAGGTAATATTTCTAAACAAAATATTTTATTTTATTTTATGAATACTTCAGTGTTTTTGCCAATACAACATTTTAAGACATTTGTGGTAGAATACCGCCACTGGCACTGCATGTGGAGGGTGGTGGGGGTGAACGCACCCCAAAATGACCCATGACCAAACTCCCTTAACCCCCCCCCCAAAAAATAATGGTACAGGAATGTTCAAAACAGTAGGTAATAAGCAATGCACATTATGCATCCATGAAGGTGTTGGAAATATATATCCTACGTTACTTGCCGTAATACCCAATGTCATGCCAAAGTATCAACATCCTTTCAGGTCAGGCACGTAGCCTGGAGGCCAGGAGGGTCCTTTTCGGCGGTGGAGGACCCTTTTCGGCGCGCTGTGCCGAGGGCCGACGAGACCGCATGAAGCGCGGTATAATGGGCTCTTTACCACGCGAAGCGTGGTCTTTAGAGAAATTAGAGCACTTCAGAGGCCCTTTAGGGCCACCCTCTCTGAAAGACCAGAGGGCCCATTGGACGTTCAAAAAAGCTCTGTGCATGTCAGAGGGGTCCCTGGCCAGACCAAAAAGGCCCCTGAGCGGGTCAGAGGGCCCCCTGAACATCTCGAATGTGCCCCTAGCCAGCACAGAGGGCCCCTGGGCAGATCGAGAGGTCCCTGCGCATGTCGGCAGGGCGACAAAGAAGCCAGCATAGTCCCTTGTCAGGTAATAAGGCCCCTGAGCAGGTTGGAGGGCCTTTGGACAGACCCCAGAGAGCCTCTGAAAAGTTCAAAGGGTCCCTGTGCAGGTCAGAGGGGCCCCTGACCAGACCGAAAGGGCCCCTAGGTGGGTCGGGACGGCCCCTGAACATGCCGAATGGGCTCCTAGTAAGCACGGAAGGGCCGCAGGGCAGGTCGGAGGGCCCTAGGAGCATGTCGCAAGGCGACAAAGCAGCCAGCGCAGTCCCTTGCCTGGTTGAAAGGGCCCCTTAGAAGGCTCGAGGACCCCTGGACAGACCAGAGGGGCCCTAGAAAGTTCAAAATGCCCCAATGCAGATTGGAGGGGTCCCTGACCAGACCGAAAGGGTCCCTGGGCGGGTAAGAAGGACCCCTGAACATGCCGAATTAGCCCCTAGCCAGCACGGAGGGGCTCCAGAGCAGTTCGGAGTGCCCCTTGAGCATGTCGGCAGGGCGACAAAGCAACCAGCGCAGTCCGACCAGAAGAGTCGCTGGGCATATCGGAGGGGATCCTGGGCAAGTCAGAGGGGCTCCTGGCTAGACCGAAACGGTCCCTGGGCCGGTCGGAAGGACCCTTGAACATGCCGGACGAGTTTCTAGCAAGACTGGAGGTGCCCCGGGGCAGGTCGGAGTGGCCCCTGAGCATGTCGGCAGGGTGACAAAGCAGCCAGTTCCTGGCCAGGTCGGAAGGACCTCTATACAGGCCGAATGGGCCCCTTGACACACAAGACGGGCTTCTTGGAAAGTCAGAGGAGTCCCTGGTCAGCGCGGAAGGGCCCAAAGCACGTATAAATACCAAATGAAGATTACATAGATAACTCACTCCACAAGAAAAATATTAAAATCGGACCTTTCGGGTATATTGTAACACCCTTCGTCAGCGATTAAAAGGCATTCGGTAACAAGTCATCGCTCATCTTTAAGACGAGGAATGACATGTTACCGAATGCCTCTTAACTCTATTTGTAACAGGCTCCTGGCTAACCCTATTTGTAACATGGGGGGGGCGGATTCCGCCCCCCCGGAGATCTCGAGATCTACCCGTCCGATTTTCACAAATGAAACGGCGTTTGGTTCCCCTCAACACGATCTACATTTCTAAATAACACAAAATCTAAATTTTTGATAGGGGGTAACAGGGGGGCAAAAAACACAAATTTTAGTGGTATTTTTGATCCAACATAGCTTCCATGTTTATCGACCGATTGTAACACAATTAATACGAATCGATAGAGATTGAATTGGGAATTGATATATAACAGTGGCGTTTGAAAATTCAAAAATCATAGGCGTGTGCAGGTCACTCAATATGGGGGTGAAGTAAATGCGTAATAAAACCATTTCTTTGATGTTTAAAAAAAAGAAATGAAATGGTATGTGATTGTGACATTAGACAAAACAGTTAAAAATCATATTTTTTGCCATAGGCGGTACCAGGTTAGGGAAAAAGGGAGGTAAAATTGGGAAAAATATTAACCGCAGACAAGTTGCTACCCAGCACTATAAATATGTTACTGATCGTAGATAGTTCCTTTTTGCATGTTGTACTTCATCATAGGCGCATCCAGGATCCAAACTGGGGCGGCTCAATACCTTTTGATAAGTATATTATCCGCTATTATGATACTAACTAGTCAACAGTGACTATTTCACATACAACTTCAATTAACATTACTTACCCCCCTTTTACCCTACCTGGACTCGCCTATTATCTTATAATCGTTCGTAGAGTAGCCTGTGGTGCGTGTTTCATCCGAAAACTACAGTATGTTATGCCATTGTACGCCCATGCCTCTTAGTTTCCTTGCAATAATATGACCCCCTTTCTTCCATTCCTGAGCGCGCCTCTGCAAGAAAATGACTTTATTCCCTTTTCTGGCCTCATATGTCCATATATCATTATAAGCTAACCGTCTATTGCGCCGTTATCGCTGGCATATCGTCATCACCAAGACAGTCACCCCTTTTCATGTGCCTGAACACGCCCCTGAAACTCTATATGTAATAAATTATGCAAATAATGGAAGCAGAAGCTATCTTTTACATCTTGATAACTATAAATACTCCATACATTGCTCTATTTGCTTCCCGCCAAGCATTGAATAGTTCCTGGAACCCCCCCCCCCCCCCTTTCAAGCCCCTGAAACCGCCTCTGCCATGTAATTTTTATGATATTTCATTAACATCAACTAATTTTCACTTGTTGCAATCACCTTGAACCGATGTAACTCCTTCATACCTGAGGCAGTTAGGAAGAAACCGTGAAGATCGCATTTCCGTATTATCGCCAAATATGGCCTCCGAACCCACCCAAAACTGTACCCTGGAACCGCCTCTGTTCAGGTTAGGAACTCAAAATTTTTACTCCAAATGCAGTATTCAATTCTATGAAAAGTCTTAAAATTTCATAGGCCTGCTCCCAGCCGTTCTGGAGATATCTGCGAAAAACATGAGGGGGGGGGGGGCGGAATCCGCCCCCCTGTTACAAATAGGGTTAATCGCTAAAGAAGGGTGTCACAATATGGACGAAAGCTCCGATTTTTTATTATTGTAGAGTAAGCCCTCTTTGCATTTAACCCTCGCCCGGGTAGGAGGAGGGGGATGCCACCCCTCGTTTTTTTTTCGTGAATAACTCGCGTAGTTTTCAACCGATTAAGATAAAACTTGCAGTACCCTACTTATGAACAATTTGACACATACTATACAAAATTAACTTCTAACCCCATTACCAGTGACTTTTGACCTGTTTTTCATCCTTGTAACTTGTGCAGTTTCCGAGTGTTTGTTGTTCAGGAGCATATGCACAGGTTTCCACTGTTTCCAGGTGACAGTTGTGGTTTCCACTGACATTTTTACCTCGTTTGACCTTTTCAGAGGTCAACCGAGGTCATTGACCTTTGATGACCTCATATTACTTTTTTTGCTTCTGGCGGTTTCTAGCACATTTTATGACGCTGATTTCGAATCTGGGATCCATTTTACATAATTAAATGCTCCACTGGGGTCATGCGCTTCCACAGGTCAACCGAGGTTACTGACCTCAGACGACCTGACATGACCTTTTTGGAATTTGGCAGTTTCTAAGACATTTTGTGACGCTGATTTCAAATTTGGCACCCATTAAGCATTATGATATGCCTATTCACGATTCTAACTCGCTTAAATTCAATGTATACGCCTTCAAATTTGGATGACTTTTGGGTCATTGACATGACCTCAACGGTCACATAATGTCCCAATACCTTAAAACCGGGTATCAGCGGCTTCTTCTCGTCACAAGCAACACGATCGTGTTCGAATCGAAGCTCTAGCTCATTTAGGGGCGAAACGCTAAGGGGGTCGTACCAGCCCCCCCCCCCCCCCCCCCCCTCCAACCCAAACACGTTGTGATTTTGCCCAACCCGGGCGAGGATTAACATATATCACCCACTCCACATCATGTCTTTTCGCAGATCCAGATCACGTTCCCCGAAACCCCCAAGTGCAGTGCAAGTGACAATATTCTACTGCAAATGCCCTTACAATTTTGTATTAGCAAAAACTGAAGTATTAAACAAATAAAATACACTATTTTTAGAAATATTACCCTTTTTCATATCGCGAGAATAATAGTGAACCTTTAATATGAACACAAAATAATTATTTTTGACGGGGAAGGGGTATAGGGGAAGTGGCACAAACAATAAAAAAAAATGTGACGGGGAAGGGGTATAGGGGAAGTGGCACAAACCATAACAAAAAAATGTGACGGGGAAGGGGTATAGGGGAAGTGGCACAAACAATAACAAAAAATGTGACGGGGAAGGGGTATAGGGGAAGTGGCACAAACAATAACAAAAAATGTGACGGGGAAGGGGTATAGGGGAAGTGGCACAAACAATAACAAAAAATGTGACGGGGAAGGGGTATAGGGGAAGTGGCACAAACAATAACACAAAATGTGACGGGGAAGGGGTATAGGGGAAGTGGCACAAACAATAACAAAAAATGTGACGGGGAAGGGGTATAGGGGAAGTGGCACAAACAATAACAAAAAAATGTGACGGGAAAGGGGTATAGGGGAAGTGGCACAAACAATAACAAAAAATGTGACGGGGAAGGGGTATAGGGGAAGTGGCACAAACAATAACAAAAAAAAATGTGACGGGGAAGGGGTATAGGGGAAGTGGCACAAACAAGAACAAAAAATGTGACGGGGAAGGGGTATAGGGGAAGTGGCACAAACAATAACAAAAAATGTGACGGGGAAGGGGTATAGGGGAAGTGGCACAAACAATAACAAAAAATGTGACGGGAAAGGGGTATAGGGGAAGTGGCACAAACAATAACAAAAAATAGGAGTCATCCAGAAATCCAAATTAAATTTTTGAAAATCGGAGATGATCAAATGTTGCCCAGTTCAATGTAATCACGATTAAATGCCTATATGATGTTTTATCTTCAGTGATTTTGGAGCTACAGGCCTTCAAAGATTACCCTTCAGATTGACCTTGCAAAAATGCCCGAGGCAATATCTCGAGAACCGTTGACCTTAACCCTATTCCCTCCAGAATTACGTTAACCTGCGGGGGGCAGATTCTGCCCCCCCCCCCCCCAGAGATCTCGAGAACCCCTCGGTCGATTACGATGGGGAAAGCACCATTCGATGCGTCATGACAATCTCTCTCTTTTTGGACCCATACATTTTTGTTTTGTTCAAAAATGGGGGGCCAGGGGCAACAAATCCGATTTTTTAGTGTTTTTGTTTTAAAGTCATTGCAGCCATGTGGCTCGACCGATTTTCATGCCCCAAACGTTTTAGAGCTTCAAATGTACTGGTCTTTAATATATAGAAAGACAATAACTAAATATAAAATCATAGGCGTATTCAGGGAATGTAAAATGGGGGATTTTCTGAGAAAAAAATATGTGCAGTTCGTGATTGTTTGGGACGTCATGAGCGTCACATGTGGGCATTATATGCTGTAATTTGTTAAATTTGATATATTGCGCATAGGCGGATCCAGGAAAAAACATGGGGGGCACCATGCGGGTAACGCTTTTATCATCTCACTAATTTGAAGTTGGGCCTAATTTGAGGATGGGTATCGCCTCCCATTTTTTACCGTGAGTGCGCCTCTGCCCCAAAAATATGTACAATCCCAGTATCTATGATGCATATTGCATTGTAATTGTTTCTGACGCATTTATTGCACTGCAAACCACGAAGGAAGTATGCGCCGCAAAACTGCATTCGTAACACCCTCCCCAAAACAGGAGCCTGAAACCGCCTCTGATAAACCGATTTTTTCAACCTTTTGTCACAACACGCGCCATTCAATGCTGGGAAAAGTCATAAAGTTTCAGGACCCTATGCCTAACGGTTTAGAGGCGGCAAGTGAAAAACTACCGGTGGAGTGGGGGGCAGAATCTGCCCCCCGCAGGGAACAGGGTTAAGGATATGGCGATGCCACCATCGACTTAAGGGTACAAGAGAACCCTATAGACAAAATTTCGTCAAAATACAAAATGTGGTGGTGTGAACTTGGATTTTTTTTGTCGATCTGTCGTGGAATTCTCCGCATGTTACACATATTTTACCAATAAATGCATGTGTCCGCACCTGTAGCTCAGTTGGGAGAGCGCTGGGCTTCTGACCTCACCCGGTAGTGGCGGCCCGGGTTCGAGTCGTTTCGGCGCTCACTATTATTTGCCCCTGACTGGGATGGCCTGTGGCCGGTGGCAGCGGTCACACTCAAGGTCAGATGACGTCAGAGGGCGGGGCGGACCGTGTCCAGTTATGTAGGGCACGTAAAACTTTCGCTTCTAAATTCTGCCGGACGCCAGGAATTGCTTGATCGAGTGGTGGGGTCAGGGCCTGCGCAACAAGCTATACTTAGCGCGGGGCCTGACCTAGGAAATCCATCCATTCAAAAACATTCGGACTAAATTTATTATACAAAAATAGAAGAAAAAAATATGGATCGTAGTGCCCAAGCCAATGGGACAAAACGCCGGAAGTGAGAATGGACTCAACAGGATCCAATAACACTTTTGTTATTGGATCATACCATGTTTGGTGTGAATTATTGGATTATTGGATCGGGCGAACAGTTGCATGATCCAAATATAATGAACCCGCGCCTGAAAGATTTCATATTGAACTCGCCTTCGGCTTGTCCAATAACAATTTTTTTTTTCAGGCGCTCGTCCATTAAAGTATATTAATGTCAAACAAAACGGTGTTGCATGACTACTGCTGGAAATATTTCGCTCTTGGGATGGCTGATCTGTTTGTGTGCTTTCAGCGACTGCAAACTCGATGACTGCAGTGGAATTATTTATCTTGGCACTAAGTAGTTTGGGATTAAAACGCCATGAGCGAGATCTTTTCACAACGAAATTAATTTTAAAACTCTAAGCATTTCACTGCAAATGCATTAATACGGTATGGAAACTATTAGGTGGAAACAGCGTAAGTTATAGGGAAGGATCCAAGGCCATGCAATATAAGGATACGCAAACAACACGAAAACAACAAACAAAACTACATCCCCGCCAACATAAATTAGTAAAAGTAAAAAATCAAATATTTCCTTTGGTTTAGGTCGGGGACAAAAATGCACTGTTTAAAATTAATCAGAATGTATGCAACATTATACATTGTGCGCGACGCCTGCTGTGCTGAGCGTTAGCCGGCTGGATGGCGGGTTTCCGTATCCAATATCCATTCCTCGCTTCCAGATGGCAGAATGTTTGGTTGGCTCCGTATGGTTGGTATGGTTGGTATGGTTGGTATGGTTGGTATGGTTGGTATGGTTGGTATGGTTGGTATGGTTGGTATGGTTGGTATGGTTGGTATGGTTCGTATGGTTCGTATGGTTCGTATGGTTCGTATGGTTCGTATGGTTCGTATGGATCGTATGGTTCGTATGGTTCGTATGGTTCGTATGGTTCGTATGGTTCGTATGGTTCGTATGGTTCGTATGGTTCGTATGGTTCGTATGGTTCGTATGGTTAGTGTGGTTCGTATGGTTCGTATGGTTCGTATGGTTCGTATGGTTCGTATGGTTCGTATGGTTCGTATGGTTCGTATGGTTCGTATGGTTCGTATGGTTCGTATGGTTCGTATGGTTCGTATGGTTCGTATGGTTCGTATGATTCGTATGGTTCTTATGGTTCGTATCATTCGTATGGTTCTTATGGTTCGTATGGTTCGTATGGTTCGTATGGTTCGTATGGTTCGTATGGTTCGTATGGTTCGTATGGTTGGTATGGTTCGTATGGTTCTTATGGTTCGTATCATTCGTATGGTTCTTATGGTTCGTATCATTCGTATGGTTCTTATGGTTTGTATGGTTCGTATGGTTCGTATGGTTCGTATGGTTCGTATGGTTCGTATGGTTCGTATGGTTCGTATGGTTCGTATGGTTCGTATGGTTCGTATGGTTCGTATGGTTCGTATGGTTCGTATGGTTCGTATGGTTCGTATGGTTCGTATAGTTCGTATGGTTCGTATGGTTCGTATGGTTCGTATGGTTCGTATGGTTCGTATGGTTCGTATGGTTCGTATGGTTCGTATGGTTCGTATGGTTCGTATGGTTCGTATGGTTCGTTTGGTTCGTATGGTTCGTATGGTTCATATGGTTCGTATGGTTCGTATGGTTCGTATGGTTCGTTTGGTTCGTATGGTTCGTATGGTTCGTATGGTTCGTATGGTTCGTATGGTTCGTATGGTTCGTATGGTTCGTATGGTTCGTATGGTTCGTATGGTTCGTATGGTTCGTGTGGTTCGTATGGTTCGTATGGTTCGTATGGTTCGTATGGTTCGTATGGTTCGTATGGTTCGTATGGTTCGTATGGTTCGTATGGTTCGTATGGTTCGTATGGTTCGTATGGTTCGTATGGTTCGTATGGTTCGTATGGTTCGTATGGTTCGTATGGTTCGTATAGTTCGTATGGTTCGTATGGTTCGTATGGTTCGTATGGTTCGTATGGTTCGTATGGTTCGTATGGTTCGTATGGTTCGTATGGTTCGTATGGTTCGTATGGTTCGTATGGCTCGTATGGTTCGTATGGTTGGTATGGTTGGTATGGTTCGTATGGTTCGTATGGTTCGTATGGTTCGTATGGTTCGTATGGTTCGTATGGTTCGTATGGTTCGTATGGTTCGTATGGTTCGTATGGTTCGTATGGTTCGTATGGTTCGTATGGTTCGTATGGTTCGTGTGGTTCGTATGGTTCGTATGGTTCGTATGGTTCGTATGGTTCGTATGGTTCGTATGGTTCGTATGGTTCGTATGGTTCGTATGGTTCGTATGGTTCGTATGGTTCGTATGGTTCGTATGGTTCGTATGGTTCGTATGGTTCGTATGGTTCGTATGGTTCGTTTGGTTCGTATGGTTCGTATGGTTCATATGGTTCGTATGGTTCGTATGGTTCGTATGGTTCGTTTGGTTCGTATGGTTCGTATGGTTCGTATGGTTCGTATGGTTCGTATGGTTCGTATGGTTCGTATGGTTCGTATGGTTCGTATGGTTCGTATGGTTCGTATGGTTCGTATGGTTCGTGTGGTTCGTATGGTTCGTATGGTTCGTATGGTTCGTATGGTTCGTATGGTTCGTATGGTTCGTATGGTTCGTATGGTTCGTATGGTTCGTATGGTTCGTATGGTTCGTATGGTTCGTATGGTTCGTATGGTTCGTATGGTTCGTATGGTTCGTATGGTTCGTATAGTTCGTATGGTTCGTATGGTTCGTATGGTTCGTATGGTTCGTATGGTTCGTATGGTTCGTATGGTTCGTATGGTTCGTATGGTTCGTATGATTCGTATGGTTCTTATGGTTCGTATCATTCGTATGGTTCTTATGGTTTGTATGGTTCGTATGGTTCGTATGGTTCGTATGGTTCGTATGGTTCGTATGGTTCGTATGGTTCGTATGGTTCGTATGGTTCGTATGGTTCTTAAGGTTCGTATCATTCGTATGGTTCTTATGGTTCGTATCATTCGTATGGTTCTTATGGTTTGTATGGTTCGTATGGTTCGTATGGTTCGTATGGTTCGTTTGGTTCGTATGGTTCGTATGGTTCATATGGTTCGTATGGTTCGTATGGTTCGTATGGTTCGTTTGGTTCGTATGGTTCGTATGGTTCGTATGGTTCGTATGGTTCGTATGGTTCGTATGGTTCGTATGGTTCGTATGGTTCGTATGGTTCGTATGGTTCGTATGGTTCGTGTGGTTCGTATTGTTCGTATGGTTCGTATGGTTCGTATGGTTCGTATGGTTCGTATGGTTCGTATGGTTCGTATGGTTCGTATGGTTCGTATGGTTCGTATGGTTCGTATGGTTCGTATGGTTCGTATGGTTCGTATGGTTCGTATGGTTCGTATGGTTCGTATAGTTCGTATGGTTCGTATGGTTCGTATGGTTCGTATGGTTCGTATGGTTCGTATGGTTCGTATGGTTCGTATGGTTCGTATGGTTCGTATGGTTCGTATGGTTGGTATGGTTCGTATGGTTCGTATGGTTCGTATGGTTCGTATGGTTCGTATGGTTCGTATGGTTCGTATGGTTCGTATGGTTCGTATGGTTCGTATGGTTCGTATGGTTCGTATGGTTCGTATGGTTCGTATGGTTCGTGTGGTTCGTATGGTTCGTATGGTTCGTATGGTTCGTATGGTTCGTATGGTTCGTATGGTTCGTATGGTTCGTATGGTTCGTATGGTTCGTATGGTTCGTATGGTTCGTATGGTTCGTATGGTTCGTATGGTTCGTATGGTTCGTATGGTTCGTATGGTTCGTATGGTTCGTATGGTTCGTATGGTTCGTATGGTTCGTATGGTTCGTATGGTTCGTATGGTTCGTGTGGTTCGTATGGTTCGTATGGTTCGTATGGTTCGTATGGTTCGTATGGTTCGTATGGTTCGTATGGTTCGTATGGTTCGTATGGTTCGTATGGTTCGTATGGTTCGTATGGTTCGTATGGTTCGTATGGTTCGTATGGTTCGTATGGTTCGTATGGTTCGTATGGTTCGTATGGTTCGTTTGGTTCGTATGGTTCGTATGGTTCATATGGTTCGTATGGTTCGTATGGTTCGTATGGTTCGTTTGGTTCGTATGGTTCGTATGGTTCGTATGGTTCGTATGGTTCGTATGGTTCGTATGGTTCGTATGGTTCGTATGGTTCGTATGGTTCGTGTGGTTCGTATGGTTCGTATGGTTCGTATGGTTCGTATGGTTCGTATGGTTCGTATGGTTCGTATGGTTCGTATGGTTCGTATGGTTCGTATGGTTCGTATGGTTCGTATGGTTCGTATGGTTCGTATGGTTCGTATGGTTCGTATAGTTCGTATGGTTCGTATGGTTCGTATGGTTCGTATGGTTCGTATGGTTCGTATGGTTCGTATGGTTCGTATGGTTCGTATGGTTCGTATGGTTCGTATGATTCGTATGGTTCTTATGGTTCGTATCATTCGTATGGTTCTTATGGTTTGTATGGTTCGTATGGTTCGTATGGTTCGTATGGTTCGTATGGTTCGTATGGTTCGTATGGTTCGTATGGTTCGTATGGTTCGTATGGTTCTTAAGGTTCGTATCATTCGTATGGTTCTTATGGTTCGTATCATTCGTATGGTTCTTATGGTTTGTATGGTTCGTATGGTTCGTATGGTTCGTATGGTTCGTTTGGTTCGTATGGTTCGTATGGTTCATATGGTTCGTATGGTTCGTATGGTTCGTATGGTTCGTTTGGTTCGTATGGTTCGTATGGTTCGTATGGTTCGTATGGTTCGTATGGTTCGTATGGTTCGTATGGTTCGTATGGTTCGTATGGTTCGTATGGTTCGTATGGTTCGTGTGGTTCGTATTGTTCGTATGGTTCGTATGGTTCGTATGGTTCGTATGGTTCGTATGGTTCGTATGGTTCGTATGGTTCGTATGGTTCGTATGGTTCGTATGGTTCGTATGGTTCGTATGGTTCGTATGGTTCGTATGGTTCGTATGGTTCGTATGGTTCGTATAGTTCGTATGGTTCGTATGGTTCGTATGGTTCGTATGGTTCGTATGGTTCGTATGGTTCGTATGGTTCGTATGGTTCGTATGGTTCGTATGGTTCGTATGGTTCGTATGGTTCGTATGGTTCGTATGGTTGGTATGGTTGGTATGGTTCGTATGGTTCGTATGGTTCGTATGGTTCGTATGGTTCGTATGGTTCGTATGGTTCGTATGGTTCGTATGGTTCGTATGGTTCGTATGGTTCGTATGGTTCGTATGGTTCGTATGGTTCGTGTGGTTCGTATGGTTCGTATGGTTCGTATGGTTCGTATGGTTGGTATGGTTCGTATGGTTCGTATGGTTCGTATGGTTCGTATGGTTCGTATGGTTCGTATGGTTCGTATGGTTCGTATGGTTCGTATGGTTCGTATGGTTCGTATGGTTCGTATGGTTCGTATGGTTCGTATGGTTCGTATGGTTCGTATAGTTCGTATGGTTCGTATGGTTCGTATGGTTCGTATGGTTCGTATGGTTCGTATGGTTAACAAATGTACACATATCACACAGCAATCTGCCTGTTCCGGCTAGTGTGCGATGTCGGATTTGGCGAGGCAGTGTCAGGCGAGGCAGTGTCAGGTGAGGCAGTGTCAGGCGAGGCAGTGTCAGGCGAGGCAGTGTCAGGCGAGGCAGTGTCAGGCGAGGCAGTGTCAGGTTGAGGCACATATCAGGTTGTCAGGTTGAGGCACATATCACTTTTCAGTCTTAACATAGTTTATTGCGCATCAACCAGGTCACCTGCCTTCAGGGGCGGTCGCAGTCCTGGCCTTTGTGGGGGGGGGGAGCAACTTGGAAGGGGGCCGCGGTTGGTCTGCCAGGGCCCTCGTTCGGTGCGAGAGGCCCTACGCTCAACGCTGATTTGAAAGGGTATTTTTACACCTGAGGCTTGTTTTTTTAACTTTCTAGGGCTTTTAAACCCTATGGTTTATACCGGTCTGACAGCGGCCTTCAGACGGTCTGAGAGGGTATTTTCAGGCATTGGGTATTCCAAAACAGATCAGCAGGGCCAAAATACACTGCATTTCAGGTTTCGATGAAAATCCGTTGTCATGGGTATTAACAGAGACGTAGGAACGTCACGAAAAGTGTGTGTGTGTGGGGGGGGGGGGGGGGCAGTGAAACTTTGACCTTGTATTGAGAGAAACCAAAGACACCTATACAAGAGAAAACAATGCAATATTTATTCGCAGATTCGGGCTTTTCTAGTCTTGGCGAACCTTTTGCCATACAAAAAATAACCGACCAAAAGACAATATTTTAGCAAACAAAATGGGCGAAACGTGAAGGGACCAAGCCCCCCTCCCCCTGTTCATACGTCTATGTGGGTATATGAGGCGCTGAATCACGTAATGGCAAGTTTCAGCCCCCTTGATGGAATAGTTATTGAGTTATCGAACCGATATTTTCATGAGGTCACGATGCAAGACTTCCTTCTAAGCCAAAACGATGCCACCGATTAACCCGCGAGTTACTGGGGGCTTTTTTGCCCCCCCTCCCGTTATTTTGCAATAACTCCTAAACGAACACCCGTATCGTCACCAAACTTGCAGTAACTTCTCTCACATCAATTCTACACATGTTGGCAAGATGAAAAATATGAGGCTATGATAGGTCAACCGGGAATGACGTCAGAGTGACGTCATGTTCTTCGGTTTTTGTTGCAAACTAATGGTTTGCGGAACACGCTGTCAAGGGTACGGATATTTGAGATAAACTAAATTGTGTTCAATCAAATTACTGACAATAGACCGGGCTATCAAACTGCAATCTCGGATTTTTGAGTTTTTTGGAAATTCAAAAATTTTAGAAATCCAAAGACATTTTTTTTTTAAACAAAATTTTCAAGAAAAAATCCGAATTATCCAAAAACCGGAATATATGTGATTGAGATGTATGCGGTGAATATGTGTACCAATTTTAAAGTCGATATCTTTAAAATTGACCGAGTTATGACCTTTAAATGTCAAAAATCGACCACTTCTCACAGCATTACTATGACAAAAAAACGCATTTCCATTTTTGCTTTTTACTTCTATTTGTATGGAACAAACAATGTTCTAAGGTCATTTTTCGCGTTCTAGACGAAAAACAAACCCATAAACATGTCTTACAACGCCTAATGACCGTAATCTGCAGTTTGACCTCGTGACCTCGGATGACCTTGACCGGACCCAAGGTCATAAACAGCTTAGAAAGGTACTTAGAAGTGTCAGACACACGAATCATACCGATTTATCAACAGCTTATGCGTTTAATATCGTAATTTTGCGCGACAATTCCATCCATAGAGACCTTTCGACACGGTCAAACATTTTGTACTTGACCTGACCTGTGACGTCATCGGTGACTCCGAGGTCAACAATATTATATTTCCCTCGATAAATTTCCCAGGGCTATCGAATGCCGTTTGAATTTTTACATTCGGTCCAGTAGTTCCGGAGATCAGAGGGGGGGGGGGCAAAAAATAGCCCCCCCCCCCCAGTAAGTCGCGTTATGAAATATACCCCAGTAACTCGCGGGTTAACCTTCGCCCTGGTGTGGGTCATTTGGACTCTCCCTGAGGGTTTTCGGGAATAACAGGTAAACGGCGGCGCACAGCGCCACCAAAATTGGTATAGGTCTTCGGGCATCAATTAGCCATATATTAGGTATTGTTTACCTCGGGCCATCTCAGGTAAGGTCACCAGGTCACGTGGAGTGATCTTACCTCCAAAAATAGTTGCGGTCGTGCCAAAGTCACGGGGGTTGATCGAACAATTTCAAACTCACATAAGTTAATCAGAGCATAGGTATCGATAGTTTGTTTAACTCGGATATTTGTATATCGGTGACTAAAGGGGAGGTCAATTTTGTGACCTTCCCATTACAAGTCAATGGGAAATATACAAATGCTCCTATTCAGAGGATATGCAATACCTAGATCAGGCCAATTCTTGTAGAATCATGTTATTTTAGCTCACTCTTGACCCAAATGCAACTGTATCGCTCAGTAACCTATCACCTATGCCAGGTCAGCTAATGACATCTGAGGTCACTGGCACTTTGTTGCCAATGATTCTTTATATAATTAATACAGAGACGTGCAACTCACATTACTGTGTTTGGCTTGCTGATATACGTCTCCCCAAATGCAACATTAGCTACTGGGTTCACAAATGCCCTTGACCTGAGGTCAAATTTTGAACTTGACCCAATCCGGTCATCGTGAATACGGTTCGAAGTTCCTCGACGAGACAAAGACGATGGCGTTGAAATTATTGCCCTATCTTCATTAGGTAAAACGATGTGCACGAACAACTTATTGGAAGAAAATGCCAGCATGACATTTGGTGACCTCTGAAGCCTGAACTGTTAACATGAGCTAAAATGTATTTTTCCGTTTCTTTCTAGCTATCATAGTGCTCAAGATATTTGGAGTTACTGGAGCTAAGTCCTAAAGTTGGCAAATTTCACGTTCGATGACCTTCGGTGACCCCAATATCGACCTGAGCCCAAACATGACCGAAGTGACTTCGATTGGGCCCTCAATGTCTTTAAAATGACCGTTGGCTGACCTGAAAGGATGCTTGCCCAGCCTGAGAGGGTGTTGCTATGCCAACCCTCTCGGAGAGGGTGTTGCTATGCCTGAGAGGGAGTTGCTATGCCTGATGGGTCGCTAGCAGGCGTCAAAGAGTGTGTTGGCTGATTCTAATTTGATCTGTGAGAGGGAATTACCAAGCTAAAGAATACAATAAGAAACAGGTTTGTATTTGGAAAGACAAGATGAGACAAATTTTAATAAGGAAAGGAATCGACCTTTTGTGTGTATACGCTCTGATAACAGTTCACGTTAGGTACCTCTTCATTACACTTAAATACTTCAACTTTGATGCAGCCTTGTTTTGGTAGATTGGTGCATACGTTTTACAGTTTTCTTTCACTCCAACTCAGCGGTCATTCTGCCGACCGGCCTGTACCCCTGCTAACCTTTCATTGCAAGACAAACCGCACGTCAACCGCGTGATCGCTGCGAGGCAAAAAGTCAACGTAAACACGTCACAATCGTCGCGGACAGGCAAGGGAAGGCGCTACTAAATTGTTGGCCGTCACATGGCTCCTCTAAATTTCACAAATTTACATATCACAGGTCACTCGGAGGCCAGCGCACCGCCTTGGCTCCCCGTAAACGGTACACGGGTCTTCGTCCGGCGCACACTACATTCCTCAACAAGAGGAGTATCACTCGGGGCAGCTTACCCCCTGGCTCCTCATGAGCGGCACAGTCCTTTCTGTCCTCACCGGCGTCAGGCTCTCCGTTCTCAGTTCTCCTTCAAGAGCTCCTTTTCGATCCTGCTCTCGCTTATCTCCGCCACAGCTTGCCCCGATCAGTAGGCCGATCTCTGCATCGTCTATGTACTCTGTCATCTCTTCAGCGATGTCTTGAAGATGAGGCCACTTGCTCTGCTCGAGGTATCAGGAAGCGCTCGGCTGGTATCTCGAAGCGTGAGTACGTAGACGGCATCTTTATCGGCGTGTCATCGTTCAGAGATCTCACCATCAGGTCCTTCAGAGAGCGACATTTCATGGACGTTTTACCAGCCATTGTTCTCAACTCGAGGTGAACCTCCATTCCTTCAGCTTAGATCTGCTCTCTTAACGACTCACTTATGAAGCAGGCGTCAGGCTGAGGGTCGAGAAGGGCGTAGACCACTACTTGGTGTTCCGGGCGGCTAGCTTGTTCCAGTCTCACTGGTACAATCATGGCGTGTGAACACCCCTGCTGAAGGTCAAGGCTGTCATTTGTAGTGACCTGGAGGGTGGTGGCTGCTTCAGTGAGGCGTGTCTTCACACTTTTTTCCTCCCTGGCTTGGGCGATGGTGTCATCGTGGAGCATGGTGGGATGCCACCGACTGCACTTCTCACACCTGTCTCGTTTCCTGCAACTCCTCCAGATGTGTCCTGGTTTCAGGCAGCCACGACACAGTCCATGAACCTTCACAGCTCCTTGTCTGTTTGTGATGTTCCTCTGTCTGAAGGCATTGCATTCTTTGATGCCCTTGGCACACATGGCAGAAACGGGCGCTTGAACTTGTGGGCTCTGTTCCTGTGGAAAATGCCCGACCCTTGCCACTTCCAGATTGTTTGGGTGTCTGAAGGCTCTGCTCTGTGTTGTGTCCCTCTTGGACTGTGTCTAAACCATACGCAACCCTTGCTTCCTTGCTGAGGAATGCCACAAATTTTGAAAAAGGCAGGGTACCTTGAAGGCTGTTCGCTTCAAGGTACCCTGCCATATGTGGTTCTCTAATATTTAACACGGTTTTTAATATCTTTGAAGAAAAAAAAATGCATTTCAGGGCATTTAAACAAATAGTTTGTTGAATTTTGGGGGTCAAAAACAAAATATCAGAACTCTGAGATAATAATTTTGTAGCCCTTGCCATTTTGCATCTTTAGAGGTTTTCGATGGCATTTTTTATCTCTCAAAATATGGTCTTTTTACGTCTGTTAATCCACTAGTTACTGGGGTATATTCCATAACGCGACTTACTGGAGGGGGGGGGGGCTATTTCCACACACCCCCCCCCCCCCTCCTGGGATCTCCCGAACTACTGGACCGATTGTAAAAATTAAAAAGGCATTCGATAGCCCTAGAAAATTTATCGAGGGAAACATAATAGTGTTGACCTCGGTGTCACCGATGACGTCACAAGTCAGGTCAAGTACAAAATGTTTGACCGTGTCAAAAGGTCTCGATAGATGGAATTGTCGCGCAAAAATTGCGATATTAACCCGTGAGTTACTGGGGTATATTTCATAACGCGACTTACTGGGGGGGGGGAGGGGGCTATTTTTTGCCCCCCCCCCTCTGATCTCCGGAACTACTGGACCGAATGTAAAAATTCAAACGGAATTCGATAGCCCTGGGAAGTTTATCGAGGGAAACATAATATTGTTGACCTCGGGGTCACCGATGACGTCACTGGTCAGGTCAAGTAAAAAATGCTTGACCGTGTCAAAAGGTCTCGATGGATGGAATTGTCGCGCAAAATTGCGATATTAAACGCATACGCTGTCGATAAATCGGTATGATTCGTGTGTCTGACACTTCTAAGTACCTTTCTAAGCTGTTTATGATCTTGGGTCAGGTCAAGGTCATCCGAGGTCACGAGGTCAAACTGCAGACTACGGTCATTAGGCGTTGTAACACATGTTTATGGGTTTGTTTTTCGTCTAGAACGCGAAAAATGGCCTTAGAACATTGTTTGTTCCATATAAATAGAAGTAAAAAGCAAAAATGGAAATGCGTTTTTTATGCATAGTAATGCTGTGAGAAGTGGTCGATTTTTGTCATTTAAAGGTCATAACTCGGTCATTTTTAAAGATATCGACTTTAAATTTGGTACACATATTCACCACATACATCTCGATCACATGTATTCCGTTTTTTGGATAATTCGGATTTTTTGTTCAAAATTTTGTTTAAAAAAAAAATGTATTTAGATTTCTCAAAATTTTGAATTTCAAAAAAACTCACAAATCCGAGATAGTAGTTTGATAGCCCGGTAGATTGTCAGTAATTTGATTTAAAACAATTTAGTTTATCTCAAATATCGTACTTTTGACAGCGTTTTACGCAAAATATTATTTTGCAACAAAAACCGAAGAACATGACGTCACTCTGACGTCATTCCCGGTGGACCTATCACAGTCTCATATTTTTACTTTTACCAACATGTGTAGAATTGATGTGAGAGAAGGTACTGCAAGTTTGGTGACGATACCGGTGTTTGTTTAGGAGTTATTGCAAAATAACGGGAGGGGGGCAAAAAATAGTCCCCCCAGTAACTCGCGGGTTAAACGCACAAGCAGTCGATAAATCGGTATGATTCGTGTGTCTGACACTTCTAAGTACCATTCTAAACTGTTTATGACTGGGTCATGTCAAGGTCATCCGAGGTCACGAGTTCAAACTGCAGATTATGGTCACTAGGTGTTGTAACACATGTTTATGGGTTTATTTTTTGTCTAGAACGTAACAAAAATGACATTAGAACATTGTTTGTTCCATATAAATAGAAGTAAAGAGCAAAAAATGGAATGCATTTTTTATGCATAGTAATGCTGTGAGAGGTGGTCTATTTGTGTCATTTAACCCTCGCCCGTGCAGCGTTCGATCAGTCCGTGACCGTGCAGAGGGGGGGGGGGGGGGGGGGGGGGGGGTACACCCCCTAGCGTTTCGCCGCTAATTGGGCTAAAGCTTCAATTTAAAAACGAGCGTGTTGCTTGTCATGAGAGGAAGCCATTAATACCCGATTTTAAGGGCCTAGGTTATTAGGTGACCTCTGAGGTCATGTCAATGACCCAAAATTCAACCAAATTGTAAATGCGTATAAATTGAATTGAATCGAGCTTGAAATTGCGAATCAACATATCATTATGCTAAATGGGTGCTAAATTTGAAATCAGCGTCACAAAATGTCCTAAAAACTGCAAAATTCCAAAAAGGTCATGTCAGGTCATGTCAGGTCATCTGAGATCAGTGATCTCGGTAGACCTGTGGGGGTGCTCGACCCCAGTGGAACATATAGTTATGTAAAATAGATCCCATATCTTAAATCAGCGTCACAAAATGTCCTAGAAACTGCCAGAAGCAAAAACGTAATATGAGGTCATCGGAGGTCAGTGATCTTGGTTGGGCTCTGAAAAGTCAATCGAGGTCACCATCTCAATGGAAACCACAACTGTCATCTGGAAACACCTGTACATACGCTCCTGAACAACGAACACTCGGAAACTGCACAAGTTACAATGATCAATACTACGGGACGCCAGTTGCGCCTGACATGGCCTTGAATAACAGGTCATAGGTCACGGGTCATGTGACATACAAGTTCATTTTTTTCAGAGTATGTGTCAAATTGATTAACAGTACGGTACTAAAGGTTTCATTGCCATCAGTTCTTATTTACACGAGGTATTCTCGAAAAACCGAGAGGGTGGCATCCACCCCCTGCACTGGCGAGGGTTAACCCGCGAGTTACTGGGGTATATTTCATAACGCGACCTACTGGGGGGGGGGGGGGGCTATTTCCCCCACCCCCTTGGATCTCCCGAACTACTGGACCGAATTAAAACAAAATCAAACGGCATTCGATAGCCCTGGGAAATTTATCGAGGGTAACATAATATTGTTGACCTCGAGGTCACCGATGACGTCACAGGTCAGGTCAAGTACAAAATGTATGACCGTGTCAAAAGGTCTCGATGGATGGAATTGTCGCGCAAAATTTCTATATTAAACGCATAAGGTGTCGATAAATCGGTATGATTTGTGTGTCTGACATTTCTAAGTACCTTTCTAAGCTGTTTATGACCTTGGGTCAGGTCAAGGTCATCCGTGGGGACGACGCCAAACTTCAGATCACGGTCATTAAGCGTTGTAACACATGTTTATGGGTTTGTTTTTCGTCTAGAACGCAAAAAAATGACATTAGAACATTGTTTGTTCCATATAAATAGAAGTAAAAAGCAAAAATGGAAATGCGTTTTTTATGCATAGTAATGCTGTGAGAGGTGGTCTATTTTGTATCATTTAAAGGTCATAACTTAGTTATTTTTGAAGATATCGACTTCAAATTTGATACACATATTCACAGCACACATCTCGATCATATATATTAAGTTTTGTTGATAATTATGTTTTTTTCTTGACATTTTTATAAAAACAAAACAAAATGTATTTGGATTTATCAAATTTTTGAATTTCAAAAACACTCAAAAATCCGAGATCGCAGTTTGGCAGCCCAGTCTATTGTCAGTAATTGATTTAAAACAATTGAGTTGATCTCAAACATCGTACCTTTGACAGCGTTTTCCGTAAACCATTATTTTGCCAAAAGAAACGAAAGACATGACGTCACTCTGATGTTTATTCCCGGTTGACCTATCATAACCTCATATTTTTACTTCTGCCAACATGTGTAGAATTGATGTGAGAGAAGGTACTGCAAGTTTGGTGACGATACCGGTAATCGTTTAGGAGTTATTGTAAAATAACGGGAGGGGAGGGGGCAAAAAATAGCCCCCCCCCCCTGTAAGTCGCGGGTTAAGCTACAAGGTCAGAATCGCCATAAGGCGCAGAAGATGACGGACAATTTCATCTGTGCGCGAAGCCAAACACACGGAGTGAATGAACGACTCCATCGGCAGGCTCTGACTGCGGATGGATAATTTCTGGGTCGATGTGCCCCGAGGCCACAGAGAAAACATTGAAAAACAAAATATTACAAATACTTTGCACGAGCCCCAGAGACGATCCATCCAGCTGGAAAAGGTCAACAGCCAGGAGCCAGGTGCCAAGCCTCGCGTCATGGCTCTGGAGAGCCTGTGCTCTGGCTTAACCCGCGCCGTGCCGGTGATCGGCGCCACCGTCGCCGTGCCGGGGGGGGGGGTGTTTAGACCCCCCTAACTCGAAAACTAAAATAGCTAGAAAGACGCGGACAAATTCGTTCGAAAGATCTCGACAAACACATTCGAAAGTACTCCTTTTTTTTTTCTCTCCTTAAGCTAATATTGAGGTCACTAGAGGTCATCAAATGTCAAATTTTTCAGTTTTAGGACTTCGCTCCAGAAACCCCCAGATGTCATAGGGACTATGATAGCTAGGAACAAGCAAACGGAAAAGGCAACGGAAAGCTCTTGAAACATGCCATCGACAAAGTGTCCTCAGATTTTAGCTCAGGTCAATAGTTTAGGTTCCAGAGCTCATCAAATGTCAAAAAGGCTATTTTTTACAAAACAGTTTTTCACGAATAGCTTTTACCTAATAACGACAAGGCAAACCTTTTGACGCCATCGTGTTTGTCTCGTTACGGCGCTTCGAATCATATTAGTATTGACCAGATTAGGTCAACTTAAAATGAACTCAGGTCAAGGTCAAGTTGTGATCCCAATAGGTCATGTTGCATATGAAAAGACGCGCCTCGATGAGATAATTACATTGGTGTCGGTTTCACTTCTTTATCATCATTATGTCGAGAGTTATTAACATACAACTGTTGGTGACCGCGGATGACCTCGTCTGAGCCTGTAGGGATCACTGAACATAAATTGCACCTAGATCATCAATAATGGCCTATAATAACATGATCCAGAAGGAATTAGACTGATATCTTGCGTATCCTCGGGATAGGAAGCATTTGAATATTTCCCCATTTACTTATAATGGGGAGGTCACGAAATTGACCCGACCTTAGGTCGCTGATATAAAAATCCAAGATACACGAATTGTAAATATATATGATCTTATGAAATTCTGTAAGTGTAGAACCGATCATCCAAAAACTGTGACTGTGGTGCGACCACAAGTTTGTTGGAGGTGGGGTACGTGACCTGGTCTGGTGACCTGACCTAAGCTAACCCGAGGTATTTTTTTGTACTTTATGTGCGCAACTGATGCCTGAGCATCTGTCGCTGCGTGCCGCCGTTTTTTCGCTATCCTCGAAAAACCTGAGGGGGTGTCTAAACACCCCCTCCCCCTGCACGGCGCGGGTTAAAGACATTGCAGATCAAGAACGTGGTTAACGTTCTCCGGAAATTGCTGTGTTCGTTAAGACTTCAAGGGCCGAAACAATCTAGATGACCAATCTCCCCAATTTTCCGGGCCAGAATTATCTGACGATCAGTATTTGTGTTTATGGCAGATTACGCCACCAAGGAGTGCGAGCCGAGTGGCCAGTGGTACACGAAACTGAACGAGAGGAACCACACGCGCGAGTGGTCCGACTACGGGCCCTGTCGTCGGCTCACTGCCCTGTTCCGGAGGGTGTACGTCCACGTGTCGGCCTACGCCGTCTCCATCGTGGCGCTAGTGCCGGCGCTCGTCATCTTCTTCAGCTACAGGTGAGTCGTCTTCTTCAGCTACAGGTCAGGTTAGGTTAATCTTCTTCAGCTGGGACATTTCACGACAAATCGACATCGTCATGTCACCGATTTTAACCACAATTGGTATATGGGGTAACCTGGGGCGCTAAAGCGATCTGTGGAAGTTTTATCGCAATCCAAGGAGTGATTCTGGAGATATTGCCTCAGGGATTTTCCCAAACTCGCGGTGCAGGTTAATCTTTGTCAGCCCATGTGATGTGAACTGGGACATATATAACGCAATGTATATGTATTATATATAATTGGAATGCCATGCAAATAACCTGTTCTATAACATGGTGGTGTTAATTTTTTTTTCTTCTCGAAAATGTCACAATTTTGCAATTTTTCGAAATTGTAAACCTTGTTATACAATTGTTCAAGCGTGTTTCCAATTTCTCACTATATTATTACCGAGCGGGCGCGAAGCGCCTGTGAGGTTTCTCGTCAACTTACTAGACAAATTTACATTTGACCCGGCCCAACCCGGTCCGACCCGGCCATACATACGCTTTTCATAAGATAATAACTTTGCAACCACTGCTCCGATTGAGATTGGGTTTTCACCATTGGATAGGTTCATCAAATCAATTCAGTTTTTGGTATAGTGCGTTCTGATAGAGGTGGCACCACAGCGCGTGGCAGTTGGCACACGCGAACGTCGAAATGAACAAAACAAAACTTGCAAAAATGATTCTTGAAAAAAATGGCTGTATTATTCTAAGCATTAATTGATACGCTCAAGAATGCAGCGCTCAGGACGTACTCCCTTTTGGCAGATTTGAGAAAGGAGATCATGAACAATTTAATGCAACTTATTTTTTATGTTGGCATGCATTGAGGCCTGGCAACTTTTTTGGAGGACTAAAATGACTGTGTTACTACCACGTGTGCTCCCATACCGTTTCATATTTCAAACCTGTTTTAGCTTTACCAGAGCGCTCGGTCATCGCCCAAGAAGGTGTTGTACTGGTTCTTAACCCGCCATTGCCTGGGGGGTGGGGCGTTTAACGCCCCCCCCCCCCTTCTGATGAATTTTCGCAATAGCTGAAAAACTAATGGCGCTATCAACGTGAAACTTCACGTACCTTCTTATACATCATGTTTACGTATTGTGTGCAAAAATGAAGAAATTTCGTCTATTTTTTTTATCGAGTTATAGCGAATTTAGTGACGTCACTACACACGAGTTTTACACCAAAATCAGCTAAACTTTGCCAAGCCGTACAAATGCCACATTTGAAGCAACGTACAATCTAAAAACGTCAAAAGATAGAGAATTGAAACGGTTACAAACTGGCATGATCGGATTTTTGAAAATTTTAGTTTTTGAGCCCCAAAAACTCAAAACCTTTTTGGGGGGGGAATTATCACAAAATCACAATTTTCTAAAATATTCAAAAACCGGAAGATATGTCAGAGCACCATACATAGGCAACTACCATACCAAATTTCAAACTGATATCCCCATTTTTGACTGACTTATGACATCTAAAGTATGGGTAACTCATGACGTCATATTTTGACATTGCGTTTTTTGTTTGCTTTTATTGACTAGATACAGACACATACATGCCACCGCTGTATTTCTGAAATAAAACTGGTCTAGCAACATGCCTTTATTGTTTATATTTAACCATTTAAAATTTTGACCTTTGGTGACCTGAACTTGACCTGAAATTGGCATCTATTTCACATAAATGAAGTGAGGTGGTAACATTACTATCACTATCGAATTGTACGTGGAACATAACTCATAAAACAAGTGTTACATGACTTTCGTATATATTTTGAACATAGTGAACTTTTGTGACCTGACCTTGACATTGACCTTGGCCAACAATCTCACTTTAGCTCATGCGGCATATTTATCATACCTTTAGCAACACTTTGGGTGAAACTGGTCGCAATCGAAGGCTTTGGATGGAAAGTATGGCCCATAAACTCAAATACACTGATTTTGACCCTTGACCTGACCGTGACCTTTGACCTGATCAGTGGCCATCGTCATAACGAAGCCATCGTCATCGTCTTCGGTTCTTTGTAATGGTGAATTGAATTAATAACATTTTTAGTTTCTTATCCTCTACAAGGCCCATCGCCCATATTGCTGGGTTTTATCAGGCAACCCCGTACAATTTCGCACCGCTTGGCGGCGCCAAATAACAAATACCTACTATTACATGAAAACCACATTAAAAATGCTGCAAAGGCTTAAGTACACGCTTAAAATGGGGATCATTTTTTCGTCATGTCAGCTAATCCTCCACTAAAAAAAATATGTTTCGGCGATGCCCCTGCCTACCCCTCCCCAGCCCCCCCCCCCCCCCCCCCCGTCAACAACTTTCTCGCTGACGGCTGACGGTCTGCTACCCCCCCACACACTCACCAACTTTTGGGAAATACGCCACTGGATTTGGCCTCTCAGGCCTATCAAGGGATTTCTCAGACCGGTATGGGACTTTTTGCAAGCCTGACGGGGCCCTCTTAGGCTTGTCAAGGGCTTTCTCATGCCTTCAAATACACTCTCAGACCGACCGGAGGCCTTTTCAGACCTGCAAAAACGATCGGGGCCCTTTTCAGTTCGAGGGCCCCTTGATATCTGATCTGAAATAAGATATCAAGGGGCCCCTCCCCCGAAATTTTCCCCTGGATCCGCCCCTGCTCCCCCCTCCCCCCGTAGGTTGAGGGTTAAGGTCATCAAATGTCAGAAACATGTCATACTACATATCATTTTAACTTCACGCGTCTGGATGAGAAGAACAGAATGACGTTTACTGTACCCTTCTAGCTTCATTGATTCTTAAGTTATTAGCGAATAACTTATTTTTTATTATAAAAATAGCATGTAAAATGACAAAAGTTGAGATATTTAGAGGCAAATAACCATTTTTTTATTCTCTCACGGGAATGACACGTCCTTACACTTAATAATAATATATAGCGAACAAATTGGAAACACGTTTGAAAATTTGTATCCACAAAAAGTTGTAAAATATATAAAAAAAATAACAACAAAATACATTGGAAAAAAAAAAATAACACAACCATGTTATACAACAGCTAATTGACATTCCAATGATATATAATAAATATACATTGCGTTATACATTTCCTACCATATGGGCTTACAAATATTGACCTACACTGTGACCTTGGAAAAATGTCTGGTGCAATATATCTGGAACCACTGCTTGGATTGCATTAAAACTTTCACATTTCGCTTTAGCGACCCAGATTACCCTACATAACAATATTGGTTAAAATCCGTGACATTACGGTTTCATTTTGCAATTTGTCCTGTCGATTTGTCGTGGAATGCCCCAGCTACAGGGGGAGTCATCTTCTTCATCTACCGGTGAGTCTTCTTTAGATACAGGCGAGTCATCTTCTTTAGCTACGGATGAGTCATCGTCTTCAGCTATGGGTGTGTCATCTTCTTCAGCTAATGGTGAGTCATCTTCTTCAGCTACAGGTGAGTCATCTTCTTCAGATGCAGACCTGAGTTTTACGAAATGCTGGAATACCATTACAGTTTTGTGTTGGTATTTATAAAACAAATGACTGGTTGAGTGTCATTTTTTCATTTATTCCTTTCTGTTCTGCTCAATAACGGCCTACTTTTAAGATTGCTTTATTTTCCTCCGCATAACTGTGTATTACCTGATGTCATATTTGCAAATGGGATGCACATGTATTTGCTACTTATCACAGACAAGAAGTATCTAATTGACTTGTGCCCATGGACATCAGAGGGGGCGGGGGGCACGTCCCCCCAACATTGTCAGATTTTAACATTACGCATATTGGCATTGCATGGAAATACACGACTTGGTAATGCATCCGCCCCCCCCCCCCCAACATCCAGAAAGTGGCGACGCCCTTGCGTGTGCTGAGAATGCAGCCGAAGCATCAAATCATTTGAACACACAATTATTTATCAAGTGAAAGGAATGCCTATTTTCGTTTAAGAAATTCATTTTTAACATTTCGCAAAGTTATTAACCCTATTTGTAACAGGGGGGGGGCGGATTCCGCCCCCCCCCCCCCTCATCTTTTTCGCAGATATCTCCAGAACGGCTGGGAGCAGGCCCATGAAATTTTGGGACTTTTCATAGAATTGAATACCGCATTTGGAGTCAAAATTTTGAGTTCTTAACCTGAACAGAGGCGGTTCCAGGGTACAGTTTTGGGTGGGTTCGGAGGCGATATTTGGCGATAATACGGAAATGCGATTTTCACGGTTTCTTCGTAACTGCCTCAAGTATGAAGGAGTTACATCGGTTCAAGGTGATTGCAACAAGTGCAAATTAGTTGATGTTAATGAAATATCATTAAAATTTCATGGCAGAGGCGGTTTCAGGGGCTTGAAAAGGGGGGGGGGTCCAGGAAGTATTCAATGCTTGGCGGGAAGCAAATAGAACAATGTAAGGGGCATTTATGGTTATCAAGATGTAAAAGATAGCTTCTGCTTCCATTATTTGCATAATTTATTACATATAGAGTTTCAGGGGCGTGTTCAGGCACATGAAAAGGGGGGTGACTGGCTTGGTGATGACGATATGCCAGCGATAACGGCGCAATAGACGGTTAGCTTATAATTATATATGCACATATGAGGCCAGGAAAGGGAATAAAGTCATTTTTTGCAGAGGCGCGCTCAGGAATGGAAGAAAGGGGGTCATATTATTGCAAGGGAACTAAGAGGCATGGGCGTACAATGACATAACATACTGTAGTTTTCGGATGAAACACGCACCACAGGCTACTCTACGAACGATTATAAGATAATAGGCGAGTCCAGGTAGGGTAAAAGGGGGGTAAGTAATGTTAATTGAAGTTGTAAGTGAAATAGTCACTGTTGACTAGTTAGTATCATAATAGCGGATAATATACTTATCAAAAGGTATTGAGCCGCCCCAGTTTGGATCCTGGATACGCCTATTATGAAGTACAACATGCAAAAAGGAACTATCTACGATCAGTAACATATTTATAGTGCTGGGTAGCAACTTGTCTGCGGTTAATATTTTTCCCAATTTTACCCCCCTTTTTCACTAACCTGGTACCGCCTATGGCAAACAATATGATTTTAACTGTTTTGCCTAATGTCACAATCACATACCATTTCATTTCTTAAAAAAACACATAAAAAAATGGTTTTATTACGCATTTACTTCACCCCCATATTGAGTGACCTGCACACGCTTATGATTTTTGAATTTTCAAACGCCACTGTCATATATCAATTTCCAATTAAATCTCTATCGATTCGTATTAATTGTGTTAAAATCGGTTGATAAACATGAAAGCTATGTTGGATCAAAAATACCACTAACATTTGTGGTTTTTGCCCCCTGTTTCCCCCCTATCGAAAATTTAGATTTTTTTATTAATTCGAAATGTAGATCGTGTTGAGGGGAACCAAACGCCGTTTCATTTTTGAAAATCGGACGGGTAGATCTCGAGATCTCCGGGGGGGGTGCGGAATCCGCCCCCCCCATCCTGTTACGAATAGGGGTAGCCAGGAGCCTGTTACAAATAGGGTTAAACTTTTAAACATTATAACACGAACAATATGCCTTCATTTCACTTGATAAATATTTGTCATATGCATAATTTCCATTTGAATACACCTTTGGAGCACGAGAAAGCTGCCACTCATTGCCATTGCTTTCCTTGTTTCCGTCGAGCTGTTGGCTTCAGGGCAAACTGCATGCTCTGGAATAATGCACAGGTCACACGGATTAAATAAACCTGCTTGTGATAAAATATGTAGGAAGGTAAATAATGTACATGTGCATTGTAATGTGGGTAGTGTGGGAACTAATCCGCCAGATGTCCCTGTGCGCCGGTTACGTTCACCGGCGGCCGGCCCGCATTGCAGGACGTTGTGAGATGGCCGCCGGCAGAAGGGTGGCTCTAAAAATAGCTGTTTGCGAAAATGATTCGGAATCACGAAATACGCAATCGCGCTACCGTGCCGTTGCGTGGGCGCCGGCCGCCGGGGTGAACCTAACCGACTCGCGGAGACACCTAGCGGCTGGTTTAGAACATAAATTGTTCACAGTACCCCATTGATGATGATTTAACACGCGCCCTGGAGGGCCTCTGATAATTACACGCCCTGGAGGGGGGCGGATTTCGCCCCCCTATGATCTCGAAAACCACGCAACGTAGCGACAAGCGGGAAACGCCGTTAGATAGCTCGAGACAAGCTCTTTCGAAAGTATTTCGTTATTTTTTTCAGGTCAATATTGAGGTCACCAGAGGTCATCAAGGGTCAGATTTTCAAGTTTTCAAGACTTCGGTTCGAACACCCCCAAATATCTCGGGAACTATGATAGTTAGCAGCAAACGGAAAAAAGCAATCGAAAGTCATTGAAAAATGAAATCGCATAGGTGTCCTCAGATTTGAGCTCAGGTCAATAGTTTAGGCTCCAGAGGTCATCGAATGTCAAAAAGGTGATTTTGTTTTCAAAACTGTTTTTCCCAAATAACCTTTTACCTATTAAAGATAAAGCAATAATGTTTACGCCATCGCGTGTGTCTTGTCAAGGCGTTTCGAATCATATTCATGGTGACCGGGTTAGGTCAACTGAGAAATTTGACCTCAGGGCAAGGTCAAGTGGTGACTGAAGTTGGTCATGTTGCATATTGGGAGACGTGTCTCGACGAGACAAACATATTGGTACCGTTTTCTCTTCTCTATCTTCATTATGTCGATAGTTATTGATAAAACCGTGTTAGCGGTCACAAAATTGACCTGACCTTAGGTCACCGATATTAGAAATCCGAGATAAAAAAATTGTTGGTATCTATGACCTTATGAATTCCTGCAAGATTGAAACAGATCGGCGTAAAACTGTGGCTGTGGTACTACTTCAAACGTTTTGGAGTTGAGGTCATCACGTGACCTGGTCTGGTGGCCTGACCTGAGATGACCTGAGGCCAAGAATTTTACATAATGCGAGAAGTTCGGTTCTAAACATGTATACAAAAAACGGCGGCGCTGCGCGCCGCCGTTTTTACGCTATCCTCGAAAAACCAGAGGGGTGGGCGGATTTCGCCCCCTCCGGGGCGCGTGTTAACGCCTCTGTTTCAGAGGTGTATATTTTCGAATTATGGATTTTACATGATATAAACATGACGAGACTGTTGCTGATTTCCAGGCAGCTGGACGTCCACCGCGTCAGCATACACAGGAACTTCTTCATATCCCTGCTGCTCAACTCAGTGATGGTGATTGTCTTCAAATGTGTGGTCATGCTTGACGAATTAAAGGGTAGAAGTCCTTCCATTCTCAAACAGGTAAGTTGATTCTAACCTGAGCGATTCAATGTGTTTTATTTGTGTGGATAGTATATGTATGCCAGCCATTTCCATGTTCAACAAAGTTACATGTCCATGTACCCTCTGAAAGCGAGAGTGGGCGTCGTGAAACCAGACGGGCCATCTGCAGAAGGCAGAGTTGGCGATTATGGAGAAAGGAATGAACCCTCTGGAGGGGGAAGCTGGAGAGCACCCTTTGAAGGCCAGAGTGGGCCGTCTGAAGGTCGGAGTGGGCCCCCAGGAAGACAGAGGAAGTCCACTAGTATCCAGAAGGGCCCTCTGGAGCCAGAGTGGGCCCTCTGGAGGTTACAGCGGGCCCTATGGAGGTCAGATGGGCCCAATGGGCATAGAGTGGGCTCTCTGTAAAATACACACTCAAACCAGCAAAAGGCCCTGTCGCCGCCAAATTAAGGTATTTGTAATCTCTAAAATATTGTATATTGGTCGTTGATTTTTGTTTTATGGCAAAGGGTTTGCCAAGACTAGAAGAGCCTGAATCTTAAAAAAAAATGCATAGAGGCATAGCGCCTATTTGGTTCCTCTCAATACGAGATCAAAGTTTCCGCCCCCCCCCCCCAACGCACACACTTTTCGTGACGTTCCTACGTCCCTATGCAGGGGCGGTGGATTCGGGGGGGGGGGGGGGGGGTAGCGGGGGCAGCTGCCTACGCCGACAAAATCAAGCGGGAACAAAACTATCTTTTTGCCCACCCCCCTCCCCATCTTCCGTAGTCGAAAATGACATCCTTTACCATATATGGTACAAATTATGAGCATTGCAAAAGTTTAAAAATAACCGAAAAAATATACTTCATATGGCAGTAAAATATGGTAGTTTGTCTTTGAGGCAAAAGTGACGCAAATCAATATTTGGCTACTGAAAACGGGTCTTGTTTTCTGGTAGCTACTACATTGGAAATGTATGTTACCTTAACTTAACCCGCGCACTGCAGGGGGTTTGCACCGAATATGAACTGCAGGGGGTTAATTTCCGCCCCCCCCCGTGAGATCTCGAAAGCTACGCTACGTAGCGACAAAAAACTGCGTTTGATAGCTTGATACAAGTACTATCGAAAGTATTTCAGTATTTTTTTAGGTCAGGTCAAAATTGAGGTCACCAGAGGTCATCAAAGATCAAATTTTCCAGTATTTTCCTGTTTTAGGACTTCGCTCCTGAAATTCCCGAATATATCGGAAACTATGCTAGTTAAAAACAAACGGAAAAAAACAATTGCCAGCCAGTGTAATTTTCAATCCAAAACAAATGTCTTCAAATTTGATCTCAGGTCAATATTTGAGGCTCCATAGGTCAAAAAAGAAAAATGCTGTTTTTTTGCAAAATCGTTTTTCTCTATTAACTTTTTACGTAATACAGATGCCCAAACACTGTTTAATCCATTCTGTTTATCTCGTCAAGGCACTTCGAGTGATATATATGGTGATGTTTTTAGGTCAACTTAAAATTTTGCCCTCATGTCAAGGTCAAGTGGTGACCCAAGTAGGGCATGTTGCATATGGAAAGACGTGTCCCGACGAGACAAACACATTGCTGTCTGTTTTAATTATCTATCTTTATTATATCGGGAGTTATAGACAAAAAAGTGATGGTGACCTCGGATGTCCTCAAATGACCCCAAATGGGTCACTGAACAAAACATACACTTGGATCATCAATAATATCCTATAATAACATGAGCCAGGAGTAATTGGACTAATACCATGCATATCCTTGCAATAGAAAGCATATGTATATTTCCCCATTGACTTATGATGGGGAGGTTACGAAATTTACCTGACCTTAGGTCACCGCTAAAAAATTCCGAGATAAACGAATTGTAAGTACTTATGCCCTCATGACATCCTGTAAGTTTCAAACTGATCGGTGAAAAACTTTGGCTTTGGCACAACTAGTTTTGGAGGTGAGGTCACTTGACCTGGTCTGGTGACCTAACCTGAGATAACCCGAGGTTATTTTTTTTGCATGGTCAGCGCAATTGATGTCCTAACAGGTGTGCTACAATCTTGCGGCGCTGCGCGCTGCCGTTTTTCGCTATCTGCGAAAAACCTGGGGCGGGGGGGGGGGGGGGGGGGGTGGAAATCAACCCACCTCCCCTGCAGTGCGCGGGATAATTTTCGGGCTCTGGCAACCCTGGTAGATCGCCAGTCTAAATCACGATATACCATCATCATCACCTTTATTTACCCTTCAAATCCTTCAACCTATGTGTTTAACCCTCGCCCGTGCAAACGTCTGATCAGTGCGTGACCGTACAGGTGTGTGTGTGGGGGGGGGGGGTACAACCCCCTAGCGTTTCGCCCTCAATTGAGTTAGAGCTTCGATTAAAAAACGAGCGTGTTGCTTTTCACGAGAGGAAGTCTTCGATACCTAATTGTAAGGTCCTAGGTCATTAGGTGACCTCAGAGGTCATGCGAATGACCCAAAATTTAACCAAATTGTAAATGCGTATAAATTGAATTTAATCGAGCCAGAATCGCGAACGAGCATATAATTATGCTAAATGGGTGCCAAATTTGAAATCAGCGTCACAAAATGTCCTAAAAACAGCCAAATTCCAAAAGGTCATGTCAAGTCATGTCAGGTCATTTGAGGTCAGTGACCTCGGTTGACCTGTTTAGGCGCATGACCCCAGTGGAAGATATAATTATGTAAAATGGATCCCATATTTGAAATCAGCGTCACAAAATGTCCTAGAAACTGCCAGAAGCCAAAAAAGTAATATGAGGTCATCGAAGGTCAGTGACCTCGATTGACCTCTAAAAAGGTAAATCGAGGTCACAATAGCAATGGAAACCACAACTGTCACCCAGAAACACCTTTGCATATGCTCCTGACAACAGGCACTATGAAACTGCACAAGTTACAAGGATTAATACTACGGGACGCCTGTTGCGCCTGACATGACTTTGCAAACAGGTCAAAGGTCACGGTTTATGTCACCTACAACTTCAAAAATTGCATAATATGTGTCACATTGTTCAAAAGTAGGGTACTGAACGTTTCATCGTAATCGGTTAATAGTTACGCAAGTTATTCCTGAAAAACCGAGGCGGGGGGTGGGGGAGGGGGGGGGGGCCATCAACCCCCCCGCCCTGCACTGGCGAGGGTTAACCCTCGCCCTATGGGAGTTTTTTCACCTTCGCCCTACGGGTAGGGGGGGCTGTCAGGCCCCCCTGTTAACGTCCAAACCAAGCAACTTAGAGCAATGTGGTAAGAACCAGCATGTTGCCTGTCATGAGAGGGGTCTAACAGTATGCGATTTTTAGGTTTCAGGTCAACGGGTGATCTTCCAGGTCAAGTGAATGACCTCGGAATTACCACGTCCAGAACAGCGATTTTGCTCTTCAGAGAACCTCAAAATTGGAAATTGATAAATGTAAATAAAAAGGCATGTTCCTAGACCAGTTTTGGCTCAGAAATACCAAAAAAAAGAAGTAATTATTTAATCGTATCTTGTCCAAAAATGTCAAAAAAGGTTATTAAAAAAAATGACGTCATCAGTTTCTTACACTTAGGAAGCCATCACTCAGTCAATAATATTGATATTGCTTTGAAATTTGGTATGAGTATTTTCCATTCTCAGTTCTCTCACATGTATTCCGTTTTTTTAATATCTTTGAAAATATTGATTTTGTGGTGATTTTTCCAAAAAGATCAGTTTTTTTTTAGGGGTCAAAAACCCACATTTGTGAAAATCCGAGATTGCCATTTTAAAGACAATGCCATTTTGTATCTTTGGTGAATTGAGTTTGCAATTAGCTTTCAAACTCTGTTTTCTACGATTTTCAAATATTTTTCATTTTTTTACCAACATGACGTCATCAAAACATTATTATGTCCCAAAATACTTAACCAATTTCAAATCATTGTTTTACAGCCTACGTATAATTGTTGTACACTCAGCTAACACAAATTTCAGCAAGATGCACCTTATGTCTCAAAAGTTATTCAAGAAAAACCTCAAGGGGGCCTGTCAGGCTCCCCCCGTAGGGCAAGGGTTAAGCTATATGACTACTTGAACTGAATCAGAGGCGTAGACCACGGGGGCCATGCCCTCCCATTTCCTGAGCGATCCAGCTTACACTAGGTAAAATGGGATTCCGTCAAGCTTTAACCCTCGCCCTACGGGAACTTTTTTCACCTTCGCCTTACGGGGGGTGCCTGACAGGCCCCCTCCCTGTTAACTTCCAAACTTCGCACTACGGAGGGGGAGGGGGAGAAGGGATGCGAGCCCCTTTTTAACAATTTGACACATATTCTGAAAAAACTGAACTTGTAGGCTACATAACCCGTGACCTATGACCTGTTTTGCAAGGTCATGTCAGGCGCAACTGGCGTCCCGTAGTATTGATCCCTGTAACTTGTGCAGTTTCCGAGTGTTTGTTGTTCAGGAGCATATGCACAGGTGTTTCCAGGTGACAGTTGTGGTTTCTATTGATCTTTTTGGCTTCTGACATTTTCTGGGACATTTCGTGACGCTGATTTCAAATATGGGATCATTTACATAATGATATGTTCCAATGGGGTCATGCACACCCTCAGGTCAACCGAGGACAATGACATCAAATGACCTGACATGACGCTTTTTTATTTTGCAGTTTCTAGGACATTTTGTGACGCTGATTTCAAATGTGGCACCCATTTAGCATAATTATATGCTCATTTGCGATTCTAGCTCGATTAAATTCAATTGATACGAATTTTCAATTTGTTTGACCTCAGAGGTCACATAATGACCTAGGACCTTAAAAATGGGTGGCAATGGCTTCCTCTCGTGACAAGCAACACGCTCGTCGTATTTTAATCGAAGCTCTAGCTCAATAAGGGGAGAAACACTAGGTGGGGTGGGTTATACCGATCGGACGCTGCACGGGCGAGGGTTAACCCTCGCCCTACGGGAACTATTTTCACCTTCGACCTACGGGGGGTCCTAAAAAAACCTGTTGACTTATCAAACCAAGCAACATAGAGCAACGCGGTAAGAACCAACATGTTGCCGGTCATGTTTGAAATATAACAGTATGCAATTTGTATGTTTCGGGTCAACGAGTGACCTTCCAGGTCAAGTCAATGACCACGATCGACCACGTCCAGAACAGCGATTTTGCTCTGTCAGAAAACCTCAAAATGAGAAATTGATAAATGTAAATAAAAAGGCATGTTCTTAGACCAGTTTTGTCTCAGAAATACAGAAAAGGTAATTTTTTAATCGTCTCTGGTAAAAAAGTCAAAAAAAATATTTTAAAAAATGACGTCATTAATTGCTTACACTTGGGGAGCCATCACTCAGTAAAAAAAAGAGAAATTTCTTTTAAATTTGGTTTGAGTATAGTCCATACTTATTTCTCTCACATATATTCCGTTTTTTAACATCTTCGAAATTTTGATTTTGTGGTGATTTTTCCAAAAAAGAAACGTTTTTGTTCATTTTGGGGGTCAAAAACTAACATTTCGAAAATCTGAGATCGACAATTTAAAGCAAATTACATTTTATATCTTTGTTTAATTACGTTTGTGATTTTCTTTAAAATTCTGTGTTCTACGATTTTTTTAACATTTATCGTTTTCCCACCAACATGACATCATCAAAACATCATTATTTCCCAAATTGTTACAGCATACGTATAATTGTTGTATACTTAGTCACAAAAATTTCAGCAAGATTCAGCGCATGTATAAAAAGTTATGCAAGCAAAACCTCAGGAAGTTCGTTTTAGAACCCCGTAGGGCGAGGGTTAAATCAATGTTGGATTGCTTTCGTGCATTTTAGTGTTTGTGTTCACAGTGTGTGACCTAGCGTATTTTGTATGTATATTGACGTGTATACCATAACATTCACTTTGTGGAGGTTCTGAATACTTCATCTATATATCTATTTTTGTATGACCTAATGTGAAATAGCCATCAACCGCTGGTTTTGAGAACGGGCATGTATCGACTGATTCCAATGCCCAACCTTGGACATCTTCTTCTTCACATCCATCTTCATCTTCTTCACACGTGCCATTCCAAATAGAGCAGCAAACCTCCCCATAGCCTGAAAAATAGCAAGACCCTGTTTGGTTGGAAATTCAGCCGTCCAAAACGACATTATTTGCATCACAGATAACAGGAGACTCCGGTTATCTGTGTTTGTATATATACAAAATTCGCAGAGTTGACGAGTTCCTATTAGAGTTGCAAATTTCAGGATCACGGAGCCGTGCTGGTCCCAAATTCAGGCCAAGCGTGCCTGGAGCTGTTTCTGAATTCAGGCTTGACGATCTCATGCCGGGCTCAGCACAAGTTATCAATAAAAAAAAACTAAATAAATATACATAAATATTGGCAGAAGTCCGAACATACATGCTTAAAGATCATGATAAATTGAGAAAACAAAATATACAACAGTAAAACACCATTATAACAAATAACAATGCTACAGCTTACAAATTAAAAGTGATAACTAGTACGACCTAGTAAGGAGTGGACACGCCAGTGAAACTTAATAAATCAAACTACAGGGTGAATTAATGATCAATTCATCAGTTCAGTAACTGCAGCAGTGTGATATGCGAGTGCAGTCAAACAGAAACAACTACCCCAAATCATATTCCACTGTCATCACTAGTAACTAGGTGGGGATGGGGAAGAGCATACAATTTTATATGTTGTCATCCCATTGCCCCAGGTCACCCCAAAATATGTTGTATAACAAATAACAAGTACCTATGGAACAAAACCACCTACCTATATGCAAATAATTATTGTTAGTACTATTGTAGATACATATTACTGAGAATATTTATTGATACATATTTACTATTTAGTTCCACATGAGAAAGGACATATTCAAGTCATATCATTGGTAGTTTTGGTAGTGAACAAATATTGTATTTTATGCAATTACAATTATAAAGGTGGAAAGACTGCCAAACACAACAAAATACATTTTGCAAAGCAATATTAACCTTATTTGTAAGAGGGGGCGGATTCCGCCCCCCCCCCCCCCTCATGTTTTTCGCAGATATCTCCAGAACAGCTGGGAGCAGGCCCATGAAATTTTGGGACTTTTCATAGAATTGAATACCACATTTGGAGGCAAAATTTTGAGTTCTTAAGCTGAACAGAGGCGGTTCCAGGGCACAGTTTTGGGTGGGTTCGGAGGCGACATTTGGCGATAATACGGAAATGCGACCTTCACGGGTTTCTTCCTAACTGCCTCAAGTATGAAAGCGTTACATCGGTTTAAGGTGATTGCAACAAGTGCAAATTAGTTGATGTTAATGAAATATCATAACAATTGCATGGCAGAGGCGGTTTCAGGGGCTTGAAAGGGGGGGGGGGGGTATCCAGGAGGTATTCAATGCTTGGCGGGAAGCAAATAGAGCAATGCAAGGGGCATTTATAGTTATCAAGATGTAAAAGATAGCTTCTGCTTCCATTATTTGCATAATGTATTACATATAAAGTTTCAGGGGCGTGTTCAGGCACATAAAAAGGGGGGAGGGTGACTGGCTTGGTGATGACGATATGCCAGCGATAACGGCACAATAGACGGTTAGCTTATAATTATATATGCACATATAAGGCCAGGAAAGGGAACACATTCATTTTTTTGCAGAGGCGCGCTCAGGAATGGAAGAAAGGGGGTCATATTATTGCAAGGAAACTAAGAGGCATGGGCGTACAATGACATAACATACTGTAGTTTTCGGATGAAGCTCGCACCACAGGCTACTCTACGAACGATTATAAGATAATAGGCGAGTCCAGGTAGGGTAAAAGGGGGGGTACGCAATGTTAATTGAAGTTGTAAGTGAAATAGTCACTGTTGACTAGATAGTATCATAATAGTGGATAATATACTTATCAAAAGGTATTGAGCCACCCCAGTTTGGATCCTGGATACGCCTATGATGAAGTAAAACATGCAAAAAGGAACTATCTACGATCAGTAACATAGTTATAGTGCTGGGTAACAACTAGTCTGCGGTTAATATTTTTCCCAATTTTACCCCCCTTTTTCACTAACCTGGTACCGCCTATGGCAAACAAATATGATTTTTAACTGTTTTGTCTAATGTCACAATCACATAACATTTCATTTATTTAAATAAAATAAAAATGTTTTATTACGCATTTACTTCACCCCCATATTGAGTGACCTGCACACGCCTATGATTTATGAATTTTCAAACGCCACTGTCATATATCAATTTCCAATTCAATCTTTATCGATTCGTATTAATTGTGTTAAAATCGGTCGATAAACATGAAAGCTATGTTGGATCAAAAATTCCACTAACATTTGTGTTTTTTTGCCCCCCTGTTGCCCCCTATCACAAATTTAGATTTTGTATTACTTAGAAATGTAGATCGTGTTGAGGGGAACCAAACGCCGTTTCATTTTTGAAAATCGGACGGGTAGATCTCGAGATCTCCGGGGGGGGGCGGAATCCGCCCCCCCCCCCCCCCTGTTAAATAGGGGTAGCCAGGAGCCTGTTACAAATAGGGTTAAGTGGCCTACGACCTTATCCCAGAATGCAAACCTGTCTAGTTCCACTTCAATTTCTTATCACAATAGCTCCATAATTTAGATATGGCCTTGCATAATTCCACGTGACACCCTCCCCAACAATACTTTCCAAACCCCAATTCCAACCATATGTTCCAAACAAATGTGTTTTGATGAATCACATTTGTGACGAATTCGCCAGGCCTGGGCCGTAAAAGAATCACGTGTGTCAATTCAGCATCAGATCGATATTCGCGAATGTCTGTCACTTTTACAGATATTGACAACTTCGCACCTCAGAATCGCGCCGCCTCATAATTGCGTGGGATATCCATCTATCGTCCAAACAAATGCCATATTCGTTTTTGTTCAGCTCGAAATACCCCGTATATAGCCAAAATTCAAGACAACTTTCAAACTGACCTGGTCCCTTTAAGAGATTCGTCTACCGCTAGATTCTGCTTGTTAGCCCTCGCCCGGGTAGGGCAAAATCACTACGTGTTCGGGTAGAGGAAGGGGGGGTACGACCCCCTTAGCATTTCGCCCCTAATTGAGCTAGAGCTTCGATTCAAAGACGAGCGTGTTGCTTGTGACGAGAGAAAGAAGCCGTTGATATCCGGTTTTAAGGTCTTGGGTCATTAGGTGAACTCTGAGGTCATGTCAATGAACAAAATGTCATCAAAATTGTAAATGCGTATAAATTGATTTGTATCAAGCTAGAATCGTGAATGAGCATATCATAATACTTAATATACCCTATTTGTAACAGGGGGGGGGCGGATTCCGCCCCCCCCCCTCAAGTTTTTCGCCGATATCTCCAGAACGGCTGGGAGCAGGGTCATGAAATTTTCGGACTTTTCATAGAATTGAATTCCGCATTTAGAGTCAAAATTTTTAGTTCTTAACCTGAACAGAGGCGGTTCCAGGGCACAGTTTTGGGTGGGTTCGGAGGCGAAATTTGGCGATAATACGGAAATGCGATCTTCACGGTTTCTTCCTAACTGCATCAAGTATAAATGAGTTACATCGGTTTACGGTAATTGCAACAAGTGCAAATTAGTTAATGTTAATGAAATATCATACAAATTGCATGGCAGAGGAGGTTTCAGGGGCTTGAAAAGGGGGGGGGGGGGGTTCCAGGAAGTATTCAATGCTTGGCGGGAAGCCAATAGAGCGATGTATGGGGCATTTATAGCTATCAAGATGTAAAAGATAGCTTCTGCTTCCATTATTTGCATAATGTATTACATATAGAGTTTCAGGTGCGTGTTCAGGAACATTAAAAGGGGGGTGACTGGCATAGAGATGACGATATGCCAGCGATAACGGCGCAATAGACGTTTAGCTTATAATGACATATGCACATATGAGGCCAGAAAAGGGAAGTCATTTTTGGCAGAGGCGCGCTCAGGAATGGAAGAAAGGGGGTCATATTATTGCAAGGAAACTAAGAGGCATGGGCGTACAATGACATAACATACTGCAGTTTTCGGATGAAACACGCACCACAGGCTACTCTACGAACGATTATAAGATAATAGGTGAGTCCAGGTTTGGTAAAAAGGGGGGGTAAGCAATGTCAATTGAAGTTGTAAGTGAAATAGTCACTGTTGACTAGTTAGTATCATAATAGCGGATAATATGCTTATCAAAAGGTATTGAGCCGCCCCAGTTTGGATCCTGGATACGCCTATGATGAAGTACAACATGCAAAAAGGAACTATCTACGATCAGTAACATAGTTATAGTGCTGGGTAGAAACTTGTCTGCGGTTAATATTTTTCCCAATTTTACCCCCCTTTTGCACTAACCTGGTACCGCCTTTGGCAAAAAATATGATTTTTAACTGTTTTGTCTAATGTCACAATCACATAACATTGCATTTATTTAAAATATAAAATAAATGGTTTTATTACGCATTTACTTCACCCCCATATTGAGTGACCTGCACACGCCTATGATTTTTGAATTTTCAAACTTCACCGTCATATATCAATTTCCAATTCAATCTCTATCGATTCCTATTAGTTGTGTTCAAATCGGTCGATAAACATGAAAGGTATGTCGGATAAAAAATACCACTAAAATTTGTAGTTTTTGTCCCCCTGTTGCCCCCCTATCCAAAATTTAGATATGTTTATTATTTAGAAATGTAGATCGTGTTGAGAGGAACCAGACACCGTTTCATTTTTGAAAATCGGACGAGTAGATCTCGAGATCTCTGGGGGGGGCGGAATCCGCCCCCCCCCCCCCCTGTTACAAATAGGGGTAGCCAGGAGCCTGTTACAAATAGGGTTAATGGGTGCCAAATTCGTAATCAGCGTCACAAAATTTCCTAAAAACTGCAAATTCCAAAATGGTAATGTTTGGTTCAGTTCAGTTCAGTTCGTTTATTTTGCTAACTAAAGGACATCAAATCAAACAACAATAATGGATTGGCGCAAACACAAAAGCTTAAATCATAGCGCCTCTCTAGAGGAAACAAAGGAAACAAAAATGTAACAAAAACTAAGGAACAGATCACGTATATGAGGATTGGTCATATGAAGTCAGTGACCTCGGTTGACCTGTGGAAGTGCATAACCCCAGTGGAACATATAATTATGTAAAATGTATCTCAAATTCGACATCAGCGTCACAAAATGTCCTAGAAACCGCCAGGAGCCCCAAAAAGTCAACTGAGGTCACCTCAGTTGACCTCTGAAAATGTAATTCGAGGTCACAATCTCAGTGGAAATCACAACTGTCACCTGGAAACACCTGTACATATGCTCCTGAACAACACACACTCGGAAACTGCACAAGTTACACGCATTTAAACTACGGGACGCCAATTGCGCCTGACATGACATTGAAAAACAGGTCATAGGTCACGGGTCATGTGGGTTAGAAATTACAAATTTCAGAGTATGTGGACAATTTTCAAAAGTAGGGTACTGCAAGTTTCATCGCAATCGTTTAGAAATTACGTGAGTTATTCCAGATTAAAAAAAACGAAGGGGGTGGCATCCACCCCCCCCCCCCCCCCCCGGACGAGGGTTAATGCAGTTGGTTGCATCCCAAGCAATAGCCACAATGTGAGCATCCAGTGTTAATTCGGCATAAGCCGGCATATTAGCAATGGATTATGCTTTGATGTTGTACCGCATGGTCAATTAGAATACATGTTATATTCTTCATTAAACTACTGATGGATGCATTGTTGAAATAGTTTTGGTGGTGAAATGGTTCAGGGTTAACGTCAAATCAAAATGCTCGTCAAAATGCGTCAAATTGCTTCCACTTCAAATCGCACAAGAAATTTCCCGACCCCATTTGATTTTAATACAATTTGGGGCACGTGTAGTACCCAATAAACGATCACCATGCACACACTTTTAGCTCCATTCGACCTCTGAGGTCAGAGTTACGGGTCATCTTAGGTCGAACGTTTCTGCCGTCATTGTATCATTCAAACGTGCATATATTGGCCAAAAAATTGTTCTAGGAAGGTATGGTTTCCACCAGAGCACAGAGATATGATCGGACTATGTATTGCCCACGATGAACTTCCATGACCTAAATTTGACCTTTGACCTGACGAGGTCAAAGTCAACAATTCAAGTATTTCTTAACCCGCGCACTGCAGGGGCTTTGCGCCGAACACGAACTGCAGGGGGTTGATTTCCGCCCCCCCCCCCCCTGATATCTCAAAAACTACGCTACATAGCGAGAAGCAGAAAACGGCATTTGATATATTGATACATGTTCTATCGAAAGTATTCAGTATTATTTTAGGTCAGGGCAAAATTGAGGTTACCAGAGGTCATCAAAGGTCAAATTTTCCATTTTTTTTCTCTCCTATTTTAGGACATCGCTCCAGAAATTCCCATATATCTCAGAAACTATGCTAGTTATAAACAAACGGAAAAAGCAAACGCCAGCCAGTGAAATTTGCAATCACTACGGTGGCCTCAAATTTGATCGCAGGTCAATATTTGAGGCTCCAGAGGTCAAAAAAGAAAACATGCTGTTCTTTTGCTGTTTTAGTCGTTTTTCGCTATTAACTTTTTACTTACAAAAGATAACGGAAAACTGTTTACGCCATTGTGTTTACCTTTCAATGATATACATGGTGATCTTGTTAAGCTAACTTACAAATTTGACCTCAGGTCAAGGTCAAGTGGTGACCCAAGTAGGGCATGTTGCATATGGGAAGACGTGTCTCGACGAGACAACACATTGATGTCTGTTTTACTTCTATATCTTCATTATGTCGGGAATTATTAACAAAAAGTGATGGTGACCTCGTATGACCTCAAATGACCCAATAGGGGTCACTAAACAAAACTTACACTTGTATCATCACGAATATCCTGTAATAACATGATCCAGAAGTAATTGGACTAATATCATGCATATCCTTGAAATAGGAAGCATTTGTATATTTCCCTTTGACTTATTATGGGGAGGTTACGAAATTGACCTGACCTTAGGTCACCGATATCAAAATTCCGAGATGAACGAATTGTAAGTACTTATGCCCTCATGACATCATGTAAGTTTCAAACTGATCGGTGAAAAACTCTGGCTTTGGCACAACTGCAAACATTTTTGGAGGTGGGGTCACTTGACCTGGTCTGGTGACCTGACCTGAGATGACCCGAGGTTATTTTTTTCTTCTTCAAAGTGTGCGCAATTGATGTCCCAACAGGTGTGCTAAAACCCGGCGGCGCTGCGCGACGCCGTTTGTTCGCTATCTTTGAAAAACCTGAGGGGGGCGGAAATCACCCCCCCCCCCCTGCAGTGCGCGGGTTAAGCTAGCCTGCCCCAAAATGCACTTAAAGTTAACACGAGAGTGGTTACATCCTCGTCTCAAAGCATGTGAAAAAGAATGGCGGACACTTGAATAGTTTTAAGATATGTGTATTTTAGTATAACTATGTCGCGCCGGTTGAACGTGCCATGTGGCTATCTTCTATGCATTGATTCTCTCTCAACAAGAATTAAAACTACATGTTCCCCATTACACCTGGTAACAGAATAGGCGCACTCGTTACCAGTGGTGCCCACAACGTAACTGCACATTTCAAGACGGCATGCCCCAACTTGACATCTGACGCCGGCGCGACATAGTTATACTAAAATATATCATATCTTAACAATATCTTAACACCAAGTTTGTAAGTGTCCGCCATTCTTTAACACATGCTTCGATACGATTATTTAACCACGCCGTGTTAAATTTTCGTTGATTTTGGGGCAGGCAAACCCAGTTATAACCCAAAATTTTGACTTTGACCTCGTCAGGTCAAAGTTCATATGAAAGTCATGTGAAATCATGGAGGTACATAACAATGGACATTCATTTTACTATCCAATGGCGGCTAGCGCAGCTTCCTAGAATAATTTTTCGCCAATATGTGTACGCACTTTTGAATGATACAATGTCGGCAAAACGTGCGCCCTAAGATGACCCGTAACTCTGACCTCAGAGGTCGAACGCAGCTAAAAGTTTGTGCATGATGATCGTTCATTTAGTACTGCACGTGCCCCAAATTTGATCGAAATCGAAAGGGGTCGGGTTTAAAACTGCCCATTCCTGTGCGATCTGGCGTGGAATGACCCTTCAGTAATTTGTAAAAATATTTGTATTTCCTATTATTCGTATATGATGGTAAAATGATACGGTTATGATGGTCTTCTGTTTGATTGGTGTGAAAAACTGTCTTCTAATGCAACATATTTCTTCTTTTCAGAACGGCATCGGGTGCAAAATATTGTTTATAATTACCAAATACTGCCGCCTAACAAACTATTTGTGGCAGTTTTGCGAGAGTTTTTATCTTCACAAGCTTATTGCATCTGCGTTTGCTGAGCAGAAGAGTCTTCTAGTGTTCTACCTCATTGGATGGGGTAAGCTGAAATTGATTTGTTGGCGTCAGCATGTATTTGAAACAGCGGCATGCATGGTTTCATCATCGATGTGTACTGCAATTTTCTTTGTCACCGTACATTGTACGTATTCAACAGGCATAGTGCTTAGACGTCTAGACATTGTGACGATTAAAGGGAGATAATTACCTTTGTATTTCCTGTGTCATCTTATGTCACTCAAATGGCGTCAAATAAATGAAATATCAGTTTATAAATACAATAGCCGTTTTCACGAAGGATTGTTGCGCTGAAAAGTTTCTGAAAGATTCTGAAAATTTTGAAAAACTACGCAACTTTTACATGCGATGTTTGGCTAGTCCCTCATCATTTTGTAATATGTTGGTAACAATACAAAATGTTGACAAAATTGCGGTTTGGTGGTAATAAGCAAGATAGGTATTGATAGAGTCTTCCTGAAACTTTTAGGAAGTTTCAGGAAGATTATATCAATACTTATCTTGCTGATTACTACCAAACCGCAATTTTGTCAACATATTTTATTCTTACCAACATATTACAAAATTATGAGAAATTTCTAGCCAAAAATCGCATGTAAAAGGTGTGTAGTTTTTCAAAACTTTCAGAATTTTTAAGAAACTTTTTTAGCGCAATAATCCTTCGTGAAAACGGCTAATAACAACTTTTGATAATTTAAAATGTATTTTTGGGCAATTTAAAGAAACAAGTCCGTGAACGACACATAGGTACTTGAGAATAGTGAAGCGCGTCATCTCTGGAAAATTTGTTTGCTTCGTTTTCTGCGTTGATTGGTCAGGAGTGACGTTAAATAATAAAATTAGTATTACCGCAGCTTAACCCTATTACCGGCAGGGGGGGCAGATTCTTCCCATCCCTCAGGTTTTTGCAGATATCTCCAGAACCGCTAAGAGCACACCCATTAAATTCGGGGCCTCTGCCTAGAATTGATTTCCGCATATGGAGTCAAAATTTTGAGTTCCTAACCTTAACAAAGGTGGTTCCAGGGCCCGGTTTTTGAGTTTTTTCGGTGACATTTGGCGATAATACGGAGATGCGAACTTCACTGCTTCTTTCTAACTGCCTTAAGTATAAAGGAGTTGCATAGGTTTACGGTGATGGAAACCAGTACAAATTAGTTGATTTTAGTGAACTATAATAAATATTGCACGGCAGAGTCGGTTTCAGGGACTTGAAAAGGGGAGGTTTACAGGAAGTATTTTTTATATATATATTGTGTCCGATATCACAATATCACAATAACGTACCATTTCATTCATCCAAAAAACAACAACAAAGGACAGTTATATAAGGCATTTATTTTACCACTATTTTTAGTGACCTGAAAACGCCTATGGTTTTTTAATTTGCAAAATTCCCCGTCATATATCCATCCCCAATTCAATATCTATCGATTCACATTAGTTGCGTTCAAATCTGTTTGATAAACATGGCAGCTATGGTAGATCAAATATACCTCTAATTTTGTTAGTTTTCCCCATATTTATTGATCCTCCCTCCCTATCAAATATTTTTTTTGTTGTAGAAATGTAGATCGTGATGAGGGAAATCGAACGCCGTTTGATTTTTTAAATTCGGATGTGTGGATCTCGAGATCTCTGCGGGGGGAGGGAGGGGTCCTCCTCCCCCTCCCCCTCCCCTTGCCGCTAACACGCGCCCTGGAGGGGGCGGGGGCGAAATCTGCCCCCCTCCCCTTCGGTTTTTCAAAAGATACTGCGCGCCGCCGTTTTTTGCACACCTGTTCGGCAATTAACTTTCCACTTTATGTAAAAATCTTGACCTCGGGTTATCTCAGGTCAGGTCACCAGACCAGGTCACGTGATGACGCCAACTCCAAAACGTTTGCAGTAGTACCACAGCCACAGTTTAAGGCCGATCGGTTTCAATCTTGCAGGATTTCATAAGGTCATAGATACCAACAATTTGTTAATCTCGGATTTCAAATTTCGGTGAACTTAGGTCAGGTAAATTTCTTGACCGCCAACACTGTATCGACATAATGAAGATAGAGAAGAGAAAATGGTACCAATGTGTTTGTCTCGTCAAGACAATTCTCCCAATATGAAACATGACCAATTTGGGTCCACACTTGACCTTGACCTGAGGTCAAATTTATCAGTTAATCTAACCTGGTTATCATGAATATGATTCGAAGTGCATTGTCGAGACAAACACGATAGCGTAAACAAATTGCTTTATCTTTATTAGGTAAAAAGTTATTTGCGAAAACAGTTTTGCAAAAAATTACCTTTTTTACATTTTATGACCTCTGGAGCCTAAACTATTAACCTAAGTTCAAATCTGAGGACAAGCGTATAATTCATTTTTTAAGAGCTTTCAATTTTTTTTTTGCTGCATATCATCATAGTTCCCGAGATATTTAGGGGAGTTCGAAGCGAAGTCCTAAAACTTGAAAATCTGACCTTTGACACTTGATGACTTCTGGTGACCTCAATATTGACCTGATAAAAACATGAGAAAAAAACATTCGAAAGAGCTTGTCTCGAGCTATCTAATGTCGTTTTCTGCTTGTCGCTACGTTGAGTGGTTTCTAGATCCAGGGGAGGGGGGTTGAAATCCGCCCCCACCCCTCCAGGGCGTGTAATTATCAGAGGCCCTCCAGGGCGCGTGCTAATAGGGGTAAAACGGAGTCTGCCGCTAATAGGGTTAACGCGTGGAGCGCTTTTAACATTTGAGTGGAAATAACTTCGGTTAGAGACATTTACATCTTCAATGTGAATGGAAGTACATTGTACAATGTACATATACGTTAATTGACTGCTCCTTCCTATTTCAAATACTAATATAATGCAGTGCTGTGTGTATTTTGCAGTATACCTGCTCGCAACTCTGATGTGTGTATTTTTCAGTATTCCTGCTTTCCACTCAGTGCGTGTGTGCGTGTGTGCGTGTGTGCGTGTGTGTGCGTGTGTGTGCGTGTGTGCGTGTGTGCGTGTGTGCGTGTGTGCGTGTGTGCGTGTGTGCGTGTGTGCGTGTGTGCGTGTGTGCGTGTGTGCGTGTGTGCGTGTGTGCGTGTGTGCGTGTGTGCGTGTGTGATGTGCTTGCTGTGCGTGCTGTGCGTGTGTGCGTGTGTGCGCGTGTGCGTGTGTGCGTGTGTACGTGTGTACGTGTGTGTGTGTGTGTGTGTGTGTGTGCGTGTGTGCGTGTGTGCGTGTGTGCGTGTGTGCGTGTGATGTGCGTGTGTGCGTGTGATGTGCGTGTGTGCGTGTGATGTGCGTGTGTGCGTGTGCGCGTGTGCGCGTGTGCGCGTGTGCGCGTGTGCGCGTGTGCGCGTGTGCGCGTGTGCGCGTGTGCGCGTGTGCGCGTGCGCGTGTGTGCGTGTGCGTGTGTGTGTATTTTGCAGTATTCCTGCTTTCTACTCACTGCTGTGTGTATTCTGCAGTATTCCCGGTGCTTCCCGTGACGGTATACGCCGCACTTCGTGCCAGGTCTACTCACTGCTGTGTGTATTCTGCAGTATTCCCGGTGCTTCCCGTGGCGGTATACGCCGCACTTCGTGCCAGGTTCGCCGATGAACAGTGCTGGGTGATGCCTGTCGACGCCTACGAGTGGGTTCTAAACGCTCCAAGCCTCCTCAGTCTGGTGGTAAGTCGAATAGTGGCTGTTGAGAGCGTTGACTGATGTCTGTCACAATAGCTATTAGCTATATAGCTATATAACTCACTGGTTATTTGAAAGGAAAAAACTTACCAAAGTTCGCACCCCTGGCTATAGGTAGGAAGAACTACTACATAGCGGTTCTCTTAAAGGGAAATAATGACCTTTTCCCACCAAAAATGGAGTTAGCACTGGAAATCGCCAGACGAGACCAAAATATATTGTAAATTCATCCCATTTTGCATGAAAACTTTCCTACCGAAAGATATTTCAAGTTATAGTTGATAAGCGTTCCACACTTTTAACGATCGGTACTTGCAAGTACTTTTGGTCCTCATCAAACTGCGGGCTTTTCCTGTATTGTTTTTGTACGCAATGGAGTGGAAAATATATTGTGCGTTCTGCTTGTTGTAATTATATGCCCGGCGATCTTCTAAAACTAACAGCGATTGGAAAAAGTGGCAATAAAATCGGAAGCTCATCGATGCACATCAACGGCAGCATAGTTAGTGGTTGCGACCCTCATTTTTTAAAAATAGATTCATTTTTTTCAACATTAGGTGTTTGTATAATTTGTCTGTGGCTGTATATAACACTATGCTTTATACTATCATGAAAAATAATAATTTCCCCCAAAAAAAACTAACAAACAATAACACCAAACTAGCAATTAAATCGGAAGCTCATCGATGCACATCGACGGCGACCTATTTAGCGTCGGCGATTTGTTTACAAAGTCATTGTCATGCTTCTCGGCGCACTTAACCATTGTGGCGAGTTGTTCCTGATTAGTATACCCAAGTCCCGTAGCAGGCTTTGTTAATGAAGTCACTGGTGCCATTCTTGTGTAGCATTGCAAAATATATCTGATTTTGAGTTGAATGCTAATTAAAGACTTATTCAAATTATTGTTTTTAAGTTTGAATTTTCTTGTTAATCATTATTAAAGGTATTTTATCACTGTATTTCATAGTAGTTGACACTTCAGAAACTTATGACGTAATAATATTGTATCCAATATGCATTTCCCTCGCCTTTTGCTATTGTGGCGCAGTGCCGAGTGCCTTGCGAATACTTGCTTGCCTGCCTGGGGTTCCAATCATTCCGCCCTTATTTCATTAGAGTTGGTATAGTTTGCATGTTGTTGTTATTCATGACTTATACTGATAGTCAGTCATGCATCACGGATGCTTCACGGATTGCTTCACGGATCAGTTTGATCGGAAACGTCACAGAGCCTCCAAAAATGTCGCACTCGATGTAAACAATGGTAGGGAAGGACGAATTTGTCAATGACCTTCAAGAAGTACACAAGGTACTTGTTTTGTATTTTTTCCAAACTTACAACTTTGAATTTGGGAATCATTTTATTTAATTCTTAAATTTAAATAACATAATTTTAAAACCATAACGGTAGCCTAATACATTGTGGCTAACAAAATCAAAAGGTCATTATTTCCCTTTAACCCTATTTGTAACAGGGGCGGTGGGGGGGGGGCGGATTCCGCCCCCCCCCCCCCCTCATGTTTTTTTTCTCGCAGATATCTCCAGAACGGCTGGGAGCAGGTGCATTACATTTTTGGACCTTTCCTAAAAAATCGATTTTGACATTCGGTGTCAAAATTTTGAGTTCTTAACCTGAACAGAGGCGGTTCCAGGGCACGTTTTTGGTAGGGTTCATCGGCGACATTTGTCGATAATACGGAAATGTGATCTTCATGGTTTTTTCCTAACTGCCTCAAGTATAAAGGAGTTACATCGGTTTACGGTGATTGAAGCAAGTTAAAATTAGTGGATGTTAATGAAATATCATAAAATATGCATGGCAGAGGCGGTTTTTCAGGGGCTTGAAAGGGGGAGGTTTCTAGTAAGTATTCAATGTTTGGCGGGAAGCCAATAGAGCGATGTAAGGGGCATTTATAGCTATCAAGATGTAAAAGATAGATTCTCCTTCCATTATTTGCATGATTTATTACATATAGAGTTGCAGGGGCGTGTTCAGGCACATGCAAAACTGGCATGGTGATGACGATATTCCAGCGATTACGACGCAATGGACGGTTATTTTGTAATGATATATGCACATATGAGGACAGGAGAGGGAATTGCGTCATTGTTTTTCAGAGGCGCGCGCAGGAATGGAAGAAAGGGGGTCATATTATTGCAAAGAAACTAAGATATCGTGAACCCCGCTTCAAACAAGCTATGTGGCTGTTGATAGCTCTGTTGTTTTGTGTATTTTTTTAGGAACCACATTATATTTAGATATAAGGATTAGATATTTAGTTTTGTGGATCGTGTAGGTATTATATTTAAGCATTCATAGTTAACTGTTACCTCTTACTTGCTGTTTTATAGACTTTTGATTATAGCTTGTGTGCGCCACAATTGTCTTGGTCTTATTTTTGTGTTATTAGTTGTGGGGTTGGATGAGTAGATATTTTTAGCAAGTTAGGGATAATTAAAGTGCATTTAGTATTTAGTTTATTTAAGTGTTTCATTCTAGCTTGTGTGCTCCCGCTTAGGATTACACAGCTGTTGTTAGTTTGCTTGGCTCCTCTTGTTGTGAAGTGTCGAGTATTAGGTGCACTCATACATAGGCCATAGCCGATTTGTGTCACTAGCTTTACTTAGATCTAGTTAAGGTTTAGAAGAAGAAAAAAAGAGAAAAACAAAACAAATACATAGTTAAGTTAAGTTAAGTTAGTAAAGTAGTGAAAAACGCATCGTACCTAAGTTATTTACCTAAGTTACTAGTGTATTCAAATAAGCATGAATATGGTTTTTTTTTCTATGCCGCCACCCATTAACAGGTGACCAGGAGTGCCCCCGCCCTCGATCCTATCGACGCACATCACCTTACTTTAACACCAGAGAACAAAAAAGAAAATGTCGCGGCACTCCCAGCTAGGAGATGGAAGAAGAAATACAAAAGCAAATGAAGAGAGGAAGGCTAAGTGGTCAGTGGTAATGTGGTCAAAAATAAGAAGGCAGAAAGTAGTCGTTGCTGAAATCAACAAGTGACTGCCCCCCAACCACGCCCCTGGGAATCATACATTCTGACATTCGCACATACGTAACCGAGTTAGTAAGGATTCCAAGTGTGTGCCCCACTGCCTGCTGCCCCAATCTCGTTGCCATCAAGAAAGGTTTGCCAGACAGTGAGGCAGGATACAATTTCATTCATACAAGGTTGGGGAAGGCAGGTCCTGGTCTAGGGAAGCAGAAGGTCTTTGCTGGAACCCGGTGAGCCCCCCAGCTAAGCAAAGCTTGTTGCTGTTCGATCTCACCCAGGTTCCAGCGTCGGTTAGTCGGGGGGGGGGGGGGGGGGGGCTTTCGCGCATGATGTAATTAATTGATCTATAAGTTGAAACATGATCTAATTAATTCATATTTCAAGAAAGCAGAAAAGAAATAGAGGTACTATATTGCTCAACACCAATATAAATCTCTATCTCTGATTTACTATGTTTTATTTCAGATTATGCACCTTTATGCATGCTTATGTTGTTTGTTTATATACTGTTACTTAGTTCTGCAAATTTGTATTATCGTTTATTTATAATGTTACATACATTACAAGCTGCATAACTTCATTCTTCTGCAACTTAGAAGATGACTTTACAAACAGTTAACATTTAGCACTGCTATGGCTATTATTGTATTCAGGCTCATTTACATAAATGAGCAAACTACAAGGGAATTTTTTTATAGGCTTGTGAGGCAAGCAGAGAAAGGTTATTCATATTCACTGATCATGTGATTTTTAGTGATTTCTTTTATTTGTTTTTTAGTAGATGGTATTGAGTTTATATGTGGGAATCTGAGGGCAACAATTGAATTCCATAAACGTGGTCCTATCCATGCTATGGTACGTGTCCGGTATAATTTTCGAGTGAATATTTCTTCAAAATGTCGTGCTACTCTTGAAGCTCTGTGATTGGTTTGAGTGAATTCGAAAAGTGAGGCTATGACTGGTGGGGCACTTCCAGATGCAACATTATAAAGCACGACTATAGCTTGCTGTCTGGCAATGTCCTTTACTTTAAGAATTTTGAGCTTTACATATATTGTGTTTGTGTGTGCCAGCCTTGCTTGATTATCAACAATCCTGACTATCTTTTTCTGTAGGATAAGCAATTTGTTAAGGAGTGATTTCGGTGCGTTTCCCCATAACAGACAGCAGTAATTAAGATAAGGCAGAACTAATGCATTATACAACAGAAATCGGTGTTTCTGACCCAGGAAATATCTAGAGCGACTTATAATCCATATATTACGACTTATTATACTTGAAATATGCATAATGTGACTCTCTCACTTGAGTTCTTCGTCTATATATACACCAAGATACCTCACAGTTTCTGTATGTCCTATATTTATACCATTTAATATTACATTGATGTCAACATTTATTTTGGATATATTGTATATTTGATAGAATGTTTTATTGTTGTTTAAAGACAGCTTGTTTGATTGCAGCCATTTGTATACCTTTGGTAGTTCTGTATCTAAGTTATTTTGCAATTCAGAAGTGGAATCAGCCTCAAATAAAAGGGCTGTATCATCAGCATAAAGTAATGATGTAAACTTTGACGAAATCCTGGGAAAATCATGTATGTATAAGATGAACAGAAGTGGGCCCAGAATAGAGCCCTGGGGGACCCCAATACTTATTTGACTCAGACTTGACTGGACTTTTTTATACTCTACACATTGATATCTATTTCATAAGTATGAGTCTATGATTGTCAGGAATGTATCTGTGATACCATATGAGTGAAGTTTAACACGCGCCCTGGAGGGCCTCTGATAATTACACGTCCTGGAGGGGGGGTGCGGATTTCGCCCTCCCCTATGATCTCGAAAACCACGCAACGTAGCGACAAGCGAGAAACGACGTTAGATAGCTCGAGACAAGCTCTTTCGAAAGTATTTCGTTAATTTTTTTTCAGGTCAATATTGAGGTCACCAGAGGTCATCAAGGGTCAGATTTTCAAGTTTTCAAGACTTCGGTTCGAACACTCCCAAATATCTCGGGAACTATGATAGATAGCAGCAAACGGAACAAAACAAATGAAAGTCATTGAAAAATGCAATCGACATAGATGCCCTCAGATTTGAGCTCAGGTCAATAGTTTAGGCTCCAGAGGTCATCGAATGTCAAAAAGGTGATTTTGTTTTCAAAACTGTTTTCCCCAAATAATATTTTACCTAAAAAAGATAAAGAAATAATGTTTACGCCATCGCGTGTGTCTTGTCAAGGCGCTTCGAATCATATTCATGGTGACCGGGTTAGGTCAACTGAGAAATGTGACCTCAGGTCAAGGTCAAGTGGTGACCCAAGTTGGTCATGTTGCATATTGGGCGACGTGTCTCGACGAGAAAAACATATTGGTACCGTGTTCTCTTCTCTATCTTCATTATGTCGATAGTTATTGATAAAACCGTGTTGGCGGTCACACAATTGACCTGACCTTAGGTCACCGATATTAGAAATCCGAAATAGACAAATTGTTGGTATATATGACCTTATGAAGTCCTGCAAGATTGAAACCGATCGGCGTAAAACTATGGCTGTGGTACTACTGCAAACGTTTTGGAGTTGAGGTCATCACGTGACCTGGTCTGGTGACCTGACCTGAGATGACCTGAGGCCAAGAATTTTACATAATGCGGGAAGTTCATTTCTAAACAGGTATACAAAAAATGGCGGCACTGCGCGCCGCCGTTTTTTTGCTAGCCTCGAAAAACCGAAGGGGTGGGCGGATTTCGCCCCCCCCCCCCTCCAGGGCGCGTGTTAAGCAATAATATTCTGTGATCAACAGTATCAAATGCCTTTTTTAGGTCTAGGTAGATACCACAGTTCATTTTTTTTTTATTCAAACCCCCTGATTACTTTATCTTGCAATATGAGCAAGGGCATGTATGTTGAGTATCCCTTCCTAAATCCAAATTGGTTGGGACAAATTATGCTATTGTTGGAGACATGTTCCATGACGCGGACATGGATCACTTTTTCTAGAATTTTTCATATATATGGAAGGATACTGATTGGTCTATAATTGATCATTTGTGTTCTATCACCTGATTTATAAATAGGTTTTATGACAGCAATTTTGAACCTGCTTGGAAACTTCCCCTGGTCAAGACAGATATTTATAAAGTGGACAAGCTTGTCTATGATTGCCATAAATGTTAACTTAAAGATTCTTGCATTAATTTTATCCACTGCATGTCCAACATTTTGCATGTTTTTCATTATAGATATAAGTTCATCATTATTAGTATATTGCAAATGATTTGTTGTGTCTTTGCAAGGGTCTCCAAGGAACTCAACAGCCTCCTCAGGACACCCTTTCATGTTTTGTTGCAGGGTTTCCCCAACTGTGCTGAAGAAGGCATTAAATTCCTCTGCAACTTCTAAATTATCCTCAACATGCTTGTCTTCATTGTTTTTAAAGTAATTTGGAAATGTATTCTGATATGATTTTCCAGTAGTATGAGTGATGAGAATTTTCCACATTTTTTTTTGCATCATCCTTGTTTGCCTCAAGCTCATCCTGTATATATTTGCACTTGGCACCCCGGATCAAGGTGTTTAGGATATTTCTGTATTTAACATATTTGTTTATATTTTCTTGTGGGGTTCTTTTGTTTTACATTAAAGAGTTTGCATCTGTTGTCTATAGATGCCAGGATAGATGGTGATATCCAGGGTTTTATTGGAGTATTTTTACGATTTGGGCTATATTTGAAGCTGAATTTATCTATACCACTTGTATATGCATTGATGATGATTTCACCAGCAGTTTCAGGATCAGTGATGGCTTCATAGCTTTCCAATGATTTATTTATATGTTCAGTTAAATTTGGTATTTTGTGATAATCAAATTGACATTGAATTTCCCTCTTGTTTCCTTTTGGACTGACTGCAAAGTCTAGTGTAGTAAATATTGGGAAATGGTCACCTGTATCATCAAGTATTATTCCAGATTTGTCAACAATGGTTAAGTTATTGCAAAAGATGTTATCAATGAGTGAGTAACAAGTGTTCTGTATCCTTGTGGATTTAGAAACTAATGGAAGAAAACATGATGATGCTAATAAATTGAAAAAATCCAATGCTGCACCCCCTTTGGAAATACTCAAGAGATCAATATTGAAATCTCCACAGATGAAGGCAATTGTATTCCTTATTTGAATAATATCTATGGCATTTCCTAGTTCTTCAATGAAACTGTTATTACTAAGGTTAGGGGTTTATATATTTGGCACACTAGGATAGATAAATTGTTTCTTAACTGACATTCAATAAGTAGTGATTCTGTACACCTGAACACTTTGGGCAATTGTTGTGTTTCTCTGACAACATCATTATTCACATAAATTGCAACCCCACCCCCAGTACCATCGGTTCTACTATCAAAATAGCAAGAGTAACCATTTATGTGTCTTTTCTTTTCCATTTCTTTGCATAGCCATGTCTCTGAGACACATATTATTGACCATCTAACTTTAGTTCTTCAAATTCAAAGCAGCATTCAAATTCAGCAAATTTATCATTTGAAAGCAAGGACCTGGCATTTATATGGATGATGGTAAATTTGCGAGGGTATGAAGCAGCTGAGGTATCTGATACAGTACCAGGGACAGAGAGGCAATAGTATTTACAGTTGTTCGAATATTCTCAAAGCAGCAATGTATGGCACGTGATATATAGACTCTGTATATATTGATCCAATATTCTGTTATAGAAAACGGAAATATCATAAATATCATCTAATAGTTATATTTATAGGGTATGTGTAAACTGAAAACTGTATGCTATATTTCAAATAATAGCAGATCTCTGTGAAAGGTACACAATGTCACGTGGATACTGTGTATTGTATCAGTGTTGTGATTGTAGCTTATGCGGCTTAACTGTAACCTCGTTTGATGAATGGGTGAATGAGATGGTGGGCAGAGTGAGGAGGCTGCTAGTAATGGTGAGAGGGGAGTAGTAATTGTTGTTACCTACATTATGCTTATGGCCATGCCTGGACTAATGTGTGGCGCCCATGAACATTATTGCATATCAGCGTATGAAAAGCCTCATGCCTGTGAAATGTGGGCTGTAGCACTCATTCAAATCGTGATTGGATGCATCCTGTGGAACAATGTTTTTAATTTGTATCTTGTGTTTTGCAAGTACCATATCAATATTACTCTATACTATATATGATCCATCACAGCATCATATAGTAGCTGTGACAGGAGCGCGTCCAGGAGCTACTCGTTAATCTGCTTGCAGTATGTTCATGCTGAATGTCATAGCAGTTAATAAGTTTTAAATGCAATAGTGAGCCCTCCAGTCTCCTCGGTTAAAACAGTTAAAACAGCCCTTCCGCCTGGCTCAAGTGCTTATTTCATCAACCCACTCATTCATCCATTCACACAATCATTCTACATGGACAGATCCAATAGCACAGCTCCAATAGGATGCAGGCGAAGGTAGGAGATCTAGAGGCCCTTCAGGCCAGGGTAGCGGAGTTTGAGGCGTAGTTAACCCGCGAGTTGCTGGGGTATATTTCGTAACGCGACTTACTGGGGGGGGGGGCTATTTTTTGCCCCCCCCCCCTCGGATCTCCGGAACTACTGGACCGAATGTACAAATTCAAACGGCATTCGATATCCCTGGGAAATGTATCGATGGCAACATAATATTGTTAACTTCGGGGTTACCGATGACGTCACAGGTCAGGTCAAGTACAAAATGTTTGATCGTGTCAAAAGGTCTCGATGGATGGAATTGTCGCGCAAAATTGCGATATTAAACGCATAAGCTGTCAATAAATCGGTATGATTCGTGTGTCTGACACTTCTAAGTACCTTTCTAAGCGGTTTATGACCTTGGGTCAGGTCAAGGTCACCCGAGGTCACGAGGTCAAACTGCAGATAACGGTCATTAGGCGTTGTAACACATGTTTATGGGTTTGTTTTTCGTCTATAACGCGTAAAATGACCTTAGAACATTGTTTGTTCCATATAAATAGAAGTAAAAAGCAAAAATGGAAATGCGTTTTTTATGCATAGTAATGCTGTGAGAAGTGGTCGATTTTTGTCATTTAACCCTATTTGTAACAGGCTCCTGGCTACCCCTATTTGTAACAGGGGGCGGATCCCGCCCCCCCCCCCGGAGATCTCGAGATCTACCCGTCCGATTTTCAAAAATGAAACGGTGTTTGGTTCTCCTCAACACGATCTACATTTCTAAATAATTTAAAAAATATATAAATGTTTGATAGGGGGGCAACAGGGGGGCAAAAACCACAAATTTTAGTGGTATTTTTGATCCAACATAGCTTTCATGTTTATCGACCGATTTTAACACAATTAATACGAATCGATAGAGATTGAATCGGAAATTTGATATATGACAGTGGCGTTTGAAAATTCAAAAATCATAGGCGTGTGCAGGTCACTCAATATGGGGGTGAAGTAAATGCGTAATAAAACAATTTTTTGATGTGTTTTTTAATAAATGAAATGGTATGTGATTGTGACATTAGACAAAACAGTTAAAAATCTCTTTTTTTTGCCATAGGCGGTACCAGGTTAGTGAAAAAGGGGGTAAAATTGGAAAAAAATATTAACCGCAGACAAGTTGCTACCCAGCACTATAAATATGTTACTGATCGTAGATAGTTCCTTTTTGCATGTTGTACTTAATCATAGGCGTATCCAGGATCCAAACTGGGGCGGCTCAATACCTTTTGATAATATATTATCCGCTATTGTGATACTAACTAGTCAACAGTGACTATTTCACTTACAACTTCAATTAACATTGCTTACCCCCCTTTTACCCTACCTGGACTCGCCTATTATCTTATAATCGTTCGTAGAGTAGCCTGTGGTGCGTGTTTCATCCGAAAACTACGGTATGTTATGTCATGGTACGCCCATGCCTCTTAGTTTCCTTGCAATAATATGACCCCCTTTCTTCCATTCCTGAGCGCGCCTCTGCAAAAAAAGAAGACTTTATTCCCTTTTCTGGCCACATATGTGCATATATCATTATAAGCTAACCGTCTATTGCGCCGTTATCGCTGGCATATCGTCATCACCAAGCCAGTCACCCCCCTTTTCATGTGCCTGAACACGCCCCTGAAACTCTATATGTAATAAATTATACAAATAATGGAAGCAGAAGCTATCTTGTACATCTTGATAACTATAAATGCCCCTTGCATTGCTCTATTTGCTTCCCGCCAAGCATGGAATACTTCCTGGAACCCCCCCCCCCCCCCTTTCAAGTCCCTGAAACCGCCTCTGCCATGGAATTTTTATGATATTTCATTAAAATCAACTAATTTTCACTTGTTGCAATCACCGTGAACCGATGTAACTCCTTCATACTAGAGGCAGTTAGGAAGAAACCATGAAGATCGCATTTCCGTATTATCGCCAAATATCGCCTCCAAACCCACCCAAAACTGTACCCTGGAACCGCCTCTGTTCAGGTTAAGAACTCAAAATTTTGACTCCAAATGCGGTATTCAATTCTATGAAAAGACTTAAAATTTCATGGGCCTGCTCCCAGCTGTTCTGGATATATCTGCGAAAAACATGAGGGGGGCGGAATCCGCCCCCCCCCCCCTGTTACAATTAGGGTTAAAGGTCATAACTCAGTCATTTTTGAATATATCGACTTCAAATTTAATACAGATATTCACCGCACACGTGTAGATCACATTTATACCGGTTTTTGGATAATTCCTATTTTTTCTTGAAAATGGTGTAAAAAAAATGATTTTTCAAATTTTTGAATAAAAGACACATTCAAAAATCCGAGATAGCAGTTCGATAGCCCGGTCTATTTTCAGTAATTTGATTCAAAACAATTGAGTTTATCTTAAACATCGTACCTTTGACAGCGTTATCCGCAAACCATTATTTTGCAACAAAAACCGAAGAACATGACGTCACTCTGACGTCATTCCTGGTTGACCTATCATAATCTCATATTTTTCCTTTTGCCAATAATTGTAGAATTGATGTGAGAGAAAGTACTGCAAGTCTGGTAACGATACTGTTGTTCGTTTAGGAGTTATTGCAAAATAACGGGAGGGGGGGGGCAAAAAATAGCCCCCCAGTAACTCGCGGGTTAAGTAAGTGTAGGTGTAGAGATGAGCCGCAGGAGGGTGTAGAACGTATGCGCAGATCGTGGTTAGGGGTCATAAAAGGAGTCTACAGGATCAGGGACCAGTGGTAGTTCTGATAGGGGCATAAGGGTGGAGGATAGGGCAAAGGTGGATAGTCCGGCTGGGGTTTGGAAGTGTGTTGGAGGGTCACATTTCTGGAGACCCAACACTGTGGAAAGTAATGCTAGGGCCACAGACAGTAAGGATGAGGAGGGGTGCTGGGTAATGGAGGGTAGTAGCAGAATCTGGAGGAGGAAGAGGGAAGAGGATCAGGAGGGATGGACAAAAGTTCAGGGTAGAGTCAGACAGTACAGCCCCAGGGAACATCCGCAGGTTACAGTATCAAATAGGTTCAGTGCGTTAGAGCCAGCAGCTGAAAGTGACGGGGAATAGGTTCAGGATTTAGTGGTTGGGGATTCAAGGGTAAGACCCTTAACCCTATTTGTAACAGGCTCCTGGCTACCCCTATTTGTAACAGGGGGGGCGGATTCCGCCCCCCCCCCCCGAGACCTCGAGATCTACCCGTCCGATTTTCGAAAATGAAACAGCGTTTGGTTCCCCTCAACACGATCTACATTTCTAAAAATAAAAATAAAAATAAATTGTTGATAGAGGATAGAGGACACAAGAATAGACATTTAGCACAGCTCGTGAAAATCAGAAACTACATCCTCCACCCAGCCCAGCTGAAAACCTACCCGATTCAAAATAAATAAATAAATAAAGGCGAACATTTTGTAGATCAATCACACGAAATTACATTCCTAAGATCACGCTCCATGATAGCATATTATTGTTCTTAACCAATAGCTATATCAATAAATAAAGAATAAAGACGAACAATTTTGTTAAAGCAGTCACACGAAATCGCACTCCCATCATCACACTCCTATAAATTTAGCGAGAAAAAAAAATCCGGTTTTAGACCTGCCCTGTCTAACGCTAGTGTCTCAAAGTGATCCAGATATGGATAGCCACAGCTGGTGCGACAGGATTCCCCATAGCTACGCTCTCTTTTTGCATGTAAAACTGATGTCCAAACCTAAAGATGTTGTTTTTCAGGCAGTGCTGCAGTAGGTCACATATATCATCGATACTTAGACTGTGTCTATCCTATCCTCGTACCTTATTCAGACCTCGTACCAGATGTATAGATGATTACGCTGGTGTCTGGCTGCATGGCAAAGATGCTCTAAACGACTTCGTCGCTTACCTAAACGGGATTGACGACAAAATTCAGTTTACATGTGAAATGTCTGGGGAGGGCGAAGGTTCGGTTTCAATGCTTGATACTCAGATCACTTTGTACAGCAAGGAAGGGAAGTGCTTGTATCAGTCTGAACTGTACGTCAAACCGAGCAATGCAAGCATCAATTTGCACTATCGTTCAGCTCACCCTAAGCACACTAAGCTGAACACCCTTCGATCTCAATATAGGAGAGCAATTAGGCTGTCTACAAACGAAGACGCGAAGAAAAGAAGCTTAGGTAAGATATGGGATCTTTTTTCAAAGAATGGCTATCCGGCACATATTCTGAGGAGTGTTCAGAGACAGATGAAGAGGTCGACAGGGGGCCGCGGAGGCACGGGGGAGAGGAGGGGTGGAGCTGAGCGTGAGGCGGGCGCGAGAGGTGGGGAGCGGGGTGCGGGCCGTCCGGATCGTGAAGCTACCGGTGTCCTTTTGTTGCCTTATGTGGATGAAACGGTTTTATGTAAGGTGAAGCAGGTGGCACGGAATTCCGGTCTGAACGTAACGTAGCCTCGTACACACCGGATACGCTAAAACGCAAATTAGTTCATTCTTCACTCACGAACCCGCCATGTCCTGCAGGCAACAAGACTTGCAACACTTGTAAACTGATCAAAAAGGGTAAATGTACAGATAAAAATCTCGTATATGAGCTGACTTGCAGGCTGTGTGGGGCTTCTTATATTGGGGAATCCAAAAGACCTCTACGCCTTTGTTACAATGAACACTTGAGGTGCGCGGTAAATGAGACCAAGCTAACTCCGATAGGTGGTCATTTTGAGTCATTCCACAAAGGAATCCCTAAGGCAGACAAACTTGCTGATCCTCCTTTGGAAGTTAAAGTTTTGATGAAAACGAAAGACCACCCAGATAGGAAAATTGCTGAATCTATGTGTATCAGAAACAAAAAACCGAGCTTGAACGAAAATATGTCATCGTGGCGCATTATCTCAGGATAGGAATGCTTTTTGTATGATTATTTTTATTTTTTGTTTTGTTCGTCGTGATTTATATAGCTACTTGCTTAGGACAGTATATGTCATCGTGGCGTGTCATATCAGGATGGGAGTGCGATTTCGTGTGACTGCTTTAACAAAATTGTTCGTCTTTATTCTTTATTTATTGATATAGCTATTGGCTAAGAACAATAATATGCTATCATGGAGCGTGATCTTAGGAATGTAATTTCGTGTGATTGATCTACAAAATGTTCGCCTTTATTTATTTATTTATTTTGAATCGGGTAGGTTTTCAGCTGGGCTGGGTGGAGGATGTAGTCTCTGATTTTCACGAGCTGTGCTAAATGTCTATTCTTGTGTCGTGTATGTGAATGATGTGTTATTTCGATTGCAATACATCCGATGAAGGGCTGTGCCCGAATACAAATGTAAAACAAAGTTTAATTTCTTACTTTGATACATTCAAGGAGAAGGTTGATTAAACAAACATTAACAGATTGAATTGGAGATTGCTATATGGTGATCACTTTTGAAAATGCAAAAATCATAGGCGTGTCCTGCTCACGCCTGCACACGCCGCGGGCTCACACAATATGGGGTGAAGTAAATGCGGAATACAACTCTTTTTTATGTTTTTTGTTTGTAAATAAATGAAATAGTTATAGTTATTGTTATTGTGACATTAGGAAAAAAACAGTTATAAATAATAGTTTTTACCATAGGCGGTGACAGGTTAGTGAAAAAGGGAGGTAAAATAGGAAAAAATATTAACCGCAGGCATGTTGCTACCCAGCACTATAAATAAGTTACTGATCATAGATAGTTCCTTTTTGCATATTGTACTTCATCATAGGCGCATCCAGGATCCAAACTGGGGAGGCGCAAGACCTTTTGATAAGTATAGTATCCGCTATTATGATACTAACTAGTCAACAGTTACTATTTCACTTACAACTTCAATTCACATTGCTTACCCCCATTTTTACCCTACTTGGACTTGCCTATTATCTCATAATATTTCGTAGATTACCATGTGATACGTGTTTCATCCGAAAACTGCAGTATGTTATGTCATTGTAGGCCCATGCATCTTAGTTTCCTTGCAATAATATGACCCTAATTTTTCCATTCCTGAGCGCGCCTCTGCAAAAAAAAAGAGAAGGTTGTATTCCCTCTCCTGGTCTCATATGTGCATATATCATTATAAGTTAACCGTCTATTGCGCCGTAATCGCTGGCATATCGTCATCACCATGACAGTCGCTTTCCATGTGTCTGAACACGCCCCTGCAACCCTATATGTACAAAATTATGAAGATAATGGAAGGAGAAGCTATCTTTTACATCTTGATAGCTATAAATGCTCCTTACATTGCTCTATTGGCTTCCCGCCAAGCATTTAATACTTCCTGGAACTCCCCCCCCCCTTCAAGCCCCTGAAACCGCCTCTGCCATGCAATTTTGCCATGCCATGCCATGCAAACTAATTTGCACTTGCTGCAATCACCGTAAACCGATGTAACTTCTTCATACTTGAGGCAGTTAGGAAAAAACCGTGAATATCGCATTTCCGTATTATCGCCAAATATCGCCGCCGAACCCTCCCAAAACCCTGCCCTGGAACCGCCTCTGTTCAGGTTAAGAACTCAAAATTTTGACCCCAAATACGGAATTAATTCTAGGAAAAGTCCTTAAATTTGATGGGCCTGCTTCCAGCCGTTCTGGAGATATCTGCGAAAAACATGAGAGGGGGGGGGGGGGGCGGAATCCGCCCCCCCCCCCCTGTTACAAATAGGGTTAAGGCGAACATTTTTTTGGAAGAGTGACAGATGTATAGTCAAACCAGGGGCAAGAGTAGCTGATATTGGCCCTTTCATTGAGGCAGAACTTGGTAGGAGTAGCCCGGAGACAGTTATACTACAGGTGGGGGTGAACGACATAGGACCTAGGCAGAGTGTGAGAATAGTAACAGAGTACCGGAGCCTGCTGCAGAGGCTGAAGGAGTCCAGGAAACCAGTCATTGTGACTGGCATCCTCCCTCGCTGTGGAGCCAGTGAAGAGTGGTACTCGAGAGCTCTGTCTGAACAGCTCAGTTCAAAACTAATGTTCAGCTATGGGACTTAATTATGTAGACTTACGGGATCAGTTCTATGAGTGGCGAAGGTACAATATGAAGGATGGGCTTCACTTATCAGATGAGGGGACAAGGGCTTTGGGAGGTGCCTACAGAAGCGTCATTCAGGGAAACTAAGTAAGAGGGGGGGGGGGGGATCGAGGATGCTAGTACTAGGGCATCAGGAAGTAAGCATTGGTAGAAGTTCATGTCAGAATAGGACGGTAGATCATAATTCCCTCAGAATCAGTAGAGTCAGCTCAAAGTATAAGATCACATGTGTGATCCTGAATGCCCAAAGTATTAGGTCTAAATTTGATGAGTTTGAGTGTTATGTTGCCATTGAAAAGCCTGATATCATTTGTGTAACCGAGACATGGGTTAGTGAGGGGTATAATAGGGATAGGCTACAGGATTTCGAGTTACAGGGGTATAACATGTTTTCATACTGCAGAGAATCACGACAGGGGGGCGGAGTGCTTGTATATGTATATAGCTTGTATTGCACTACTAGAGTTGATGATTCTAGTAAAGTAAAAGAAGTAGAATCAATCTGGCTCGACATTAGAATTGGTACAGGAAACAGAGGAATTTTGAGGATAGGTGCATTTTACAGACCAAGGAATCTTCCAAGGAACTCCCAAGCTGATACAGACCAAGATATTTGTGAGGAAATACGTAGGAACTTTCGGGCTCAGTGTCTTAATATGGGAGATTTTAACTTAAGAGGATACGAAAGTATAGCAGAGGAAACAAATGAGTGTAGGTTGTATAGGCAAATCTTTGAAGAGGAGCTTTTCATGCATCAGTTTATCAGTTTATCATCAGTATCAGCATCCGGTTATTCAGAGCCAACCAGACATTGACCATTCTAGACCTTGTATTCTCAGACAACAGTGATCTAGTTAGTGACCTAAGTATTTGCGAAGGTCTAGGAACCAGCGAACACAATATGGTTAAATTCAATATCTCATCGAAATGAGGCCCAAAGATAACCTTCGTATGGTTCCAAATTTCAACCGGGCTGATTTGGATGTCATTAGAAATGACCTCGCACATATCAACTGGAACGTTGAGTTGGCAGGCTTAGATGCATGTGAGGCCTGGAATGTTTTCAAAGCTAGGTTAAGCCAAATTCAGAATCGGCATATACCCCTCAGGCACAAACGTAACAGAACCAAAGGCAAACCAGTTTGGCTTAACCCAGAAGTGGCTTAACCCCGATTCCTGAGGAGTGCTATACAAGCTAAAAGAAAGTGCATTTGGCATTTCGAAGGGATCTTCACTAGATATAAATCAGAAGGCCTACCAGAACGCAAGACATTCAGTTAAGAAAAAGGTCAGAGCAGCTAAAAGGGCAGAGGAACTTGATTTAGCTAAACATTGTAATGCAGATAGTAAGAAGTTATTCAGTTTTTATAAGTTCAGTACAGTTTCCAAAAATATAGGTCCATTTTAGGTAGATGATGTGATGATGTGTTAGTTAGCAAGGACAGTGAAATGGTTGAAGTGATTAATGATCAGTTCCAATCTGTCTTTACTATCGAGGACCAGAGTAGTATTGCAGCACTTCAGCCTGAGCCAGAGACAGAGGAGACTATAGGAGAGCTAGGTGGCATAAGTAGTGAACTTGTTCTAGAATATCTAAAGAAAGTAAGGCCAAACAAGGCAGAAGGACCTGATGAAATCCATGCTAGACTTTTAAGAGAATCTGTAAGGGAGTTGTCAGTTCCATTAGCCATAATATTTTCTAAATCACTCGCAGATACTAAAATTCCACTTGATTGGAAAAGAGCAAATGTTGTTCCTACTCATAAAAAGGGAGATAAAAGTCAAGAGGAAAACGATAGACCGGTTAGTCTGACCTCATTAGTCTACAAGGTGCTTGAATCAATCATCAAAGATAAGATTGTTGAATTCTTAGAGCAAAATTAACTCATTAAGGATACACAGCATGGCTTTAGGAAGGACCGTTCTTGTTTAACTAATATTCTGGAGTTTTTGGATTTTGCAACAGATAGCTTCGATCAGGGTAAACAGCTAGCTAGGTAAAAAAAACAGCTACGTAAATGTAGCTTTTCTTGATTTCAGTAAAGCATTTGACAAAGTCCCCCATACAACACTGGGGTTGCAACTTAACACTATTTGTAACAGGCTCTTGGCTACCCCTATTTGTAACAGGGGGGGGGGCGGATTCCGCCCCCCCCCCCCGAGATCTCGAGATCTTCCCGTCCGATTTTCAAAAAATGAAACGGTGTTTGGTTCCCCTGAACACGATCTACATTTATAAATAATAATACAATCTACATTTTTGATACGGGGGCAACAGAGGGGCAAAAACTACAAATTTTAGTGGTATTTTTGATCCAACATAGCTTTCATGTTTATCGACTGATTTTAACACAACTAATACGAATCGATAGAGATTGAATTGTAAATTGATATATGTTGGTGGCGTTTGAAAATTCAAAAATCATAGGCGTGTGCAGGTCACTCAATATGGGGGTGAAGTAAATGCGTAATAAAACCATTTTTGTATGTTGTTTTTGATAAATGAAATGGTATGTAATTGTGACATTAGACAAAACAGTTAAAAATCATATTTTTGCCATAGGCGGTACCAGGTTAGTGAAAAAGGGAGGCAAAATTGGGAAAAAATATTAACAGCAGACAAGTTGCTACCCAGCACTATAAATATGTTACTGATCGTAGATACTTCCTTTTTGCATGTTGTACTTCATCATAGGCGTATCCAGGATCCAAACTGGGGCGGCGCAAGACCTTTTGATAAGTATATTATCAGCTATTATGATACTAACTATTCAACAGTGACTATTTCACTTACAACTTCAATTCACATTACTTATCCCCCTTCTTACCCTACCTGGACTCGCCTATTATCTTATAATCGTTCGTAGAGTAGCCTGTGGTGCGTGTTTCATCCGAAAACTGCAGTATGTTATGTCATTGTACGCACATGCCTCTTATTTTCCTTGCAATAATATAACCCCCTTTCTTCCATTCCTGAACACGCCTGTGCAAAAAATGATTTTATTCCCTTTTCTGGCATCATATGTGCATACATCATTATAAGCTAACCGTCTATTGAGCCGTTATCGCTGGCATATCGTCATCACCATGCCAGTCACTGCCTTTTCATGTGCCTGAACACGCCCCTAAAACTCTATATGTAATACATTATGCAAATATTGGAAGCAGAAGCTATCTTTTACATCTTGATAACTATAAATGCCCCTTACATTGCTCTATTCGCTTTCCGCCAAGCATTGAATACTTCCTGGAATCCCCCCTTTCAAACCCCTGAAACCGCCTCTGCCATGCAATTTGTATGATATTTCATTAACATCAACTAATTTGCACTTGTTGCAATCACCGTAAACCGATGTGACTCCTTCATACTTGAGGCAGTTAGGAAGAAACCGTGAAGATCGCAATTCCGTATTATCGCCAAATGTCGCCTCCGAACGCACCCAAAACTGTGCCCTGGAACCGCCTCTGTTAAGGTTAAGCACTCAAAATTTTGACTTCAAATGCGGTGAGGTCAGAGGATTTTTTTTTAAATATTTTTTTAAAAATTTTCGGACTTTTTATGAAAAGTCCTAAAATTTCATGGGCCTGCTCCCAGCCGTTCTGGAGATATCTGCGAGCAACATGAAGGGGGGGGGGGGCGGAATCCGCCCCCCCTGTTACAAATACGGTTAATTCAAATATCTTGATTTGTATTATATCTCTGACCTAAGGTTGGGTCAATTTCGTGACCTCCTCATTATAAGTGAATGGAGAAATATTCAAATGCATCCTATTCCGAAGATACGCATGATATCAGTCCAATTCCTTCTGGATCATGATATAATAGGCCATTCTTGATGATTCAGTGCAATTTTCGTTCAGTGACCGTTACAGGGTCGCCGAGGTCATCTGAGGTCGCCAACACTTTTTGTCAATAACTCTCGGCAGAATGAAAATAGAGACGTAACACCGGCACTAATGTGTTTGTCTCGTCGAGACACGTCTCCCAATATGTAGCATGATCTTTTTGGGTCACCACTTGACCGAGGTCAAATTTCGAAAATGACCTAACCTGGTCACCACTAATGAGTCGTTGCGCCTTTACGAGACAAACACGATTGCGTCACTATTGTTGCCTTATCTTTGTTAGGTAAAAAGTTTGTTTTTTTGCGAAAAACTGTTTTGCCATAAAACGCGCTTTTAACCTTTGATGACCTCTGGAGACTAAACTTTGACCTGAAACTATTGACCTAACTTAAAATTTGAAGACATCATGGCGATTGCATATCACAAGAGCTTTTGATTGCTATCTTTCCGTTTGTTCCTAGCTATCATAGTTCTCGAGGTGTGTGGGTTTCTGGAGCAAATTGCTAAAATTGGATTTTGTTTTGCCATATTTGATCCCATTTGACCTCGAAGATATTGACCTAGGGTCATGACAATTTCGCAAAACAGACTTCCCTACAGAACCTCCCTACCCTACACATTTTGTTATTGTAGCTCTTATGTGGGGCGAGATCTTAGGAGGGGGGGGGGGGGGGTCCGCCCCCTCCAGTGCGTGTAATTATCAGAGGCCCTCCCGGTCGCGTGTTAACCCTATTAGTGGCAGGCTCCTGCCTACCCCGACTGGTGGCAGGGGTGATTCACCCCCTCCCCCAGAGATCTCGAGATCCATCCGTCCGATGTTAAAAAATCAAACGGTGTTCCATTCCCCTCAAGACGATCTACATTTATAAAACAAACAAAAAATCCGAAATTGTTGATAGGTGGCCACGGCGCGAGGGGGGGGGGAACTAAACTAAATAGAGGTATTTTTGATCCAACACAGCTGCCATGTTGATCAGTCGATTTATCGCTACTAATGGGGATCGATTTATTTGTAATTGGAGATTGATATAGACGGTGACTTTTGCAAACTTAGAAATCATAGGCGTTTGCAGGTCACTAAATATGGGGGTGAAGTAACTACGTAATAAAGCCGTTTTATGACATTTTTTACAAATCAAATGGTGCGTTATTGTGAGATCAGACAAAACAGTTATAAACAAAATATTTGTCGCCATAGGCGGTGCCAGGTTAGTGCAAAATGGAGGCCAAAAAGATCACGTATTAAACGCAGGCAAGTTGCTACCAAGCAATATAAATAAGTTACTGATCTTTTTGCATGTTGTACTTCAACATAGGCGTATCCAGGATCCAAACTGGGGAGGCACAATACCTTTTTATATGTATATTTTCCGCTATTATGATACTAACTAGTCAACAGTCACTATTTCACTTGCAACTTAAATTCACATTGGTTACCCCCTTGCTACCCTACCTGGACTCGCCTGTTACCCTATAAACGTTCGTAGAGTAGCCTCTGGTGCGTGTTTCATCCGCAAACTGCAGTATGTTATGTCATCCTAGGCCCATTCATCTTAATTTCCTTGTAATAATATGATCCCCTTTCTTCGATTCCTGAGAGCGCCTCTGCAAACAAAAATGACTTCATTCTAGAGCCCTTCACGGGACACATTTTCAGCCCCCATTCCGTTCCAGCCCATTCAGCCATACCCAAACCTGTTCCAATCCCAATTCATAATTGATGGGGCCAGTGGCGGTGGAAGGTATTTACGGATGGGGTGGGGGGCAAAGAAACCCAGGGTGCCCCCTTGGGCACCCCCCCAAAGGAAAAAAATGTCGCGAAATGATATCTCCTCGGATTTAGGCCACAATAAAACGCCTTATTGGGAGATGACCGAGCAGGCTCGCTCTGGTAACGCTAAAACAGGTTTTAAATATGAAACGGTACGGGAGCACACATGCACATTGAGTGTGTCTCAATAATGAGCGACACATTTAATAGTTTTACCGTGGTTATACCCTAGTATCAATAGTTTTAGGAACGTTCAGGTGAATAGAGATGTAAAAAGTAAATGGCGCTTCCCTGGGACAAACTACATAGCAACAATGACATGTATTAACCCTCGCCCGGGTAGGGCAAAAACACTACGTGTTCGGGTAGGGGGTGGGGGTACGACCCCTTAGCGTTTCGCCCCTAATTGAGATAGAGCTTCGATTCAAAGACGAGCGTGTCACTTGTGACAAAAGGAAGCCGCTGATATCTGATTTGAAGGTCTTGGGTTATTAGGTAACCTCTGAGGTCATGGCAATGACCCAAATATCATCAAAATTGAAAATGCGTATATATTGAATATCGTGATATAAGAATCGTGAATGAGCATATCATAATGCTTAATGGGTGCCAAATTCGTAATCAGCGTCACAAAATGTCCTAAAAACTGTCAAATTCCCAAAAAATGTAATGTCAGGTCATATGAGGTCAGTGACCTCGGTTGACCTGTGGAAGCGCATGATCCCAGTGGAACATATAATTATGTAAAATGGATACATAATTTGAAATCAGCGTCAGAAAATGTCCTAGAAACCGCCAGAAGCCCAAAAACGTCATCTGAGGTCATCGGAGGGCAATGACCTCAGTTGACCTCTGAAAAGGTCAATCGAGGTCAAAATCTCAGTGAAAAACCACAACTGTCACCTGTAAACACCTGTGCATATGCTCCTGAACAACAAACACTGCAGAAGTTACAAGCATCGATACTTGGGACGCCAGTTGCGCCTGACATAACCTTGAGAAACAGGTCACATAGGTCACTGGTCATGTGGGTTAGAAATTCAAAATATTCCGAGTATGTGGACAGTTTTTCAAAAGTAGGGTACTGAAAGTTGCATGGAAATCGGTTGGAAACTACGCGAGTTATTCTAAATAAACCGAGGGGGCTTGGCATCCACCCGCTCTACCCGGGCGAGGGTTAACCTGCGAGTTACCGGGGTATATTTCATAACGCGACTTACTGGGGAGGTATTTTTTGCCCCCCCCCCCCCCCCCCCTCGGATCTCCGGAACTACTGGACCGAATGTAAACAATCCAACGGCATTCGATATTCCTGGGAAATTTATCGAGGGAAACATAATATTGTTGACCTCGGAGTCACCGATGACGTCACAGGTCAGGTCAAGTACAAAATGTTTGACCGTGTCAAAAGGTCTCGATGGATAGAATTGTCGCGCAAAATTGCGATATTAAACACATAAGCTGTCGATAAATCGGTATGATACGTGTGTCTGACACTTCTAAGTACCTTTCTAAGCTGTGTATGACCTTGGGTCAGGTCAAGGTCATCCGGGGTCATGAGGTCAAACTGCAGATTACAGTTATTAGGCGTTGTAACACATATGTATGTGTTTGTTTTTCGTCTAGAACGCGACAAATGACCTTAGAACATTGTTTGTTCCTTATAAATAGACGTAAAAAGCAAAAATCGTAATGCGTTTTTGTATGCATAGTAATGCTTTGAGAGGTGGCGAATTTTGGCATTTGAAGGTCATAACTCATTAATTGTTGAAGATATGAACTTTAAGTTTGGTACACATATTCACCGCACACGTCTCAATGACATATATTCCGGTTTTTTGAAAATTCTGATTTTTTCTTGAAAATTTTGTAAAAACAAAACAAAATGTATTTGGATTTTCAAAATTTTGAATAAAAAAGTCAAAAAATCCGAGATAGCAGTTTGATAGCCCGGTCTATTGTCAGTAATTTGATTTAAGACAATTAAGTTTATCTCAAACATCGTACCTTCGACAGCGTTTTCCGCCATTATTTTGCAACAAAATCCGAAGAACATGACGTCATTCTGGCGTCATTCCCGGTTGACCTATCATAGTCTCATATTTTCCTTTTGCTAACAAGTGTAGAATTGATGTGAGAGAAGGTACTGGAAGTTTGGTGACTATACCTGTGTTTGTTTAGGAATTATTGTAAAATAACGGGAGGGGGGGGGGGGAAATAGACCCCCCAGTAAGTCGCTTGTTAAAAAGAATATTTCGCTTGTTGTAGTAGTAAATATTAAGTAAGTGCTGCTGAAAACAATGGTGATATTTTTTTACTCCAAAAGTCACTCAACATTAGACAAATTAGGTTCTTAGATTTGGGTGAATGACGTCATTATTGAACTATAGACCACCGCTGATTGGCTGACAAAGAAGGATTGACAGGAAAAGTGTCTGTCAGTCAATCAGCGGCTGCACCAGCCTGGATTCATTTTTCAAATGGTAAATTAAATTGCTTAAAAACGGTTAAGTTTGGGGGGGGGAAATGACCTTAGTAATTTAGATGTTTCAATACCGGCCCAAGATAATGGCTATCTCAGTTTAACCCTATTTGTAACAGGGGGGGGGGGGGGCGGATTCCGCCCCCTCATGTTTTTCGCAGATATCTCCAGAACGGCTGGGAGCAGGCCCATGCAATTTTTGGACTTTTCATAGAATTGAATACCGCATTTGGAGTCAAAATTGAGTTCTTAAATTGAACACAGGCGGTTCCAGGGCCCGGTTTTGGGTGGGTTCGAAGGCGACATTTGGCGATAATACGGAAATGCGATCTTCACGGTTTCTTCCTAACTGCATCAAGTATAAATGAGTTACATCGGATTACGGTGATTGCAACAAGTGCAAATTAGTTGATGTTAATGAAATATCATAAAAATTGCATGGCAGAGGCGGTTTCAGGGGCATGAAAAGGGGGGGGGGGGGTTCCAGGAAGTATTCAATGCTTGGCGGGAAGCCAATAGAGCGATGTAGGGGGCATTTATAACTATCAAGATGTAAACGATAGCTTCTGCTTCCATTATTTGCATAATTTATTACATATAGAGTTTCAGGGGCGTGTTCAGGAACATGAAAAGTGGTGTCACTGGCATGGAGATGACGATATGCCAGCGATAACGGCGCAATAGACGTTTAGCTTATAATGATATATGCATATATGAGGCCAGAAAAGGGGGAAAAAATCATTTTTGACAGAGGCGCGCTCAGGAATGGAAGAAAGGGGGTCATATTATTGCAAGGAAACTAAGAGGCATGGGCGTACAATGACATAACATACTGCAGTTTTCGGATGAAACACGCACCACAGGCTACTCTACGAACGATTATAAGATAATAGGCGAGTCCTGGTAGGGTAAAAGGGGGGTAAGCAATGTCAATTGAAGTTGTAAGTGAAGTAGTCACTGTTGACTAGTTAGTATCACAATAGCGGATAATATACTTTTCAAAATGTCTTGCGCCGCCCCAGTTTGGATCCTGGATACGCCTATGATGAAGTACAACATGCAAAAAGGAACTATCTACGATCAGTAACATATTTATAGTGCTGGGTAGCAACTTGTCTGCGGTTAATATTTTTCCCCAATTTACCTCAGTTTTTCACTAACCTGGTACCGCCTATGGCAAAAAATATGATATATAACTGTTTTGTCTAATGTCACAATCACATACCATTTCATTTATAAAAAAACAACATCAAAAAATGGTTTTATTGCGCATTTACTTCACCCCCATATTGAGTGACCTGCACACGCCTATGATTTTTGCATTTTCAAACGTCACCGTCATATATCAATTTCCTATTCAATATATATCGATTCCTATTAGTTGTGTTAAAATCGGTCGATATACATGAAAGCTATGTCGGATAAAAAATACCACTAAAATTTGTAGTTTTTTCCCCCCTGTTGCCCCCCTATCCAAAATGTATATATTTTTATTATTTATAAATGTAGATAGTGTTGAGAGGAACTAAACACCGTTTCATTTTTGAAAATCGGACGGGTAGATCTCGAGATCTCCGGGGGAGGGGGGCGGAATCCGCCCCCCCCCCCCCCCCCTGTTACAAATAGGGGTAGCCAGGAGCCTGTTACAAATAGGGTTAACCCGTGCACTGCAGGGGTTGATTTCCGCCCTCCCTCAAGTTTTTCGCAGTTAGCGAAAACACAGCGGCGCGCAGCGCCGCCGGGTTTTAACGTAACTGTTAGGACATGAATTGCACACACTTTGAGAAAACAAAATAACCTAGGGTCATCTCAGGTCAGGTCACCAGACCAGGTCAAGTGACCTCACCTCCAAAAATGTTTGCAGTTGTGCCAAAACCAGAATTTTACACCGATCACTTTGAAATTTACAGGATGTCATGAGGGCATAAGTACGTACAATAAGTAAGTCTCGGAATTTCGATATCGGTGACCTAAGGTCAGGTCAATTTCGTAACCTCCCCATAATAAGTAAATGGGGAAATATACAAATGCTTCCTATTTCAAGGATATGCATGATATTAGTCCAATTACTTCTGGATCATGTTATTATAGGATATGCTTGATGATACAAGTGTAAATTTTGTTCAGTGACCACTATGGGGTCATTTGAGGTCATCCGAGGTCATCATCACTTTTGTGTCCATAAATCCCGACATAAAGAAGATAGAGAAGTAACACAGACAGCAATGTGTTTTTCTCGTCGAGACAAGTCTTCCTATATGTAACATGCTCTACTTGTGTCGCCACTTGACCTTGGCCCGAGGTCAATGTATTAAGTTGACTTAATAAAGTTTCCATGTATATCAGTCGAAGCGCCTTGACGAGATAAACACAATGGAGTAAACAGTTTTTCGTTATCTTTATTAAGGGAAAAGTTAATAGCGAAAAAACAATTTGGCAAAAAAAACTTCTTTTTTTAGCCCTGGAGCAGACTGTTTTCTGATTCGACTCTGATTGAATCGATTGGAATCGTTTAATCAAAATGCCTTGAATCAAAGAAGAATTGATTCACCACCGGATTTTTTTATTCATGAATCATGATTGAATCAAAACCGCATAGAAACTAGGCTGATTAAATCAAAAAGACTGTGCAATGCTATTTCAATGGTGAGTCAAACGTGATTTGATCAAAAACTATTTTGATTCTTCGAATCGGAAAGAATCATTTCTCAAAATGGTTATCCATGAATCAAACGGTGACTGAATCATTCATATTCCAAAATGAATCGTGATTGAATCCTTCCAAAAAGGTGAATCAATAACCAGTCTGCTCTGGAGCCTCACATATTGACCTAAGATCAAATTTGAAGTCAGCTTTTCGATTGAAAATTGTACTGGCTGGCGATTGTTTTTCCGTTTGTTTCTAAATAGCTTACTTTTTTAGATATATGGGAATTTCTGGAGCGAAGTCCCAAAACAGGAAAGAACTGGAAAACTTGACCTTTGATGACCTCTGGTGACCTCAATTTTTACCTGACTCAAAAAAGTACTGAAATACTTTCGATAGAACTTTTATAAAGCTATCAAATGCCGTTTTCTACTTATCGCTACGTAGCGTAGTTTCAAAGATATCACGGGGGCGGAAATCAACCCCCTGCAGTTCGTGTTCGGTGCAAACCCCCTGCAGTGCGCGGGTTAAAACTAATACAAAGGTGAAACATTCCCTTTAAAGTGAAATATTCACCTTTTTCTTTATTGATCTGCATTTTTATGTGACACATGTATGGTTTTAAATTGATGGTGACTCAATTGAAAAGTGAAATAACAACTTTTTATATTTCAAAATTTAAATTATGGGAAATAAAAATATGTGCTAGTATATGATGACGAACAGTGGTGACGAACCATCACCATGAACAGTGTTGACATATGGTGGCGATACATCACTATATCTGGTTTGAATGTTAACCCGCGCACTGCAGGGGGTTGATTTCCGCCCCCCTCCCCCTCGGGTTTTTCAAAGATAGTGAAAAAAACGGCGGCGCGCAGCGCCGCCCAGTTCTCGCACACCTGTCAGGACATCAATTGCACACACTTTGAGAAAAAAAATAACCTCGGGTCATCTCAGGTCAGGTCACCAGACCAGGTCAAGTGACCCAACTTCCAAAAATGTTTGCGGTTGTGCCAAAGCCAGAGTTTTTCACTGATCAGTTTGAAACTTATAGGATGTCATGAGGGCATACGTACTTACAATTCGTTTATCTCGGAATTTTGATATCGGTGACCTAAGGTCAGGTCAATTTCGTAACCTCCCCATAATAAGTCAATGGGGAAATATACAAATGCTAAGGATATGCATGATATTAGTCAAATTACTTCTGGATCATGTTATTATAGGATATTCTTGATGATACAAGTGTAAGTTTTGTTCAGTGACCCCTATTGGGTCATTTGATGTCATGCGAGGTCACCATCACTTTTTTGGCAATAGCTCCCGACATAATGAAGATAGAGGAGTGAAACAGACATCAATGTGTTTGTCTCGTCGAGACACGTATTCCCATATGCAACATGCCCTACTTAGGTCACCACTTGACCTGGACTTGAGATCAATTTTTTCAAGTTAATTTAACAAGGTCATCATATACATCATTCAAAGCACCTTGACAAGATAAACATAATGGCGTGAACAGTTTTCCGTTATCTTTGTTACATAAACAGTTAATAGCTAAAAACGATTTAGCAAAAAACGTCGTTTTTTCCTTTTTTGACCTCCGGAGCCTCAAATATTGACCTGAGATCACATTTGAGGAAACTTTAGCGATTGTAAATTTCACTGGCTGGCGTTTGCTTTTTCGGTTTGTTTTTAACTAGCATAGTTTCTGAGATATATGGGAATTTCTGGAGCGATGTCCTAAAACAGGAAAAAACTGGAAAATTTGACCTTTGATGACCTCTGGTGATCTCAATTTTGACCTGACCTAAAACAATACTGAATACTTTCGATAGAACATGTATCAAGCTATCAAATGCCGTTTTCCGCTTCTCGCTACGTAGCGTAGTCTTCGAGATCTCAGGGGGGCGGAAATCAGCCCCCTGCAGTTCGTGTTCGGCGCAAAGCCCCTGCAGTGCGCGGGTTATTTGTAAGCAAGTCCAAGTCTTTTGTAAATAAGGCCAGAAATGAAGTAAGTGCTCCAAGATGCGTGACAACGCCCTGATTGGTCAATGAAACATATCGATACACTAAATACGTCGCCGTCCTTGGCCAAGTTAACCCTCGCGGCGCTGGGGGGTAAATTTTACCCCCCTCCCAGATTTTCTCAATAACTTGAAAACTATGAAAGATATCACAGTGAAACTTATGGTACCTTATAGCGCATCAATTCTACGTCTTCTGTCAAAATTTTGTTGAAATTCGTGAAAATTTTGGGGGAGATAATGACGTTTTAGTGACGTCATGTCATGTCATTTTTGGTGAAAAACGTTAAATGTTTGAAAAATCGTGGAGCATATTATGTTATTGCAACTCGCAAATAAAAGGCGTGAAAAGACAGAGAATAACATTGTCTTTAAAATGGATATCTCGGATTTTCAACATTTTGGGTTTTTGACCCCCAAAAATGCAAAAAAAAAAAAATTGGAAGAATTTCCACAAAAGTAAAAAAAAAAGATTTTCAAAAAACCGGAAGAAATGATAGAGGAGAACAACCGAGTATGAACGATGCTGAAACCAAATTTCAAAGCAACATCTTTATTTTTGACTGACTTATAGCTCTCGAAGTATAAGTAACTCATGACGTCATTTTTTTAATTTGCGTGTTTGGGCTTTTACTGACCAGATACAGACAAATGCATGCTACCACTGTATTTCTAAGACAAAACTAGTCTAGAAACATGCAATTTTTTTTTTAGATTCATTAATTTAAAATATTGTCCTTATTATGACCTGACCTTGACCTGAGGACCATTATATGTGGTCAGGCTGTAAAAATGGCTGCTTCTATCGAATTATACGTGAAAAATAACCCATACAACATGTGTCGCATGGCTTTCGTAGACATGTGACCTTTTGTGACCTGATCTTGACCTTGACCTTTGCTTACAATTTCACTTTTACTTATGCAGGAGATGCATTATACAGTTTGGAGCACTTTGTGAGATAATAGTTGCAATATAAGGCTTTGGATGGAAAGTATAGCCCAAAAACCCAAATACTTAAATGTTGACACTTGACCTGACCGTGACCTGACATGTGACTTATTTTAAGAATTTCGGGTACGCGTTAGATTCTTCTCACTGAGGGCTTTCGATCGCCGCCTTGCGTGTCTTGCTGCGGTTATTGGTTCGGAAGATACGAGGGGGGGTAAAATTTACCCCCCAGCGCCGGGCGTTCGGATGGAGACCCCAGTGCAGCGCCGCGCGGGTTAATCCGCGGAAGCATCACGGTTTTCTGAAACGTTTATTGATTGATTATGGATAATGGATTTAGATAAATGTTTCATGTGAGCATTGTAATATATTAAATACCTGTTTGTTGGAAATTGATGGGAAAACATACAAATAATTTTCAAAAAAGATAAGTCGCGAACACTAAATAGTTCGCCATCCGGGGCCAAGCTAAACTGCCGATTTCAATGCACTTTTCAAATGCTTGTTCATTGTCCATAGAAGTTTGCTACATATTCGCAAAAGATAGAGTGCGCGAAACACATTATATGCCTTCATGATAAATAACAATGCGTAGGCAGGCCAATTTTCGCTCGGACAGTGAATTCGTTACCAAGTACTTGCGAGTACCGACCGTTATAAGCGTGGAACGCTTATCAACTGTAACTTGAAATGTCTTTCAGTAGGAATTTTTATGTGCAAAATGTGATAAATTTATAATGTATTTTGGTCTATTCTGTCGATTTCAAGTGGAAACATCATTTTTGTGGGAATAGGTGAATATTTCCCTTTAAATTGTTCATGCTCTCCTTTCTCGAGTCCACCAAAAGGGAGTACGTCCTGAGCACTGCATGCTTCATCGTATAAATTAATGTTTATTTCAATATTCGCTGATTATGGAAGGCTTCGCCGGCACAAATTATGCCGACGAAAACCATGGATTGTAACTTTGGGTGCGACCGGCAACACGACGAATTCGCTCTCCGATGAATCCAACGAATTCGCTCTCCAACGAATTCGCTGTCTCGTGCGTTCTGTAACAACAAAATTATCTGCCGATTTTGTCACTGCTGCGCCGTGTCATGATTTGTGTAGTCATAGGGTCTTGGTTTGTGTGGTTATTTTACTTGTTTTCGGAAATCACGGTACTCTGAACTTTGTCAGTACTCAGCAATACTGCAGTCAATGCAGCAATACTGCAGATGACGTTATGGCACACTGCAAATGAAATTAGCCCTCCCGACGACTGGTTTGGAAATTCGCGCTCCGACAGAGCAAATTCGTCGGGCGAATTCGCTCGTTTGCATATTCGTCGTCTTGCCGAACACAAACTGAGCGAATATTCGGCGTCCGACGAATCACCGACGAATTCGTCGTGATTACGGCGAATTAGTCGTGTTGCCGATCGCACCCTTAGTTTACACCAAGTTAAATGGGGTGGGGACAATTTTGTATGGTACCAATTTTTTGGGTTCATAAAAACAAGCATAATTTTTCATAATGTAAATATATATTTGTATTATAAAAAAATGCGAAATGAACTTTAAAATGATTAAAAACTAAAACAATTAAGCTCATGTCCTTGTAGTTGTGACGTCACGACCATAGTGAAAATCAAAAGTGCCGTCACAAATCACGAGTGTCGTGACGTCTCAAACAAAATCAAGGAAGTTTGTTTTAATATAAGAAGTTAAGAGGAAGTTTTAGGACAGAATGCGGTCTAAGATGTGTGTGAGAAGTATATCGAAAAAATTGAGAAAAATATGCTGAATTTGTTATGCATAAAAACCCACTACCTGTCCCCCACCCCATTATAATTTTCATGTGCATATGTTTTGGTCTAGGTAAAGTGTATTTTCAGCTAGCTATTCAATGGTGAAACCCTGATCTCAATCGGGGCAGTGGTTGCAAAGTTATTAGCTTCCGAAAAGCGTATGTACGGCCGTGTCGGGACGGTCCGGGCCGAGCCAAATGTAATTTTGTCTAGTAAGATGACGGGAAAGATCACGAGTACTTTGCGCCTGCTCGGTAATTCATTGGGAAGCGCCAACAAACTGATATTTTACACCACACTCACAGGCAGGCCAGCACCTCAAGGCTCAATGACAGCCAAACGCGGACACCCTCGTCGCTGGGGAACGATGCACAAATTGTCGCATGACAGCTTGCAGGTCCAGCTTCAGAGTGCGATATTGATGAACACTTAGCACCATGATATGTGAGCGTGCCTGAGCCATTGTGCTCCGCGCGTGCACTTTTAGGTTGCGTAGTGCCGAGAACACTCGCCGCCGATACTGACACGGTGAGAATACGCTGACAGAATGTTCACACTTCACTCAGATAGTATTGAGTGATGTTGCTGTCTCCGCAGAACATGTTTACGAGACGGTCTAGGGTGGGGAGATCCGGGGGCCAACAGACCCCCCCCCCCCCCCGTAGGACCACAGCGCAGCGAGCGAGGGGAGCGTGGGTCCCTGCGGCCGTAATTGCTGTACAGGTTATGTCAGGTTCGACATGTTATTAAATTATTTGAATTTACCAAATTGTAATTACAAAATTGTTATAACAAATCTGTTATAACATAACCGAACCTGACCTAAACTTAACAGCAAATACGGCCACAGGGACCCACGTTTAGAACGCTCCGCTCGCATTCGCTCGATGCGCTGCTACCTACGGGGGAGGGGGGCTGTCGCCACCCCCTGACACCCGAGACCATCTCGTAGATAAAACCTAACCCTACGGCGTAAATGAGTTGTCCGATGTATTTACCCGGCCCCGCCCCTTGCGCAGCGAGCGAGGGGAGCGTGGGTCCCTGCGGCCGTAATTGCTGTACAGGTTATGTCAGGTTCGACATGTTATTAAATTATTTGAATTTACCAAATTGTAATTACAAAATTGTTATAACAAATCTGTTATAACATAACCGAACCTGACCTAAACTTAACAGCAAATACGGCCACAGGGACCCACGTTTAGAACGCTCCGCTCGCATTCGCTCGATGCGCTGCTACCTACGGGGGAGGGGGGCTGTCGCCACCCCCTGACACCCGAGACCATCTCGTAGATAAAACCTAACCCTACGGCGTAAATGAGTTGTCCGATGTATTTACCCGGTCAACAATGCGGAGAAAAAACGTTCCAACAACACGTACGAACGTTGAAAAAAAACGTTCCATCCAGAGATAAAACAACGTTCCAACAGATCCACGTACGAACGCTTCCAAATGCAGCCCCACCCCTTGCATTGTCAAAATATACGGAGAAAAGCCGTTCCAACAAATACGAAGGATGCACAAAAATGTTCTAACTATACCGTTCCAACGGCTCCAAATATTGTATTTTTCACAAAGCGCTTGTAACATGTTATATGGATCATCATGGCTTTGAAATAGGGATGCGTAAAACGTGACAGAAAATTTGAAGTGGAACATAAACAAGTGTTTCATAAACTGGATGAAATTGGATGCAACTTTAACTTAGCATAGTTACACAACCGTTTTACATGTTTTACATATGTACATACACAACCGTTTTGTCTAACGAAAGGAAATGTTTTCTTACCTTGCCGATAATTAAATAATACATTTTTATATAAAGATCCACCAGGGTTTCAATCGATCTTGTATCCACCTCACGATTTACAAGTCTGCTAAATTATGGTCAGTTGAAGTATACTTTATTTATTTATTTATTTATTTCTCAAGATCGTCGACGGGATGACCCATTGATGGGCGAAGTCAAAGTTTAAAACAAAAACACGATATTACACATTGACATTCACCTGCTTAACATACAAAATACGCTAAAATGACAAAAACTGCCTGGGACTAGCAATGATCACATCAGTTGATGTATATCTAACTATCTAACTATATGCTATAATGCTGCAGCAAACAGCTTCACCTTACTGCGAAATGAGTACAAACTCTCGCTGAACATGTCCGCTGTAGGGAAGCTCTCTAAGAATCGATTCATTTGCCTAGGCAGCCTTCACGAAAAGTCCATTCTGTACAGTGTTCACCCTCGCGAATGGCACATTCAACAATGTACTACTTTGCTGCCTGATTGTACGACAAGGTACGCTCAATGAGAATGACTGCAATAAAAACACTGACGAGATTCTACCCTTAAAAACGTTACGGACGAACATAACGTCGTGCTGTGCCCTTCTCGCGGACGTGATACGCTTTTGTGTATCAAATATAAACATTTGGCATATTGCTTCATCCAAATTAGCATGTGTTTTCGTGAACGGATACTATCTCCTTTTCAAATCCATGTAAGACGAGGCCTTGAAACACAGGCGGCCAGAACGCCCCTCTGGCGGCCAAAGAGTCCCCTCAAGTGGCCAGAGTACCCCTTTTCAGTCGGCCAGAGCACCCTCTCTGTCGGCCAGAGCGCCCCTCTTATGTGGCAAGAGCGCCCCTTTCAAGTGTACAGAGGGCCTCTCTCAGACGGCCCGTGCGCCCCCTCTCAGGCGGCCAGAGCGCCCACTCTCAGGCGGCAAGAGCGCCCCCTTCAAGCGGCCAGAGCACCCGTCACAGACGGCCAGAGCGCCCCTCTCAGACGGACAGAGTGCCCCCTCCCAGGCGGCCAGAGCGCCCACTCTCAGGCGGCAAGAGCGCCCCCTTCAAGCGGCCAAAGCGCCCTTCTCATGCGGACAGAGCGTCCCCTCTCAGGCGGCCAGAGCGCCCCTTGTCAGGCGGCCAGAGCGCCCCCTTCAAGCGGCCAGAGCGCCCCCTGTCAGGCGGCCAGAGCACCCCCTCTCAGACGGCCAGAGCGTCCCCTCTCAGGCGGCCATAGTGCCCCCTCTCAGTCGGCCAGAGCGCCCCTCTCAGGTGGCCAGAGCGCCCCCTCTCAGGCAGCCAGAGCGCCCCCTCTCAGGCGGCCAGAGCGCCCACTCTCAGGTGGCCAGAGCGCCCCTCTCAGGCGGCCAGAGCGCCCCCTCTCAGGCGGCCATAGTGCCCCCTCTCAGTCGGCCAGAGCGCCCCTCTCAGGTGGCCAGAGCGCCCCCTCTCAGGCAGCCAGAGCGCCCCCTCTCAGGTGACCAGAGCGCCCCCTCTCAGGTGGCCAGAGCGCCCCTTCTCAGGCGGCCAGAGCGCCCCCTCTCAGGCGGCCAGAGCGCCCCCTCTCAGGCCAGCAGTAACTGCCAAACACAAAGCGCCCCTGGGCTGAGTTTGGTGGGGGGGGGGGGGGCAACTGCCAGTCCCCCCATCCTATGCCCCCTCTTCCGCTGCCACTAGATGGGGCTACCGTTCCCACCCGTTTAACCCTATTTGTAACAGGCTCCTGGCTACCCCTATTTGTAACAGGGGGGGGCGGATTCCGCCCCCCGGAAATCTCGAGATCTACCCGTCCGATTTTCAAAAATGAAACGGTGTTTGTTTCCCCTTAACACGATCTACATTTCCAAATAATACAAATATCAAAATTTTGGATAGGGGGGCAACAGAGGGGCAAAAATGACAAATTTTAGTGGTATTTTTGACCCAACATAGCTTTCATGTTTATCGACCGATTTTAACACAACCAAAAGGAATCGTTAGAGATTGAATCGGAAATTGATATATAACTGTGACGTTTGAAAATTCAAAAATCATAGGTGTGTGCAGGTCACTCAATATGGGGGTGAAGTAAATGCGTAATAAAACCATTTTTTGACGTTTTTTTTTTGATAAATGAAATGGTATGTGATTATGACATTAGACAAAACAGTTATAAATCATATTTTTTGCCATAGGCGGTACCAGGTTAGTGAAAAAGGGAGGTCAAATTAGGAAAAAATATTAACCGCAGACAAGTTGCTACCCAGCACTATAAATATGTTACTGATCGTAGATAGTTCCTTTTTGCATGTTGTACTTCATCATAGGCGTATCCAGGATCCAAACTGGGGCGGCGCAAGACCTTTTGATAAGTATATTATCCGCTATTATGATACTAACTAGTCAACAGTGACTATTTCACTTACAACTTCAATTAACATTGCTTACCCCCCTTTTTACCCTAACTAGACTCGCCTATTATCTTATAACCGTTCGTAGAGTAGCCTGTGGTGCGTGTTTCATCCGAAAACTGCAGTATGTTATGTCATTGTACGCCCATGCCTCTTAGTTTCCTTGCAAAAATATGACCCCCTTTTTCCATTCCTGAGCGCGCCTCTGCAAAAAATGACTTTATTTCCTTTTCTAGCCTCATATGTGCATATATCATTATAAGCTAAACGTCTATTGCGCCGTTTTCGCTGGCATATCGTCATCACCATGTCAGTCACCCCCCTTTTCATGTGCCTGAACACGCCCCTGAAACTCAATATGTAATAAATTATGCAAATAATGGAAGCAGAATCTATCTTTTACATCTTGATAGCTATAAATGTCCCTTACATCGCTCTATTGGCTTCCCGCCAAGCATTGAATACTTCCTGGAAACCCCCCTTTTCAAGCCCCTGAAACCGCCTCTGCCATGCAATTTTTATGATATTTCAATAACATCAACTAATTTGCACCTGTTGCAATCACCGTAAGCCGATGTAACTCCTTCATACTTGAGGAAGTTAGGAAGAAACCGTGAAGATCGCATTTCCGTATTATCGCCAAATGTCGCCTCCGAACCCACCCAAAACTGTGCCCTGGAACCGCCTCTGTTAAGGTTAAGAACTCAAAATTTTGACTCCAAATGTGGTATTCAATTCTATGAAAAGTCCTAAAATTTCATGGGCCTGCTTCCAGCCGTTCTGGAGATATCTGCGAAAAACATGAGGGGGGGGGGGAATCCGATAATACGGAAATGCGATCTTCACGGTTTCTTCCTAACTGTTACAAATAGGGTTAAGCATATTTCACTTTTTGTGGTGCTACAAATTATATGGTCGGTCTCGTAACACGTTCCCACCCGTTAATTTCCCAAAGGTTTGCCCCATTCTCACCCATTGTGGGGCTCCCGTTCCCACCCGTTTAAGCATATTTCACTTTTTGTGGTGCTACAAATTATATGGTCTGTCTCGTAACACGTTCCCACCCGCTAATTTCCCAAAATTTTGCCCCATTCTCAACCATTCAATTCCCGTTCCCATTCCCGTACGGGATTCCCACTCCATGAAGGGCTCTACTTCATTCCCCCTCCTGGCCTTATATATGCATATATCATTCTAAAATAACTGTCTATTGCGCCGTAATCGCTGACATTCGTCATCACTATGCCAGTAACCCCCCTTGTCCTGTGTCTGAACACACCCCTGAAACTCTATATGTAATACATTATGCAAATAATGGAAGGTGAAACTATCTTTTGCATCCTCATAGCTATAAATGTTACTTACATCGCTCTATTGACTGCCAGCCAAGCGTTTCATATTTGCTGGAAACCTCCCCATTTCAAGTCCCTGAAACCGCCTCTGCCGTGCAATATGTATTATAGTTCATCAATATAAACTAATTTGCACTTGTTTTAATCACAGTAAACCTATGTAACTCCCCATACTTGAAGCAGTTAGGAAGAAGCCGTGCAGATCGCATCTCCGTATTATCGCCAAATGTCACCGATGAACCCTCCAAAAACTGGGCCCTGGAACCGCCTCTGTTCAGGTTAAGAACTCAAAATTTTGAGTCCATTTGTGGAAATCAATCTTGGGAGAAGCCCCAAAATTGCACGGGCTTGCTCTCAGCCGTTCCGGAAATATCTGCGAAAGACCTGAGGGGTGGGCAGAGTCTGCCCCCCTGCCACTAGCCGTTTTCACGAAGGATTTTACGTTTCGGGCGATTGTGGCGTTTGGGGCGTTTGGGGCAATTGGGGCGTTTGGGGAGATTGGGGCGTTTGGGGTAAATTGGTCTATTGCTCGTAAGAACACGGCTTTTCCCGATTATTTTTATTATCAATCGCAATTTTATGAATTAATGTATAAGTATATTCTCTTCAATTCAATATTTCCCGTTAGTTTGCTTTGAATATTCAAATTCTTGAGCAAATCTGGCAATTTTGGGTTGCGTTAGTTCCTTCTACAAAATATACCGAAAACGCCCCAAAAGAGGCTAACAAGTATACTAGATAATCAGCTTTGATTAAATAAAATACGCAATTGACACATAGCTAGGGCAAAATTGAAGATATTAATGACAAATAAATATAATTTGATGATGACAAATGCAATAAAATCTTAAAATCATAGACAGACCTTAATTCATCGTCGCTCCGTCCCGCTGAGATCGTCCAATTTAGAGCGGTAACTTCGTTGGTTTCTGAAAACCGGAACAATCCTTACTAATTTATTTAAGCAACGAAGCACACCAAATGTTCTTGATTTGATTAATTGATTAATTGATGAATCTCATAAAAAGCTGAAACAATCTCAGAAAAAGCACTTATAAACCCATGAAACTTGCGGGCTTTCTGCAGCCACTGGTACTGAAAACTAAAAAATGGCTGCTCTAGATTGAACGGACGGCATGGCTGGGCGCAGACCACGCTCTGCACATGCGCAACGTGACGTCAGGCGACCGGCTGGCTCGTCGCCATGGTGACGGGCCGGCTGGTGCCGGAGTCACGTGGTCGCCATGGTTACCGGGCGGCGGCGCCTGCGCGGAGCCAGCGCAGAGCTGGAGCCAGAATTCTGGTCATCTTACAACAAATGATCAAAACGAAATCGCTAATTATCATTAATCCTTGCTATCAAAAAGGAATATGACTGAAAATATGATTGGACTAATTCATCTAGTTTGCATTGAAATAAGCTATTATCCCGCGCACTGCAGGGGCTTTGCGCCGAACACGAACTGCAGGGGGGGGGTGTGATTTCCGCCCCCCCCCTGATATCTCAAAAACTACGCTATGTAGCGAGAAAACGGAATTTGATAGCTTGATACATGTTCTATCGAAAGTCTTTAGTATTGTTTTAGGTCAGGTCACAATTGAGGTCACCAGAGGTCATCAAAGGTCAAATTTGCCAGTTTTTCCTGTTTTAGGACATCGCTCCAGAAATTCCCATATATCTTAGAAACTATGCTAGTTAGAAACAAACAGAAAAAAAAACGCCAGCCAGTGAAATTTTAAATCGGTTAGATGTCCTCAAACTTGATTTCAGGTCAACATTTGAGGTTCCAGAGGTCAAAAAAGAAAAAAAAATGAAGTTTGTTTGCTAATTTGTTTTTCGCTATTAACTTTTTATGTAATAAAGATAACGGAAAACTGTTTACGCCATTGTGTTTATCTTGTCAATGCACTTTGAATGATTAACATGGTAACATTTTAAAATGAACTTAATAATTTGACCTCAGGTCAAGGTCAAGTGGTGACCCAAGTAGAGAATGTAGCATATGGGAAAACGTGTCTCGACCAGACAAACACATTGATGTCTTTTTTACTTCAATATCTTCATTATGTCGGGAGTTATTCACAAAAAAAGTGATGGTGACCTCGCATGACCTCAAATAACCCAATAGGGGTGACTGAACAAAACTTACACTTTGATCATCAAGAATATCCTATATTAACATGATCCAGAAGTAATTGGACTAATATCATGCATATCCTTAGCATTTGTATATTTCCCCATTGACTTATTATGGGGAAGTTACGAAATTGACCTGACATTAGGTCATCGATATCAAAATTCCGAGATAAAAGAATTGTAAGTACCTATGCCCTCATGACATTCTGTAAGCTTCAAACTGATCGGTGAAAACTCTGGCTTTGGCACAACTGCAAACATTTTTGGAGGTGGGGTCACTTGACCTGGTCTGGTGACCTGACCTTCGATGACCCGAGGATATTTTTTTCAAAGTGTGCGCAATTGATTTCCTGACAGGTGTGCAAACACCCGGCGGCGCTGCGCGCCGCCGTTTTTTCGCTATCTTTGAAAAACCTGAGCGGGGGGTGGGCGGAACCCCCCACCCTGCAGTGCGCGGGTTATTCCTGAAAACCATGTCGTTGCAAAACATGACCATTTCCCGAACCCCGCACATCCAGGATTCGAGCAATATGGAGTCTCACCCAACGCCCCAAACCACCACAGCCATTTGGCATCACCAGAGCTAGTTTAAGATGAAATTGTTAATGTTAAGTAAACTATGGTGTTATCATTAAAATGGAATTTCCAGAAAAATGCATTAATTCATAAAGTTGCGATTGATATAAAAAAAAATCACCGGGAAAAGCCGTGTTCCTACGAGTTATAGACCCATTTACCCAAAACACCCCCATCGGCCCAATCGCCCCAATCGCCCCAAACGCCCCATACGCCCCAAACGCAAAATCCTTCGTGAAAACGGCTACTAATAAGGTTAAAAAGACGGATCTTGTAGATTATGTCTGAAATACAAAAATATCAAGCATGGTAGGTTAAATGTCACAACCTATATATTTCAGTGTTTTAACTATATTTTGCACCAAAAGCCTTGCTCTGAAACTATTAACCTGCGCATGACCGGGGTCTCAGTCGAACGCCATTAACCGGGGGGGGGGGGGGCAAATATTGCCCCCTCGTTATCTCCGGAACCAATGATCACCACGAGATGCGCAAGGCGGCATTCGAAGACTCTCAATTAGACGCATCTCCAGCATACTCAAAATGTTCGAATTTAGGTCACATATCAGGTCAAGATCGGGTCAAATGTCAAAATCGAGGCATTTTAGTTTATGGACCATAATTTCCATCCAAAGCCATTGATTACGACCATGATCACCGAAATTGCTCCCAAAGGAATAATACACATCCTTCATAAGCTAAAATTAGATTATTGGCAAAGGTGAAGGTCAGATCACAAAAGGTCACTATGCGCAGCAAATTTCGAAAGTCATGCGACACATGTTTTATGGATTCTTTTACACGTACAATTCAATATGTATAGTCATTTTACCATCTGACCTCAGTTAACTCTATTTATAACGGGGGGGGGGGGGGCAGATTCCGCCCCCGTCATGTTTTTCGCAGATATCTCCAGAACGGCTGGGAGCAGGTCCATGACATTTTGGGACTTTTCCCTAAATAGATTTTCAAATTCAGTGTCGACATTTTGAGTTCTTAACCTGAACAGAGGCGGTTCTAGGACAAGTTTTAGGAGGATTCAGCGGCGACATTTGGCGAAAATACGGAAATGCGATCTTCACGGTTTCTTCCTAACTACCTCAATTATAAAGGAGTTACATCGGCTTACCGTGATTTAAGCAAGCGCAAATTAGTTGATGTTAATGAAATATCATAAACATTTCATGGCAAAGGCGGTTTCAGGGGCTTGAAAAGGGGAGGTTTCTAGGAAGTATTCAATGCTAGGCGGGAAGCCAATAGAGCAATGTAAGGGGCATTTATAGCTATCAAGATGTAAAAGATAGATTCTCCTTCCATGATTTGCATAATTTATTACATATAGAGTTGCAGGGGCGTGTTTAGGCACCTGAAAAGGGGGGGTGACTGGCATGGCAATGACGATATTCCAGCGATTACGACGCAATAGACGGTTATCGTATAATCATATATGCACATATGAGGACAGGAGAGGAAATTACGTCATTTTTTTGCAGAGGCGCGCTCAGGAATGGAAGAAAGGGGGTCATATTATTGAAAGGAAACAAATATGCATGGGCCTACAATGACATAACATACTGCAGTTTTCGGATGAAACATGCACCACAGGGTACTCTACGAAAGATTATAAGATATTAGGAGAGTCCAGGAAGGGTAAAAAGGGTGGTAAGTAATGTGAATTGAAGTTGAAAGTGAAATAGTCACCCTTGACTAGTTGGTATCATATTAGCGGATAATATACCTATCAAAAGGTCTTGGGCCTCCCCAGTTGTGATGCTGGATACGCCTATGATGAAGTACAACATGCAAAAAGGAACTATTTACAATCAGTAACGTATTTATAGTGCTGGGTAGCAAATTACCTAAGGTTAATATTTTGCCCTATTTGACCTTCCTTTTTCACTAACCTGGTACCGCCTATGAAAAAATATGTTTTGAACTGTGTTTCTAATATCATAATAACACACGATTACACTTATCAAGAAAACAATATAAAAAATGGCTTGATTACGGATTTACTTCACCCCATATTGAGTGACCTGCACACGCCTATCATTTTTGAATTTGCAAAAGCCACTGCCATCTATCAATTTCCAATATAAGCTCTTTCAATTCCGACCGGTTGCAATAAAATCGGTTGATAAACATGACAGCTGTGTTAGATCACAAATACCTCTAAAATTTGTAGTTCTCGCCCCCCTGTTGCCCCCCTATGACAAAATTCGGATTTTTTTTTTTTTTGACATGTAGATAGATTGTGCTGAGGGGAATCAAACACGGTTTGATTTTTTGAAAATTGGACGGGTGAATCTCGAGATCTCGGGGGGGGGGGGGGGGGGGCGAATCCGCCCCCCCCCCCCTGTTACAAATAGGGGTTGCCAGGAGCCTGTTACAAATAGGGTTAAGTGAAGCTGGGCTCAAGATCAGGTCAAGTTCAGGTCATTGATATGGTCAAAATTTGAAATTGATAAATATCAATAAGAAAGGCACGTTTCTAGACCAGTTTTTTCTCAGAAATACAGTTTTTTGTTTTATTGTATTTCTATTTATCATTTATTTGTCTGTGTAAAAATAGTCAATTACAGCCAAAAACACAATTTCAAAATACTTCGTCAGAGTTACTCGTACGTCATATTACGCATTACGTCATATTTACAAATTGCTTTTTTTGTTTTTTATTGACCAGATACAGACAAATAAATGGCGCCACTGTATTTCTGAGACAAAACTGGTCTTTTACCTTTTTTTTTGCACATGCACATGCTTTTTTATTTAGATTTATAAATTTAAAATTTGGACCTTCAGTGACCTGAACTTGACCTGAACTTGGCATTAACTTCACATAAATGAAGTTAGGTGGTAAAATGACTATCACCATCGATTTATACGTGTAAAAAATAACCCATAAAACACATGTCGCATGACTTTCGTAGTTATTTTGCGCATAGTGACCTTATGTGACCTGGCCTTGAACTTGACCTTTCTCAACAATCTCACTTTAGCTGATGCGGGATGTTTATTATACCTTTGAGAGCACTTTGGGTGATCATGGTCGCAATCGAAGGCTTTTGATGGAAAGTACGGCCCATACACCAAATACCTCGATTTTGACCAATGACCTGACCGTGACCTGACATGTGACCTGAATTTGACATTTTTGAAGTATGCTTTATATGCGTCTCATTGCAAACTTTCCAATGCCGCCTGGCGCGTCTTGCTGCGATCATTGGTTCGAAAGATAACCATGGGCGATAAACACCCCCCCCCCCCCCCACGTCAATGGCGTTCGGCTGAGACCCTATAGGGTCTCAGCCGAACCGAGCTCAGAGACCGAGCTCAGAGACCCTATAGGGACTATAGTCTAGGGCTTAATACACTAGCGAGATCATTACAATGAGCACCTTGACGCGTTTTCGAAAGTTTGCTCATTTCAGCACGGCGGGCGTGGCACTGATGACGTTGACGGAACTTTATTTTAAACTTTTGCTGCTGTCGTCACTGCGGTCCATGGTCCATGGTCCATGGCCCACGGTCCACGGTCCATGAACCATGGTCCATGGCCCATGGCCCATGGTCCATGGTCCACGGTCCATGGTCCATGGTCCACGGTCCATGGTCCATGGTCCATGGTCCATGGTCCATGGTCCATGGTCCATGGTCCACGGTCCACGGTCCATGGTCCATGGTCCATGGTCCATGGTCCATGGCCCATGGTCCATGGTCCATGGTCCATGGTCCATGATACTGCGTACAGAGTAGCAAAATAGCAATGCGACATTTCTAGGCTGTCCAGCACTACTCTCAGCTAATCGGATCGAGGGTGTCTTTTCAGATGTGCACCGTGTTTCTAATCAACATCATCCGCGTTTTGGTGACCAAGCTGCGAGCCCAGCACGCCAACGAGCCCAGCCAATACAGGTGAGCCCAGCACGCCAACGAGCCCAGCCAATACAGGTGGGCCAGCTGCGAAACTGGCATAGGCGTAGGAACAGGGGGCCCTCATTTTTCGGCCATTTTTGGGGGCTAAAATAATTATTCATGCTTCGTGAGACAAGATTTTGATGGCAAAAGGTTCGCCAAGACGAGAACAGCCCAAATCTGCAAATAAATCTTCCTTAGGGGGTTGGGGTACTCTTAAAACGAGATCACAGTTACCCCACTCCCCCCCCCCCACACACACACACTTTTCGTGGCGTTCCTACGTTCCTGGCCACTGCCGTCGACCACGTGCGACGTCCACCGCGGCACTGGCTGCTGATTGCTTCAAAATCGAACGTTCACATGCAAGTAAAACGGTCATGTCTGCCAGTCTCTTTTTACGTTTTTGGTGGTGTCTGAACTGGTCTCGTGTTGCTCGCTTGAGTCGCTGCTCACATGGAGACAGGTGGTGCACAAGAGAGGTCTCAGTATTTTCTTAACATGAGCAGTGAAGAGGGGTATGCCACTAACACGCAGTGGAGAGGGGGAGGGGGGCACTTTAGTGCTCCCCCTAAGATCTCAGAAAGTATGAAAGCTATAATAATGAAACTTTGAGAGTAGGTAGGTGCTATGATTATCTACATTTTGTTTAAAAAAATTGACCTTCGGTCAACATCTTCAAGGTCAAACGAGGTCACGAAGATCAAATCTGGCCAAATGTCATTTTTTTGGGAATTTGACCTCTGTGACGTCACAGGTAACCAGCAATGTGTGCAAAGTTGTTTCCAGGGATGAACATTGACATTGTCTACCGAATGGCTCTTGAATAATCCGGATCCGACCGTTGGTTCCGAAGATAACGATTTGCCGACCGCGATTCTGTCCGCCATCTTGGACTACAAATCCATATAACTCAAAAAGTTATCGACCGATTTTGATTTTGTTTACGTCAAACGATCCGCTATTGATTTGGTGTTAATGTCAAAACACCGCTTTCCTCCGCTTCGTTTTCGAAATATTCACGAAAAACATGTGAGGGCACCAAAGTGACTGCGCGTGTTAACCCGCGCGGCGCTGGGGGGTAAATTTTACCCCCCCTCCCTGATTTACTCAATAACTTGAAAACTATGAAAGACATCACAGTGAAACTTATGGTACCTTATGGTGCATCAATTCTACGTCTTCTTCCAAACTTTTGTTGAAATTCGTGAAAATTTTGGGAAGATAATGACGTTTTAGTGACGTCATGTCATGTCATTTTTGGTGAAAAAACGTTAAATGTTTGAAAAATCGTAGAGCATAGCATGTTATTGCAACTCGCAAATACAAGGCGTCAAAAGACAGAGAATAACATTGTCTTTCAAATGGATATCTCGGATTTTCAACATTTTGGGTTTTTGACCCCCAAAAATGCAAAAAACTCATTTTTTGGAAGAATTTCCACAAAAGTAAAAAAAAAAGATTAAAAAAACTCCAAGAAATAATAGAGAACCGAGTATGAAGGATGCTGAAACCAAATTTCAAAGCAATATCTTTATTTTTGACTGACTTATAGCTCTCGAAGTATAAGTAACTCATGACGTCATTTTTTAATTTGCGTTTTTTGGCTTTTACTGACCAGATACAGACAAATACATGCCACCACTGCATTTCTAAGACAAATCTAGTCTAGAAACATGCAATGTTTATTTAGATTAATTAATTACAAATATTGTCCTTATTATGACCTGACCTTGACCTGAGAACCATTATATGGGGTCGGGCTGTAAAAAAGGCTGCTTCTATCGAATTATACGTGTAAAATAACCCATACAACATGTGTCGCATGGCTTTCGTAGACCTGTGACCTTTTGTGACCTGATCTTGACCTTGACCTTTGCTTACAATTTCACTTTTACTTATGCAGGAGATGCATTGTACAGTTGGGAGCACTTTGTGAGATAATAGCTGCAATATAAGGCTTTGGATGGAAAGTATAGCCCAAAAACCCAAATACTTACATTTTAACACTTGACCTGACCGTGACCTGACATGTGACCTTATTTTAAGAATTTCGGGTACGCGTTAGATTCTTCTCACTGAGAGCTTTGGATCGCCGCTTTGCGCGTTTCGCTGCGGTTATTGGTTCGGAAGATACGAGGGGGGGGGGGTAAAATTTACCCCCCAGCGCCGGGCGTTCGGATGGAGATCCCAGCGCCGCGCGGGTTAACACGCGCCCTGGAGGGGGGGCGAAATCCGCCCACCCCTCTGGTTTTTCGAGGATAGCGCAAAAACGGCGGAGCGCAGAGCCGCCGTTTTTGGTATACCTGTTTATAAATGAACTTCCCGCATTATGTAAAATTCTTGGCCTCAGGTCACCTCAGGTCAGGTCATCAGACCAGGTCACGTGATGACCTCAACTCCAAAACGTTTGCAGTAGTACCACAGCCACAGTTTTACGCCGATAGGTTTCAATCTTGCAGGACTTCATAAGGCCATAGATACCAACAATTTGTGCATCTCGGATTTCTAATATCGGTGACCTAAGGTCAGGTCAATTTTGTGACCGCCAACACGGTTATATCCATAACTATCGACATAATGAAGATAGATAAGAGAAAATGGTACTAATATATTTGTCTCGTCGAGACACGTCTCCGAATATGCAACATGACCAACTTGGGTGACCACTTGACCTTGACCTGAGGTCAAATTTTTCAGTTGACCTAACCCGGTCACCATGAATATGATTCGAAGCGCCTTGACAAGACACACGCGATGGCGTAAATATTATTGCTTTATCTTTATTAGGTAAAAGGTTATTTAGGGAAAACAGTTTTGAAAACAAAATCACCTTTTTTACATTCGATGACCTCTGGAGCCTAAACTATTGACCTGAGCTCAAATCTGAGGACACCTAAGTCGATTGCATTTTTCAATGACTTTCGATTGCTTTTTCCGTTTGCTGCTAACTATCATAGTTCCAGAGGTATTTGGGGGTGTTCGAACCGAAGTCTTGAAAACTTGAAAATCTGACCCTTGATGACCTCTGGTGACCTCAATATTTACCTGAACAAAAAAAAACGAAATACTTTCGAAAGAGCTTGTCTCGAGCTATCTAACGTCGTTTCCCGCTTGTCGCTACGTTGCGTGGTTTTCGAGATCATAGGGGGGGGGCCGAAATCCGCCCCCCCCTCCAGGGCGTGTAATTATCAGAGGCCCTCCAGGGCGCGTGTTAACCAGCACCGTGCTGGGGGGGGGGGCGTTTAGACCCCCCCCCCCCCCCCCTAAGGTTTTTCGAGAATAGCGAAAAAGCGGCGGCGCGCAGCGCCGCCGATTTTGGCACAGCTGTTCCGGCATCAATTGCGCACATTATGTTAAAACAATACCTCCGGTCATCTCAGGTCAGGTCACCAGACCAGGTCACGTGACCCACCTCCAAAAATGTTTCCGGTCGCACCACAGCCACAGTTTTTGGCCGATCGATTTCGTACTTACAGGATTTCATCAGAGCAATAGTACCTGCAATACGTGTATCTCTGATTTGTATTATCGGTGACCTAAGGTCGGGTCAATTTCGTGGCCTCCCCATTACAAGTCAATGGGGAAATAATCAAATGCTTCCTTTTCTGAGGATACGATTTATATCAGCCCAATTCCTTCTGGATCATGTCATCATAGGCAATTCTTGAAGTTCCAGGTTAATTTTTAGTTCAATGACCCCTAGAGGGTCAGATGAGGTCACCCGAGGTCACCAAAAAAAATGCCAATAATTATCGATAAAATCAAGTAGAGAAGTGAAACTGGCGCCAATGTGTTTGTCTCGTCGAGGAACGTCTCTCAATATCAAACATTACCTAATTGGGTTACCATTTGACCTTGACCAGATGTCAATTTTTTTGGCTGATCTAACCTGGCCGTCATGCATATGATACAAAGCGCCTTTACGAGACAAACACGATGGCGTCAACATTATTTCCCTATCTTTGTTAGGTAAAAAGATATTTGTGAAAACTGTTTTGTTTTTTAATTTAAAGTTCAACGCACACCTAGCCCAACATGCACTTGCGGACACAAACAAGAAGACACTGCTCACTACATACTCTGGTGCCCCCTATACACAAACAACAGGTTACACCTCTTCAACGCAGCGCGAACAATTATTCCAAATTTTGATAACCTTTCTTATAAATGTCAGCTCAACGCACTTTTATTCGGCTACACCCTCAATGAAAATCAAGGAATACTCATCGCAAACCACCTACAAGCATTCATAGCACACACTCAACCATTTAACACCCTACAGTAACACAAACACTTCACAAACGCTAGCCCGAATGTTGCCGCCCGTGGTCTGGCCGCCTGGTACCTGCATTTCCCCTGGCTGCTCGGTGGGCTGTTGGCGGGGCCGGCGTTACCTGTTTCTTGGTTTCGTTTTATTTTGTTCCATTTAATTATGTTGGAGAGGCGCTTTAACCCGCGCGGCGCTGGGGTCTCCATCCGAACGTGCGGTGCTGGGGGGTAAATTTTACCCCCCTCGTATCTTCCGAACCAATAATCGCAGCGAGACGCGCAAGGCGGCGATCGAAAGCTCTCAGTGAGAAGAATCTAACGCATGCCCGAAATTATTAACATAAGGTCACATGTCAGGTCACGGTCAGGTCAAGTGTCAAAATTTCAGTATTTGGGTTTTTGGGCTATACTTTCCATCCAAAGCCTTGTATTGCAACCATTATCTCACAAAGTGCTCCCAAATGTATAATGCATCTCCCGCATAAGTAAAAGTGAAATTTTAAGCAAAGGTCAAGGTCAAGGTCAGGTCACAAAAGGGCAAAGGTCTACGAAAGCCATGCGACACATGGTGTATGGGTTATTTTACACGTATAATTCGATATAAGCAGCCATTTTCACAGCCTGACACCATATAATCGCCCTCAGGTCAAGGTCAGGTCACAAATAAGGTCAAAATTTGAAATTGATTAATCTAAATAAACATTGCATGTTTCTAGACTAGTTTTGTCTTCGAAATACAGTAGTGGCATTTATTTGTCTGTATCTGGTCAGTAAAAGCCAAAAAAACACAATTTAAAAAATGACGTCATGAGTTACTTATTCTTAGAGAGCCATAAGTCAGTCAAAAATAAATAAATTGCTTTGAAATTTGGTATGAGCATCGTTCATACTCGGCTCTCTAATATACCTTCCGGTTTTTTGCAAATTTTCAAACAGAAAACTTTTGTGGAAATTCTTCCCCAAAAATAAGTTTTTTGCATTTTTTGGAGTCAAAAACTCAAAATTTCGAAAATCTGAGATAGCCATGTTAAAGACAATGTTATTTGCTTTCTTTTGACGCTTTTTTTTGCAATTTGCATCAACACGCTATTTTCTACGATTTTTCAAACATTTAACGTTTTTTCACCAAAAATGACATGACACGACGTCACTAAAACGTCTTTATCTCCTCAACATTTTCACGAATTTCAACAAAATTATAACACAAGATGTAGAATTGATGCACCATAAGGTATCGTAAGTTTCACTTCGATATCTGTCATAGTTTTCAAGTTATGGAGAAAATCCGGGAGGGGGGGTAAAATTTACCCCCAGCGCCGCGCGGGTTATCTTAAGCTTGTGCTTTTGCGCCGATCCGCAATTGTCTGTTAATTTATATATTTTTGTTTAAAAAAATCAACTGAAACTGAAACTGAAACAGCTAAAAAAATAGCCTGTTTGACATTTGATGAGCTCTGGAGCCTAAAATATTCACCTGAGCTCAAATATGAGTACACTTCGCAAATTGCATTTTTCCATAGTTTTCCATTGCTCTTTTCCGTTTGTTCGACCCTATCACAATTCCTGTGCTATCTGGGAATTTCTGGAGCGAAGTCCTAAAACTTTAAAATCTGACCCTTGATGACCTCTGGTGACCTCAATATTGACCTGATAAAAAAATGCCTGAAATAGTTTCACGATTCATTCTGCCGAGCTTTCGACCAGTGTCTTTGGCTTTTGTCTACGTCCCATTGAAACCGAGTTAGAAGGGGGAGGGGGCGTCGAAACGCCCCCCCCCCCCCCCCGGCACGGCGAAGGTGGCACCGAGCACCGGCGAGGCGCGGGTTAAAGGAAATAGTTCACCTTTAACATTAGTTTTAAACTGAGATAACAGTTTTGTAGCCTGTGTTGGGAAACCCCTATCTGCAAGTTTTCTTGACTGAAAAGACTCCAGCCGAATATATTTGATTTTTTGGCGAAGAAATGCGGTGCTGGCGAAAGAATGTGGTGCTGGATCTAGCCCGAGCAGAGGCTATACCATCGCCAATCAGCTTACAGCTGGTGCTAGCAAGTGAACCGCTGGCCGCTGGTTGGCACATCTCCAATGCGAGTCTATCCTTAACCCGCGAGTTACTGGGGTATATTTCATAACGCGACTTACTGGGGGGGGGCTACCCCCCCCCCCCCCTCGGATCTCCGGAACTACTGTTCCGAATGTAAAAATTCAAACGGCATTAGATAACCCTGGAAAATTTATCGAGGGAAACATAATATTGTTGACCTCGGGGTCACTGATGACGTCAAAGATCAGGTCAAGTACAAAATGTTTGACCGTGTCAAAAGGTCTCGATGGATGGAATTGTCGCGCAAAATTGCGATATTAAACAATAAGCTGTCAATAAATCGGTATGATTCGTGTATCTGACACTTCTAAGTACCTTTCTAAGCTGTTTATGACCTTGGGTCAGGTCAAGGTCATCTGAGGTCACGAGGTCAAACTGCAGATTACGGTCATTAGGCGTTGCAACACATGTTTATGTTTTTTATCGTCTAAAACGCGTAAAATGACCTTAGAACATTGTTTGTTCCATATAAATAGAAGTAAAAAGCAAAAATGGAAATGCGTTTTTTATGCATAGTAATGCTGTGAGAGGTGGTCGATTTTTGTCATTTAAAAGTCATAACTCAGTCATTTTTGAAGATATCGACTTCAAATTTGGTACACATATTCACCGCACACGTATCGATCAATATATTCCGTTTTTTTGATAATTCTATTTTTTTCTTGAAAATTTGGTAAAAACAAAAAAAATATATTTGGATTTCTCAAAATTTGTAATTGAAAAAAATCAAAAATCCGAGATAGCAGTTTGATAGCCCGGTCTATTTTCAGTAATTTGATTCAAGACAATTGGGTTTATCTTAAACATCGTACCTTTGACAGTGTTTTCCGCAAACCATTATTTTGCAACCAAAACCGAAGAACATGACGTCACTCTGACGTCATTCCCAGTTGACCTATCGTAATCACATATTTGTCCTTTCGTCAACATGTGTATAATTGATGTGAGAGAAAGAACTGCAAGTTTGGTGACGAGACCAGTGTTAGTTTAAAAGTTATTGCAAAATAACGGGAGGGGGGGGGGCAAAAAACAGCCCCCCAGTAACTCGCGGGTTAAGCGACTACTTTCGAATCTGATTGGCTGAACCATTTTTATAATTCGCGTGACGTCAGGACTCTGACTCAGAGAGTATGCATACAGTTCTAAGAAACAATAATAATTTACGGCCTTCTGTCCTGAATCGGCGCGATATAGGGCAATTTTTGACAATATAAAGATAAATTGTATTACAAAATATAATCAAATCGTGTTTGGGAAACATTTTCCAAGGTGAACTATTTCCTTTAACAGCTCCGTTTCAAATTTCGGCTCTAAAATAAGAGGCCGAAAATTTCGTTTCAAATCCAGGTCTCCTCTTATCTGTGGTTTATATAATTCGAATTATGTATATGTGAGATATAGCCCGAATAAAATTTAAGCTTTGGGCGACATTAAAGAGATGCCTGAGGCTATAATTCGAAAACCGTTCCACCGACGGGGCTTACAATTTTACAGCGTGAATTTGCGGCCCAGATGACCCCGACACCTAGTTCAATCGAAATACGAGAAGTAGGATGTTATGGTTTGGTCGATCTGACGTGGGCTGCCCCGGGTGGCCTCTGGTCACGTGACCTTGAGGTCACAGAGCGACTACATGGCTGTTGTTATATATTATTGAAAGCAGGTCGACGAGATAGGCATAATGCCGTTTATTTGAGCTCTCTAGCACAATTACATGCAAAGTTATTATCAAAGACGTGCTGTACGGGTGACCATGATTTGTCAAAATACACAAATATAAATAAAATATTTAGAGAAAAAAAAAACTATCACAATTTTTTAAGCATCGAAGGCTTACGTATATATGTCGATTCTGGCAAGGAACAAATTCCGAATTTTAAATGGCCACATTATAAAATCACGTGATTTAACCTGAGATCACGCGTTGCAATTCAAAAATTTATAATTTTCAAAAAATGATTATATCATGATTATCTATTGTTACTGATGATTCTGATGATATATAGCATTATATGACTATGACTCGCATATATGACATATGACATATGACTCGCATGATTTAGATGGAGATATTGCCTGCTGAAAATTATAATTTTGCTTGACATTACAAAGTTGCCCGAGGCTGTAACTCGAAAACCATTTGACGGACGTGGCTGGAAAGTTCACAGCGTGAATCTACAGCCCAGATAACCCACACCACGTAGTTTAATCGAAATATGAGATGTAGGGTGTTATTTTGAGGTATTTTGGTCGATCTGTCATGGAATGCCCTAATCCCCCCCCCCTCCCTCCAACGAAAAATCGGTAGGCAAACGCGTGTTTTTGCACCCGACCCCAAAACGTTCCGGGAGGTTGTGATTTTTGCTCCGGGAAGGCGTGATTTACCCCTCTCCCCCGCTCAACGACTCTTTCGTGCTGACGACCAAACACCCCCCCCCCCCCCCGCTCAACGACTTTTCGCACTGACGACCCGACGCCTGGTCAATATGACTGGCGGGTCAATATTGTCATTCTCCTGAGGACCTTTCACAATAGCAGTAGATCAGAAACCAATAAAGCTAGCAGGCTCCCAAGTTTATCCAGCATTAACTTGTCCGCCCCTGTAGCTCAGACGGGAGAACGCTGGGCTTCAGACCTCACTCAGTGTGGCAGGCTGGATTCGAGTCGCTTCGGCACTCGCTATTTGTCCCTGACTAGGATGGCCTGCGGCTGGTGGTAGCGGTCGCACTCGTCGAACGCGCACAGGTCAGGTGACGCCAGAAGGCATGCCGGGACCTTGTCCAAGTATGTTGGGGTACGCAAAACTTTCGCTTCTAAATTCTGCCGGTTACCAGGAATTGCGAGGTCTGATGGTTGGGTCAGGGCCTGTGCAACAAGCTCTGCTTAGCGCGAAACCTGTTCTCGAAAATGTGTTCACGCAAATGATTCGAACTTAATTGATAAAAAGTATTTCAAACTGAAACGAAAATGTCGAGGATTTCTTTTATGATACTTCAAATTCAGTGACGTCACAATTTACGAGTTTGATGAAAACTAAGTTAAAGGTAAAATAAGCCGTAAAAGTCTAGGCATTGTACAAACTCAAAGAATACCACAACGCTTTTGCTTCACAACATTTCTTGGATTTTCAAAACGTTTGTGACAAACAGTATCCACGTCCCAACTGAGTGCGTGGATTTGCCCACCTTCGGCTGAGACGCCAGTCAACGGCGAGTTGAATCAATAGCATATGGCGCGTTAATTGCAGGGAAACGGTAATCTAACCACCGATCCATAAGAGTTAGAATTTAACAATAAGGTTACCATCAACTATATAGGATACTAATGAGATACCCATTACCATCAGCAACATATGGTCTGCAGGGCAGCGCCATGGATGTGTCGGGGGGGGGGGGCGGGGAGAGACAAACCAAAGGCAATGAATCCCAATCCCAAGGCTCAAGGCAATGACCAAGTCAAATCCCAAGGCAATGATCCCTATTTGAGATTAAAAAAAATCCAGCTATTTTCGTGGGTACCTCGCCAGAAATTTTCCCGAGTACCTTTCTAGAGGCTTTCTAGGAATAGGTTGTGGTTTTAGAAGTCTTTTCTGAAGTATCCCTTGAACAGCTTTCCCGGTTATTGTCGTATCGTATTGTCGAGGCGGTTCCAGGCTCTCCTGTTTTCCGGATTGTGTTACGAATGCGGTTTTGCGGCGCATACTTCCTTCGTGGTTTGCAATGCAATAATTGCGTCAAAAACAATTTCAATGCAATATGCATCATAGATACTGGGATTGTACATATTTTGGAGGCAGAGGCGCACTCAGGAAAAAAATTGGAGGCGATACCCACCCTCAAATTAGGTCTAACTTGAAATTAGTAAGATGATAAAAGCGTTACGCGCATCATATCATATCATATCATATATCATTATTTCGGAGCACATCCATAAAATGGGTGTTCAGTTTTCCACGTCAAATAACATAGATGTAAAAACATATCGCCCTCATTGAGACACTTTTTAAAAATAGCCAAAGTGGGTGAAGCCCTCACATTCAGCGGCAAATCATTCACCGCTCTGATGGCTCGGATGAAAAACGAGCGCCTGGCGAGCTCAGTGCGTGCGCGCGGCACCTCCAGCTGCCCGTCACTGGTAGCCCTGGTTGTGCGCGTGGATAGATCGGAGCGACTGATGATCCGTGAACAGAGCAGTTCGGGCGCGTTCTCGGCATGAGTGAGTTTATGCATAGCGTACAAGTCGCGTTCGATAACCATATAATTTATCGCACGCCAGCCAAGTTCACGCAGTGTGCCAGATACTCGCTCGCATGGTACCCCCATGTTTTTTTTCCTGGATCCGCCTATGCGCAATATATCAAATTTAACAAATTACATCATTTAAAGGGAGTGTGCCTACTATTTTGGAATGTCAAAAACATTTTTCATACGGTAAGTAGCTATTGGTTTGATTGTTGTATATGATGAAAATCACATCTGGAGCCCCTTTAGATGAATTTGTACTTATATTGCTTTTTTGCTTATTTTTTTCTTCAATATCTATAAAACGATCGCCACTATGGTGATGTTATGTAAAAATGTGCGCAAAAGACAATACAATTACGGTCACATCATGCAAGATAGAAAGACAAGTTTTGCACAGCACGTTCTTGCCACTGTGAACTTTATTATGTGCAAGTTTCGTAGCTCTAAATTGATATCTTCTTCAAAAAATGGCCATCGGCCATCATCGAAACGGCCATCATCGAAAAACATGATAGCCGTCCAGTTTCTGTTCGGCTGCTGCTATCAGCGTGCAGGAGCTGTTTTGTTCAATTGCTATTGACCGGCGCTAACAATATGCTAGCAGTTGAATCGATAGTTGCAGTGCTTCTAGTAGCGGAAGCCCTCTGGAGTCTACCCTATAACTTTTTGCTCCCAGCAAGTTCCTGGAGTCTTTGGAATATCTCAGCAACTAGGGCGAATCTCGAGAAACGAAGTCATGGGTCAATTCACAAAATTATGTTCTATAGACCAGTGTCAATAACCCCACATAAGCGATGTGAGCAGGCACACTCCCTTTAACCCTTTAATACCCACATGTGAAGTTCATGTCGTCCCAAACAATCACGAACAGCACATTTTTTTTTCTCTCCAGAAAATCCCCCATTTTACATTCCCTGAATACGCCTATGATTTGTTTTTTGTTTTTGTGTCTTCTGATACATTACAGACCAGTACATTTGAAGCTCAAAAACGTTTGGGGCATGACAATCGGTAGAGCCACATTGCCGCAATGACCTTTCAAAAACACCCAACATTTTCGGATTTTGTTCCCCATGTCCCTCCATTTTTGAACAAAACTCAAATTTCGGGGCCCAAAAACAGATCTTGTCATGACGAATCGAATGGCGTTTTCCCCATCGAAATCGACAAAGCGGTTCTCGAGATCTCTGGGGGGGGGGGCAGAATCTTCCCCCCGCAGGTTAACGTAATTCTAGCCGCCCGCAGGGAATAGGGTTAAGTCCGGGGCGCAATATTTGTTCGCCCTTGCCCCTCCCCGCTGTAGCGGCGCTCCTGATATTATGCTACGAAATACCTTGCGTAGCAGTTACGTTAGTGGAATATTTTTTTCGGTAGTACGCTACGAAATACTTAAATTACGCTACGGAACGATTTCGTGAACTACGTGTTACCAAAAAACATACCGTAGCGTTACGTAGGCCATCACTGCATATGAGGTTAGGAGAGGGAATGAAGTGATTTTGTTGCAGAGGCGCGCTCAGGAATGGAAGAAAGGGGGTCATATTATTGCAAGGAAACTAAGATGCATGGGCCCACAATGACATAACATACTGCAGTTTTCGGATGAAACACGCACAAGAGGGTTCTCTACGAACGATTATAAGGCGAGTCCATGTATAAAAAAAAATGGGGGGTAACCAATGTGAATTGAAGTTGTAAGTGAAATAGTCACTGTTGACTAGTTAGTATCATAATAGCGGAGAATATACCTATCAAAAGGTCTTGCGCCTCCCTAGTGTGGATCCTAGATACGCCTATGATGAAATACAACATGCAAAAAGGAACTATCTACGATCAGTAACTTATTTATATTGCTGGGTAGCAACTTGCCTGCGGTTAATATTTGCTATATTTTGCCTCCCTTTTTCACTAACCTGGCAACACCTATCGCGAAAAATGTCCTTTATAACTGTTTCGTCTAATGTCACAATAACGCACCATTTCATTTATAAAAAAAACTTAAAAAACGGTTTTATTACGCATATACTTCATCCCCATATTGAGTGACCTGCAAACGCCTATGATTTTTCAATTTGCAAAAGTCCCCACCATATATCAATCTCCAATTCAATCTCTATCGATCCCCATGAGATGCGTTAAAATCGGTTGATAAACATGACAGCTGTGTTGAAACACAAATACCTCTAAACTTGGTATTTTTTGCCCCCTGTTGCCCCCTATGATTTGTTTTTAGAAATGTAGAATCAAACGCCATTTTATTAAAGCAAATCGGACGGGTGGATCTGGGGCGGATTCCTGGGGGGGATCCGCCCCTCCCCCCCCCCCCCCCCTGTTACAAATAAGGGTAGCCAGGAGCCTGTTACAAATAGGATTAAAAGCGAAAGTAATAATACACAAAAACAGGTAAGGTGGCTCAATCATTGCAAGACTATAGCACCATTTCACAGTATGTATCCGACATTGGTGCTAAAAATACATCACGATTCGTCTGCACACCTTGCCTGGTGCTAAAAATACATCACGATTCGTCTGCACGCCTTGCGTAACTGAAGACCATTTCACAGTATGTATCCGACATAGGTGCTAAAAATACATCACGATTCGTCTGCACGCCTTGCGTAACTGAAGACGAAGCAGAGTGAAAGCATGGAAGTACGGGTCCCTCAGCCTCTCCATGCCGCGTTCTACAGCGGGCTGAACACCGAACACCAGACACTGTGTGTCAGTCCCGGGGTTCCCGGACACTGCGTGCTGGTCAGCCCTCAGACGGCTTGGCCCGCCCCCTGGTGCCGCCGCTCGGTCCACTGCCGCAGCACCTGCGGTTCCCAGTCGGCCTGCCGTCTGCTGGCCGAGCTGGTCACCAGCGCCGGCCGGTCGCAGGCGAACAGCACGTCCAGCGGTGGCGGCGGCCGGTCCGGCCGAGTCACGGTCCACTGGCAGGGCAGCAGACCGACCAGCGGCGGCCAGCGGCGACGCAGCTGCGTCAGCGCACCGCCGGCGTCCGGCTGCAGCCCGGCGTCGGCCGGCAGCTCGGCGGCGTCGCCCAGCAGCCGGCCCAGCTCCGGCGCAGCGTCCAGCCGCGCCAGGTCGAGCAGCAGCAGCCGGCCACTGACGCCAGGCTGCGGCAGCTCGACGCCCTCCAGCTGGGCGCGGCTTAGGTAGCGCGCCGTGTCCTCTGGCGCGGCGGCCGCCAGCTGGTGCTCCGGGAAGGCGGCCAGCTCGGTCAGGAGGGGGCTAAGGTCCGCCTCCGGCAGCGTCTGCTCATCCAGGAAGACGACGCGGCCGAGCGGCGCCAGCTGTCGTAACACTGCCAGCAACCGGCGGCCGCGCAGCCGCTCGTCTGCCGCTGCAGCCAGCTCGTCCCCGCCACGCAGCAGCGTGTAGCGCAGCCGGCAGTCGGGCGAGTCGCGCAGCTCGTCCGTCAGCTCCTCCAGCAGCTGCGCCAGCTGGAATGTGTGCTGCGCGGGCGTGACCAGGTGCAGACTGAGCGGTGAGCGGCAGTGCTGCAGCAGGCTGGACAGCTGGTGGCGGTAGTGGCTGCGCGCCTGGCTGCTGGAGAAGGACGGCAGCAGCAGCAGCACCGGCAGCGCGCCGCTCTCCGGAGCCGCGCCGCCCGTCAGAGCCTCCTCCAGCCGCCACAGCGTCGGCTGCTGCTGACCAACAAACGGCGTAAAGTGTCAACTCAGACAAACGGCGTCAAGTGTCAACTCAGACAACAGCTGATGGATAGTGAACGGAGTGTGCAACTTCATATACATTTTACGAGCCTATATCCCGATCCGTTAAAGATGAGGTGCCCTGGTAAGATGTTCTTGTCCATTGGTTCACTTTCTTCGCTGAAGTGCCGGAGATCAGCGTGTTACATGTTGTTTAGGTCATTTAGGTGTTGTTATATGGCCTTGTTTTAGGTTAACATCATTGCAGTTGGCAAGTTGGCAAGTTAGCAAGTTAGGTTAGCGCGCCGTGCCTGTGACATGAATGCCATGGGTTCAAGCCCAACACTGGCCCGGGTCTTTGCAGTACGTAAGACCGGCGTCGACAGACTCAAACAGCTGCTCTTCCGATAGTCAAACAGATACCTCATTGTGCTGTATGACGAACGTTGAAGTGACGTATCCCAGCGTGATGATTCCAGCGACGATGCCGACTGCTTGCCACGCCTTGACCTCCAACAAGCTGGTACAATACCGATGGACCACACTGCAACGCACACAGAATACATTGACAAATGCAGCAAATACACCAATACATGCACATACAAACATTGACAAATGCAGCAGATACACCAATACATGCACATACAAACTGTGAGACACCACTGGATGTCTCAAATATGGATGACAAGCGCAGACAAAACACGCCGGCTTTATCATCCACCCCTCAATCATCCAGTAACATATGGGCGGCTCATATGGGCGGTAACATATGGGCGGTAACATATGGGCGGCTCCTAGTGCCGGCTGGTCATATGTAACATATGGGCGACTCCTGGTGCCGGCTGGTCATATGTAACATATGGGCGGATCCTGGTGCCGGCTGGTCATATGTAACATATGGGCGGCTCCTAGTGCCGGCTGGTCATATGTAACATATGGGCGGCTCCTAGTGCCGGCTGGTCATATGTAACATATGGGCGGCTGGCTCCTAGTACCGGCTGGGTAGGCTGGGTGCCGCCTCATGATCTGCCGTGCAGGCGGCGGTCAGGGGCGTCTCCGCGGTTAGCCGGCGGTGACGGGCCTAGGGAGCCTCTCTAACGACGGCAGCGGCGGTCATGGGGAGGGTGGGGGGGGGGGGGGAGGGGCGGTCAACCGACACGGTCCCGCAGGATCGCTCCGGCCCCCAAAACTAGCAGGATTTTAACATTAACCCCATGGGATGGGAATGGAGGGCCAAACACCCAGCAGGCCCCACTAAAGATTGTGTGGCGACGCCAGCTTGGAAGCGAGTCATGCACTCCAAATTTGGAAAGTGAAAGCCTTGCCCACTATGAGACCATTTACGGCGTTGGTGCCCCTGTGATGGTAAGGGTGCCGTAGGTACTGAGTATACATACATGCCGTAGGTACTGAGTATACTGAATATACATGTAGAGTACGTGGCTGTTAACACGCGCAGTGGACCGCCACTAACGCGCGGTGGAGATGTTAGGTGGGGCACTTTAGTGCCCCACCTAACATCTCCAAAAGTATGAGAGCTAGGACGATCAAACTTACAGGGTAGGTAGGTGCTATAATGATCTACATTTACCGAAATTGTCGTGACCTTCAGTTAGTATCTTCAATGTAAAACGAGGTCACGAAGGTCAAATCTGGCTAAATGTCACAATTTTGGATATTTTACTTATGTGACGTCACAGGTCACCAAAAATGTATCCAAAGTTGTTTACAGGGATAACGATTGACATTGTCTACCAAATGGTTTAAATCATCCCGATCCAACCGTTGGTTCCGAAGATATCGCTTTGCCGACCTCGATTCTGGCCGCCATCTTGGACTGCAAATCCATATAACTCAAAAATGTTTTGACCGATTCTCTTTTTTGCGTCAAACGATCCGCTATGAGTTGGCGCTAATGTCGCGCAAATAAAACGTCGCCCTGCTTTGCTTCGTTTTCGAGCTATTTACGGAAAAAAAAAACATGTGTGTGGAGGGGGGGGGGGGGGGGGGCACAAAGGTGCCCCCTTCCCCCTCCACTGCGCGTGTTAATGCTCGTCTTCCAGTCCCAACTTAGGACACCGAAACACCACTCGGCCAGCGGACGTGGCGCCAACAGCGGACTTGGCGCCAACCGTTCGCACGGTCAGCGATATCCCCGGGATCGGTAGCACCGGATGCACCGTGCAAACGGACGTGGTTCTCACGGACATGTTCTCACCGTCAAGAGGGGACGACCGCATTTCTTATGGGATGCTAGGATTTAACGAGTCCCATCGCGCTACGAAGCGTTTAACATATTCTTTTGAAATAATGTTTAAAGAGTGATCCAGATGAGCCACAACATCCGTATATCAAATTGAAGCGCTCGGTGATGCAAATTAAATGCCTTCTAGAGTATAGCATGCATGGTGACCAGTGTTCGTCACGGGCCCACCAACCCCCAGCCCAGCCCGGCCCAGAACCATTAACACCAAGCCCAGGCCCGGATCAGGCCCAGTCAAATTCATAATATTGAGGCCCAGGCCCGGTCCGGCCCATTCAGATTAAGCATATAATTATTTTCACAAAATTTGTCATTATTATCCTTGCATATTTACTTGTATACTATAAATGTGAAACAATGAACCAACTATGCTAACCAAAAAAACAAAACACAGCCACTGCAACAGTGTGTTGCTGTGTAAGTGAACTGCGGGTTAAAATATTTGTGAGCTCTGACCTGAGCTTGTGCGACGCGCGCATTACTTCAAAATTGTCAGGCCCAGGCCCATCCAGAGCCCAGTGATTTCCTTAAAGTTGAGGCCCAGCCCAGGCCCAGCCCAGGCCCAGCCCAGGCCCAGCCCAGGCCCAGCCCAGGCCCAGCCCAGGCCCAGCCCAGGCCCAGCCCAGGCCCAGCCCAGGCCCAGCCCAGGCCCAGCCCAGGCCCAGCCCAGGCCCAGCCCAGGCCCAGCCCAGGCCCAGCCCAGGCCCAGCCCAGGCCCAGCCCAGGCCCAGCCCAGGCCCAGCCCAGGCCCAGCCCAGGCCCAGCCCAGGCCCAGCCCAGGCCCAGCCCAGGCCCAGCCCAGGCCCAGCCCAGGCCCAGCCCAGGCCCAGCCCAGGCCCAGCCCAGGCCCAGCCCAGGCCCAGCCCAGGCCCAGCCCAGGCCCAGCCCAGGCCCAGCCCAGGCCCAGCCCAGGCCCAGCCCAGGCCCAGCCCAGGCCCAGCCCAGGCCCAGCCCAGGCCCAGCCCAGGCCCAGCCCAGGCCCAGCCCAGGCCCAGCCCAGCTATAACATATGTAGGCCCCTGTGCTGCTCAAAACAATACCAGTTTATAATAATACCAGATAATAGTCCAATACCAGTTTTGACCGAGCAAGTTGTATCGCAAATGGCAAACGAGCCCCTGGAGTTAGTTTGGCTGCGTATCAGATAAAACATAAATGCCTAAATAGAACCAACATTTGACATAAGACATCACTGATCTTTCCGTCCGTCAGATCTTCTCTTACTGACCGTCGCCATTTGCCATCGTCAAATATTAACACGCGCCCTGGAGGGCCTCTGATAATTACACGTCCTGGAGGAGGAGGGGGGGGGGCGGATTTCGAACCCCCCTATGATCTCGAAAACCACACAACGTAGCGACAAGCAGAAAACGACGTTAGATAGCTCGAGACAAGTTGTTTCGAAAGTATTTCGTTCATTTTTTTCTTAGGTCAATACTGAGGTCACCAGAGGTCATCAAGTGTCAGATTTTCAAGTTTCCAAGACTTCGCTTCGAACACCCACACATATCTCGGGAACTATGGTAGTTAGTAGCAAACGAAGAAAAGAAAAACAGAAAGCCCTTGAAAAATGCAATCGGCGTAGGTATCCTCAGATTTGAGCTCAGGTCAATAGTTTAGGCTCCAGAGCAGGCGCGTAACAACCACTGTGGTCACTTGGGATCAGTCCCCAGTAACATTTTCGGATTTTAACATTACGCCCAGGGGCATTGCATGGGAAGAATCGACTTCAAAGTGCCTCTGTCCCCACCTACTTTCGGAAGGTGGTTACGCCTATGCTCCAGAGGTCATCAAATGTAAAAAGGTGATTTCTTTTCTTTCAAAACTGTTTTTCGCAAATAACTTTTTACCAAACAAAGATAAAGCAATAGTTTTTTTACGCCTTCGTGTTTGTCTCGTCAAGGCGCTTCGAATCATACTCGTGGCGACTGGGTTAGGTCAACTGATAAATTTGACATCAGTTCAAGGTCAAGTGGTGACCCAAGTTGGTCATGTTGCATATTGGGAGACGTGTCTCGACGAGACAAACACATTGGTACTATTTTATTTTCTCTATCTTCATTATGTCGATAGTTATTGACAAAACAGTTATGACGGTCACGAAATTGACCTGACCTTAGGTCACCGATATTAGAAATCCGAGATAAACAAATTGTTCATATCTATGACTTTATGAAATCCTGCAAGATTGAAACCGATCGGCCTAAAACTGTGGCTGTGTAACTACTGCAAACGTTTTGGAGTTGAGGTCATCACGTGACCTGGCCTGGTGACCTAACCTGAGATGACCCGAGGTCAAGAATTTCACATAATGTGAGAAGTTCATTGCTGAACAGGTGTCCTAAAAACGGCGGCGCTGCGCGCAATTGTTTTTGCGCTATCCTTGAAAAACCGGAGGGGAGGGGGGGGGGGGCGGATTTCGACCCCCCCCCCCCCTCCAAGGCCAGTGTTAATTGATATGATCCAAATTGAACACAGAAGTTTGAACAGGAAATTGAAGTCATCCACAATCCTCCAAACAGGCTGCGACTGCGAGTCTGAATGGGAAAGAAGAACACACTAGCAGGGACTCGAATTTAGCACATATGGGGGAGGGCCGCGTTACTCGCAGATGCTCAGGGCTCAGGGTAGATAGACACGATGCTCAGGGTAGATAGACACGATGATCAGGGTAGATAGACACGATGCTCAGGGTAGATAGACACGATGCTCAGGGTAGATAGACACGATGCTCATGGTAGATAGACACGATGCTCAGAGCTCAGGGTAGATAGACACGATGCTCAGGGTTCAGGGTAGATAGACACGATGCTCAGGGCTCAGGGTAGATAGACACGATGCTCAGGGCTCAGGGTAGATAGACACGATGCTCAGGGCTCAGGGTAGATAGACACGATGCTCAGGGCTCAGGGTAGATAGACACGATGCTCAGGGCTCAGGGTAGATAGACACGATGCTCAGGGCTCAGGGTAGATAGACACGATGCTCAGGGCTCAGGGTAGATAGGCACGATGCTCAGGGCTCAGGGTAGATAGACACGATGCTCAGGGCTCAGGGTAGATAGCCACGATGCTCAGGGCTCAGGATAGATAGACACGATGCTCAGGGCTCAGGGTAGATAGACACGATGCTCAGGGCTTAGGGTAGATAGACACGATGCTCAGGGCTCAGGGTAGACTCAGGTAGACACGATGCTCAGGGCTCAGGGTAGATAGACACGATGCTCAGGGCTCAGGGTAGACTCAGGTAGACACGATGCTCAGGGATCAGGGTAGATAGACACGATGCTCAGGGCTCAGGATAGATAGACACGATGCTCAGGGATCAGGATAGATAGACACGATGCTCAGGGCTCAGGGTAGACTCAGGTAGACACGATGCTCAGGGCTCAGGGTAGACTCAGGTAGACACGATGCTCAGGGATCAGGGTAGATAGACACGATGCTCAGGGATCAGGATAGATAGACACGATGCTCAGGGCTCAGGGTAGACTCAGGTAGACACGATTCTCAGGGTAGATAAGATGCTGTAAGCAGCGTCGTCAAATGGGTTTTAGCTATGTCTATATACATGTCTCTGTTGTATGGATATTGATCTGAAACGTTCCGTACAGTGTGAACCAATTATTGTACTGCTATGGCGTGGCATATTCTCGTTAAAGTTATGCCATTTTCTGTAAGGACATTGCCAGGTTTGTCATTACTGTAAACATTCGCAAATCCTCATCCAAACAAGTTGTTACAAATTTGTAAGATGCCTCGTCCCCATAACATGTTAGATGTACCATAGAGGGAGCATCTTCGTTTCCCAAATCATATGGGTCCCCCTTACGCTGAAGAGGTACTAAATCCGGCCTGATGTTTAAATCATCTATGTAAGATGCGATGAATTGTCGGTGTTTACAGTGGCGGATCCAGGGGGGCGTAGGGGTTGAAGCCCCCTGCCTTAGAAAACGGCGCCCTCGGGCACCGCGGCGTCGAAGGCTCCGCGACGCCGTTCTTGCAAAGGATTTGCCGGCGCCGAAGGCGCCTTAGCGTTCTCGGCAGGCCGCCAGGGCGCCCTTGTGTCTACCAACAGCGTCGCAGCACTCTTGAAAGGCATCCTGGCACCCTCAGAAGACAGCTTGCCACCCTCACAACGCATTATGCCGCCCTCAAAAGGTACATCCCCGCCCTCGGAAGGCATTATGCTGCCCTTGGAAGGCATCATGCCGCCCTCGGAAGGCATCATGCCGCTCTCGGAAAGCATCGTGTCGCCATCGGAAGACATTTTGCCGCCATCGGAGTGCATTATGCCGCCCTCGGAGTGCATTATGCCGCCATCGGAGTGCATTATGCCACCCTTAGAGCGCAATATTCCGCCCTCGGAAGGCATCCTGCCGCCCTCGGAGCGCATTATGCCGCTCTTGGAAGACATCATGCCGCCCTCGGAAGACATCTTGCCGCCCTCGGAAGGCATGCTGCCGCCCTCAGATCGCATTATGCCGCCCTCAGAAGGCATCATGCCCTCCTCAGAGTCCAGAGAGCATTATGCCGCCCTCGGAAAGCATCATGCCGCCCTCGGAAAACATCTTACCGCCCTCGGAAGGCATTTTGCCGCCCTCGAAGTGCATTATGTCGACCTCGGAAGATGCCTTGTGGCCCTCGGAAGGCATCCTACCGCCCTCAGAGCACAATATGCTGCCCTCAGAGTGCAATATGCCGCCCTCGGAAGGCATCCTGCTGCCCTCAGACCGCATTATGCTGCTCTTGGAAGACATCATGCCGCCTTCGGAGACATATTGCCGCCCTCGGAAGGCATCTTGCCGCCCTAAGAGCGTATTATGCCGCCCTTGGAAAGCATCATGTCGACATCGGAAAACATTTTGCCGCCCTCGGAAGACATTTTGCCGCCCTGAGAGTGCATTATGCCGCCTTCCGAGTTCGGAAGACGTCTTGCCACCCTCGAAAGGCATCTTGCTACCCTCGGAAGGTATCATACCGCCCCCGAATGGCACCTTGCCGGCCCGAAAGCGATGCGGTGTCCCGGCGCACTCAGAATGATGACACCCTGACGCCTTCAGCTTCCCTCCGACGGCGACCTGACACCCGTGACCTTCGAAACCAATCATTTGCTTTTGCCCTCCTCCCCCACTCCCGATAGCGCCCTGGGTGGCACCTACGAAGAGGCCTGGACCCCCATGAAATAACCGTGACACTGTTTTTAATATGCCTGGCGAGGCGTTGAAGGTGCTGACGTATTGTACCTTTCACACTCGGGGCGCCTAAAAATAGCTTGGACGAATGTCCAATGTCCATGATGTCCACAGCTCCACAGAAACGTTTTCAGCGTCGGTCACCGATTTTTACGCGATTTGATCCTAAGGACTAACGTCAAAACGAACCTCTTGCTTTAAAATATCGGGTCCATTTTGACCTTGCTGGTCTCCTTCAAGATCAAATTCAAGGTCAAACGACGGGGAACACTGTAGCGCCCAAAGTTACCGTCCGATCGCGACAAATTGGTCTCAAACGATTCCTTGTGCTCAGTTCCAAGATGACAAGAATTTTCAGAGTTGTGCCCCGTGACCTTCAAGGTCAAGCCCCATGACCTTTAATGCTAAATTCATGGTCAACGGACGGGAATTTTCCCCAATCCTTTCCATTTCCAGAATGACAAGCATTCTTAGAGTTGTTCCCCGTGACCGTCAAGTTAGCGCCCAAAATTGGGCGCTACAGCGTTCCCCGTCCTTTGACCTTGAAGGTCACGGGACATACTCTAAGAATACTTGTCATCCTGGAAATGGGAACGGGGCATCGTTTTAGACCATTTGTGTTGTAATCAGACGCAAACTTTGGGCGCTACGGCAACCCCCGTCGTTGTACATTGATTTTGACCTTGAAGGAGACATGTAAGGTCAAAATGGACCTGATTCTGTGAAACAGGAGGTTCGATTTGATCTTGAGACCAAATGTCAAATTGTGAAATTGGTGACCGACGCTGAAAAGTTGTATAATCCCCTTGGATTGGCGCGACCCAATAAGAATGACTCAACTGTCAAACACACGATTTTGCTCCATGTTTATCCAGGCTTAGTATCCTTATGTTGCGACAATATATTTGTTTTGCTTTTACGGGGTACATGTAGTTAGCCCGGAGAATAAAAACAAATCATGTAAAGCTTGTGAATCATGTGAACCTACGTATACATCCGCAGTCGGACCTTCCGATCATGCCACCAGACTTTCTAAAGGGTCCCTCGCCCCGCTGGGGTATTCAGCCGAACTGGTGGGGCATATACTGCTACCTCTTTATCTTCTGAGCCAATAACCGCAGCGAGACGCTCAAGGAAGCAATCGAAAGCTCTCAATGAGACGCACGTAAAACATACGTGAAATGTTCAAAATAAGGTCACATGTCAGGCCACGGTCAGGTGAAATGTAAAAATAGAGGTATTTGGGTTGAGTTGCTATACTTTCCATTTAAAGCCATATATTGCGACTATTATGGCACAAAGTGCTCTCAGAGGCATACAAAATCTTCCGCAGAAGGAAAATTGAGATTGTAAGCAAAGGTCAAGCTGTCAAGGGCAGGTCAGAAAATATAACTATTGGCAAAAGGTCTACGAAAGTCACGCGACACATGTTTTATGGATTATTTTACACGTATAATTTGATAGTAGTAGCCAATTTTGCACTCTGACCCCATATAATGGTTCTTAGGCGAAGTCCAGGTCAAGGTCAGGTTTCATAAGGTCAAAATTTGAAATTGATTTATATAAATAAAAAGTGATGTTTCTAGACCAGTTTTGTCCAATAAATACAGTGGTAGCATTGATTTGCCTGTATCTGGTAATTAAAAGCCATACAATGGAATTTCAACAAATTACGTCATGAGTTAATCATACTTGGGAGCCATAACCCGCGCACTGCAGGGGGGGTTGATTTCCGCCCCCCCCCCCCTCAGGTTTTTCAAAGATAGCGAAAAAAACGGCGGCGAGCAGCGCCGCCGGGTTTTAATACACCTGCTAGGACATCAATTGCACACACTTTGATAAAAAAATATGCTCGGGTCATCTCAGGTCAGGTCACCAGACCAGGTCAAGTGACCCCACCACCAAAAATGTTTGCAGTTGTGCCAAAGCCATAGTTTTTCACCGATCAGGTTGAAACTTACAGGATGTCATCAGGGCATCAGTACTTACAATTCGTATAATTCTGAATTTTGATATCGGTGACCTAAGGTCAGGTCAATTTCGTAACCTCCCCATAATAAGTCAATGGGGAAATATACAAATGCTTTCTATTTCAAGAATATGCATGGTTCTAGTTCAATTACTTCTGGATCATGTTATTATAGGATATTATTGATGATCCAAGTGTAAGTTTTGTTCAGTGACCCCTATTGGGTCATTTGAGGTCATGCGAGGTCACCATCACTTTTTTGTCAATAACTCTCGACATAATGAAGATAGAGAAGTAAAACAGACATCAATGTGTTTGTCTCGTCGAGACACGTCTTCCCATATGCAACATGCCCTACTTGGGTCACCACTTGACCTTGACCTTAAGTCAAATTGTTAGGTTGACTTAAAAAGGTCACCATATATATCATTCAAAGCACCTTGACAAGATAAACACAATGGCGCAAACAGTTTTCCGTTATCTTTATTAAGTTAAAAGTTAATAGCAAAAACGATTTAGCAAAAAACGGATTGTTTTCCTTTTTGACCCCTGGAGCCTCAAATATTGACGTGAGATCAAATCTGAGGACACCTTAGCAATGACAAATTGCACTGGCTGGCGTTTGCTTTTTCCGTTTGTTTCTAACTATTATCGTTTCTGAGATATATGGGAATTTCTGGAGCGATGTCCTAAAACAGGAAAAAACTGGAAAATTTGACCTTTGATGACCTCTGGTGACCTCAATTTTGACCTGACTTAAAAAACACTGAAATACTTTCGATAGAACATGGATGAAGCTATCAAATACCTTTTTCTGTTTCTCGCTACGTTGCGTAGTATTCGAGATCTCAGGGGGGGGGGAGGAAATCAACCCCCCTGCAGTTCGTGTTCGGCGCAAAGCCGAACACGAACAGTGCGCGGGATAAGTCAGTCAAAAATAAATATTTTACTTTGAAATTTGGTGTGGATATTGTTCATACTTGGTTATCCAATATATATTCCGTTTTTTATATCTTTGAAAATTTAGATTTTGTGGGATTTTTCCTAAACAAATAAGTTTTATTTTTATTTTTAGGGGATCAAAAACTAACACAAATGCGAATACGAGACAGGCATTTTGAAGAAAAAACAAATTTTCTTTCATTTTACTTTTTTGCAATTTCCTTTACAACTCGATTTTCTATTTTTGTTGTCAAACATTTATCGTTTTTCCACCAAAAATGGCATGACCGGACGTCACTAAAACGCCATTATCTCCTAAACCACTTCACTAATTTGAATGACATCAGTCGGGAAAACAACGGGGAGGCTATCTAAAAAATAATCGATCAAAAATTAGTTCGTGACTTCTTCAAAATGGGCTCTTATAAGGAGATCCGATCTAAAAATGTATTGCTTTCCTGACATTTACACCTTCATACATCATATCACCTCTAAAAAACGGCCATCACCCCTGGATTTTTTTTCGGTTGAAACTGCACGAATCGCGCCATCATATGTTCTTGTACTTGTATGATCAGATCCCTACTTTGACAGATATGGCCAAAGTAAGGGTCGGCAATCTCAATTTCGGCACTCGCCGCAGTCTCAGCGATCTAAATTTGTATTCGCCACCTAACTTCACGATCTAAAATTGGATTAGCTGGCTGACGACCGATCTAAAAATGTATTTCACGCTGTGGTCGTTGCGTCGCGGAATCAATATTTAGATCGTCATTTACATTGGAGTAAGGGCAATTGCCGAATCTGGTCACATTTATTATTCCGATACAGGGGCGGTTCTCCAATGTAGGCAAAGTAGGCAATGCCTACCCAGTTCGGTAGCCTTCTTCCGATACCGATATTTATTTTCCATTCTCTCATTTCATTTTTCTTCCTTATTGATTAATATGGTTTTCTGCAATCAAAATAGGCCTATCTTGGAGCAAATTTTTTCAAATTTTCCAAGAAAATTTCCTTCGAAACCATAAATTAAACGCAAATGTAAGGACAAGGTAGGCTTGCCTAAGCTTGCCTACCTCGTCCTACTAGATTCTCGACCAGCCTGTGTACAAATCTATTGCATCCTGAAGTAGGAAATATTTTGTAAGCTATGCAAATCAACCAGAAAATCGAGGAAGGCACACCTTTTTAAGCGCAATAACTTCATAAATAAATATGATTACAATATCAATTATTATTTTAGATACGTAGTAACTTGCCACATAGGGGTTCAATTATTATTTCGAAAATAATGTTTCTACCAATTCCCCAGACCAGATCTTTGGCGGTATCCAGCGTAACAACTAACAGCACGAACCAATATCGAGCTGAGTTTTCGCCGGGCGCTTCTGTTCCGGAGAAATTCGATGCGGCGTCAACGCAGTAGCAGCAAAAGACCTTTGCGACAGGGGCCGTGATGAAAATGTTTCCGGATATTTTTTTAGTGTGGTATCTTTTTCTAATAGTTAAAAAAGGTAAATATCATTAAATTATGTAATAGTTACATATTACTGCAACTCTGCAAGGAGATCGGCGGGTCGTCCAGACTTATATTACAAATAGGACATTATATATCGATGCATTTTTCTTAGCCGTGTTGTTCGCATATAATTCATTATTGTATGTGTAGGCTCTGAGCCCTATTCTTAACATGCAGTCGCACAATTATTGTCAACCTGCAGAATTAGGCGTCCAATCGAAAGCCTGACGTGCACAATCTCCGTGATAATTGTTGCCTATTTTCAAATCAATACCAAGCTGATGACAGCATATATTATAAACAGGCTGTTTGTAGCGGTGAAGTATTAACCTTCGCCCTACGGGGGGGGGGGGGGCTGACAGACCCCCCTGAGGTTTTTCTTGAATAACTTTTTACACATGCGGTGCATCTTGCTGAAATTTTCGGTAGCTGAGTTTACAGCAATTATTTGTAGGCTGTAATTTTTGTTCTTAATTGGTTGAAATGAGAAATTTGGGAAATAATGACGTTTTGATGACGTCATGTTGGTAAAAAATAGAAATATTTGAAAAAGCTTAGAAAATAGAGTTTTATAGAAAATTGCAAACACAGTTGACCAAAGATACTAAATAGCATTCTCTTTAAAATGGCAATCTCAGATTTTCACAATTTTGGGTTTTTGACCCCTAAAATAAAAAAAAACTGATTTTGGGGGGAAAAATCCCCACAAAATCAAAATGTTCAAAGATATTAGAAAAATCGGAATATATGTGAGAGAAATGAGTATGGACAATACTCATACCAAATTTCAAAGCAATATCTTCATTTCTGACTGAGTAGGCTCCCTAAGTGCAAGAAACTGATGACGTCATTTTTTTTCTTCTTCTTTTTCTTTTTTTGGCAAGATACGAACAAATAATTACCTTTTCTGTATCTCTGAGCCAAAACTGGTCTAGGGTAAAGCCTTTTTATTTATATTTATCAATTTCTAATTTTGAGGTTTTCTGAAGAACAAAATCGCTGTTCTGGACGTGGTAAATCCGAGGTGGTAAATCACTTGACCTGGAAGGTCATCTGTTCACCTCAAACCTAAAAATCGCATACGGTTAAATTCCTCTCATGACAGGCAACATGCTGGTACTCACTGCATTGCTCTAAGTTGCTTGGTTTGGAAGTTAACAGGGGGCTTGTCAGCCCCCCCCCCCTCGTAGGGCGAAGGTGAATAAACTCCCGTAGGGCGAAGGTTAATCGTGGTGATCTGCATATATTTGAAAACCTACTTTAAACAAAATCACGAAACAGCGCCCCCCTCCTAACTGCCTCACCTACATTTGACCCCTGGTGCCGCCACTGCTGCCTTGTCTACCTAGTCGCAAGAACCCAGCGCCGCCCCTGTTCCGATATATTGATGGACAACATGTTCTCCAACACTGTTTAAAGGGAGTGTGCCTACTCACATCGCTTATTTGGGGTTATTGACACTGGTCTATATAGAACATAATTTTCTGAATTGACCCATGACTTCGTTTCTCCAGATTCGCCCTAGTTGCTGAGATATTCCAAAGACTCCAGGAACTTGCTGGGAGCAAAAAGTTATAGGGTAGATTCCAGAGGGCTTCCGCTACTAGAAGCACTGCAACTATCGATTAAACTGCTAGCATATTGTTAGCGCCGGCCAATAGCAATTCAACAAAACAGCTCGTGCACGCTGATAGCAGCAGCCGAACAGAAACTGGACGGCCATCATGTTTTTCGATGATGGCCGTTTCGATGATGGCCGATGGCCATTTTTTGAAGAAGATATCAATTTAGAGCTACGAAACTTGCACATAATAAAATTAACAGTGGCAAGAACGTGCTGTGCAAAACTTGTCTTTCTAGCTTGCATGATGTGACCGTAATTGTATTGTCTTATGTGCGCCGTTTTACATAACATCTCCATAGTGCCGATCGTTTTATAGATATCGAAACAAAAAATAAGCAGAAAAATAATATAAGTGAAAATTCAACTAAGGGGGCTCTAGATGTGAATTTCATCATATACAACAATCTAACCAACAGCTACTTACCATATGGAAAATATTTTTGACATTCCAAAACAGTAGGCACACTCCCTTTAACCTCCAAGTATGCGTATGTTGCTCCGAATTGGCCTAATGACATAGGCCTCACAGTTTGATACTGCATGTATGCCCAAATATGGGCATAACAAAATATACAAATTGATTGATCTATTTTGTATCTCCTCTCTGTAGTTTGCCCAACTGACATGTTGCGAGAAGACGTAAAATGGATGCAACATAAGGTACGGAACGTTTCACGTCAATACCTATCATAGTTTTCAATATATTAAGAAACAGTCCCCTCACCCCATCCCGGGGGGGGGGGCTGGTTAAGGAAAAGACATATTTTACCCGTTTAATTGACATATTAGATTGGCGCCCCTCTGGACCCTGTCACCAAGGAAATATGCTACCCTCGGGCCTGAAGCCCCCTGCCTTAGAAAATCCTGGATCCGCCACTGGGTGTTTACTTGATGATTTACCTACCCAGAGCTGGATCCAGGAGGCAATCATTGCTGTGACATTCCCCAAAATGACTGCAATCGGCCAAAAATGTACAATTGCCTGATTGGAGAAAAAATCGAAAAAGGTTATAAGAAGAAAAGTTTGCTTTATATCCGTTGTTTTCAAGGGCCTCACCACACCTTTGAAATTGGGGGGACGGGATCCAGGGAAGCCAAGTGTTGCTGTTAGCGAAAAGTTGTTAGCGGGGAGGGGCAGGGGGATAAAACTAACAAGTAGGTACAACTAAACATTGACTTCCATAAATCTTGTTGGTCAGGAAAAACATGGGGGATAATTCCCCTGGCTCAAAAATGAGGGGAAACGTCCCCCGTCTCCCGTGGCGGAGCCCTGCAGGGGTGAAAAAAACTTCTAAGCTGTCAGCGACAAAGCCCATATCTGTCTAATCTGTCTAAAAAACAATGATGCAGCGAAACTGCTTTAAAAAAACTGCTTAAAAAAAAATAATAACAGTTCGCACTTCGCAAAGCGAACGGTTATAAAAAACTGATTAACTCAAGAAACAAACACTTCAACACCGGTACACCTCCAACTCAACTCAAAGTTAGTTCAAATTGATGGTTTGTGGACACTACTGGGTGGTCCAGTTTCGCTACTTGTGCGCCGTGATCGCAACCTTTTAGACAGACTGTCTAATCTTGTCGTTTTCGTGTCGTTTCCAATAGCAGAAATACATTGGTCGCTGGCCTGGCGGCCGGGAAATTTCTGTACCCCCCTGTCTAAAAAAAATGCCACCACTAAATGAAAAGGGTGCTGATTGGGAGTAGTTTGACGCAGAATCGGATCATTTCTGATGACTGTAGTTGCGAATAAAAGTGAAGTTGTGAAGAGGCAATTCTGTCTTATTTTTGATGTTCGACCATAATCTGTCATCGGCGTGTGACACCGTATCACTGTTTTTTTTTCACCCCTGGAGCCCTGGTTGTTTTATGCATCCGCAAAGCGCAATACGCAAAACCAGCAATTTCCTGATATATATTTAACACTGCCAACGATAATTTTTTTTAACCGTAAACGCTTAACCCTATTTGTAACAGGGGGGGGGGCGGATTCCGCCCCCCCCCCCCCCCTCATGTTTTTCGCAGATATCTCCAGAACGGCTGGGAGCAGGCCCATGAAATTTTGGTACTTTTCATAGAATTGAATACAGCATTTGGAGTCAAAATTTTGAGTTCTTAACCTGAACAGAGGCGGTTCCAGGGTACAGTTTTGGGTGGGTTCGGAGGCGATATTTGGCGATAATACGGAAATGCGATCTTCACGGTTTCTTCGTAACTGCCTCAAGTATGAAGGAGTTACATCGGTTCACGGTGATTGCAACAAGTGAAAATTAGTTGATGTTAATGAAATATCATTAAAATTTCATGGCAGAGGTGGTTTCAGGGGCTTGAAAGGGGGGAGGGGGGTTCCAGGAAGTTGTAAATGCTTGGCGGGAAGCAAATAGAGCAATGCAAGGGGCATTTATAGTTATCAAGATGTAAAAGATAGCTTCTGCTTCCATTATTTGCATAATGTATTACATATAGAGTTTCAGGGGCTTGTTCAGGCACATAAAAAGGGGGGTGACTGGCTTGGTGATGACGATATGCCAGCGATAACGGCGCAATAGACGGTTAGCTTATAATTATATATGCACTTAAAAGGACAGGAAAGGGAATACAGTCATTTTTTTTTTGCAGAGGCGCGCTCAGGAATGGAAGAAAGGGGGTCATATTATAGTAAGGAAACTAAGAGGCATGGGCGTACCATGACATAACATACTGTAGTTTTCGGATGAAACACGCACCACAGGCTACTCTACGAACGATTATAAGATAATAGGCGAATCCAGGTAAGGTAAAAGGGGGTAAGCAATGTTGATTGAAGTTGTAAGTGAAATAGTCACTGTTGACTAGTTAGTATCATAATAGCGGATAATATATTTATCAAAAGGTATTGAGCCGCCCCAGTTTGGATCCTGGATACGCCTATGATGAAGTACAACATGCAAAAAGGAACTATCTACGATCAGTAACATATTTATAGTGCTGGGTAGCAACTTGTCTGCGGTTAACATTTTTCCCAATTTTACCCCCCTTTTCACTAACCTGGTACCGCCTATGGCAAAAAATATGATTTTTAACTGTTTTGTCTAATGTCACAATCACATACCATTTCATTTGTATTTATTTTTAACATAAAAAATGGTTTTATTACGCATTTACTTCACCCCATATTGAGTGACCTGCACACGCCTATGATTTTTTGAATTTATTAACGCCACTGTCATATATCAATTTCCAATTCAATCTCTATCGATTTGTATTAATTGTGTTAAAATCGGTCGATATACATGAAAGCTATGTTGGATCAAAAATACCACTAAAATTTGTGGTTTTTGCCCCCCCCCCCTGTTGCCCTCTATCAAAAAAGTATTTTTTTTTATTATTTAGAAATGTAGATCGTGTTGAGGGGAACCAAACGCCGTTTAATTTTTGAAAATCGGACGGGTAGATCTCGAGATCTCCGGGGGGGCGGAATCCGCCCCCCCCCCTGTTACAAATAGGGGTAGCCAGGAGCCTGTTACAAATAGGGTTAACCCGGCATTTGCTGGGGTTTCAGCCGAACGCCATTGGCTGGGAAGGGGGGGGGGCGTTTTTGGCCCCATGGTTATCCTCCGAACCAATGATCGCAGCGAGACGTGCGAGGCGGAATTTGAAAGCTCTCAAAGAGACGAATCTAAGGCATACGCGCAGTTGTCAAAATAAGGTCACATGTCAGGTCACAGTTTGGTTAAAGATACAAATTGATGTATTTGGGTTTATGGGCCATACTTTCCATCCTAAGCCTTATATTCCGAATATTATCGCACAAAGTGCTCTCAAAGTTATAATGCATCTCCCGCATAAGCGAAAGTAAAATTGTAAGCAAGGGTCAAGGTCAGGTCACTATTGGCAAGAGGTCTACGAAAGCCAAGCGACACATGTTTTATGGGTTATTTTATACGTAGAATTCGATAGTAGCAGCAATTTTGACAAACGGACACCATATCAGGTCAGGGTCATGTCGCATAAGGTAAAAAGGGTATTTTTTTCCCATTTTTGTTGTGTGTGTGTGGGGGGAGGGGGGCAAAAACCAACAATTTCAAATATCTCAGATTGCCATGTTATACCCCTCGCCATTTTCAATCTTTTGACGTTTTTTTTATTGCATTTTGCTCAAAATATGGGATTTGTACGGCCTGCTAAAATTTAGCTGATATTTGTGTCAAACTCATGTGCAGTGACGTTACTAAATTCGCTATATCTCGTGATAAAATATCGACCAAATTGCTTCATTTTTGCACAGAAGACGTACAATGGATTACGGAGAAGGTTCCCGTAGTTTCACGTCGCTAGCGCTATTGGTTTTTGAGCTATTGCGAAAGTTCGTCAGGGGGGGGGGGCGAAAAATGCCCCCAGCCAATGGCGGGCTAAAGCTCTCGCAGCTGGAGTGCAAGAGCTTCAAAAACTGCGTGAATGCAGAATTAATTCGAATTTGCCTAATCTTCGCATTCCAGTGAACATTGACTTCCAAATTGCTCCGAGTGGAAACCGGTGACCCCTGGCGTTCCAGAAGGATCAGTTTTGGCTCCCCTTCTCTTTTCGATGTTCATTAACGATCTACCGAATAACATGGAATCCGGCTGCCTTTTGTATGCAGACGATGTCAAAATTGTCCGCAAAATCACCCCCCAGCTGACGGACTGTTACTGCAGAGGGATCTCAGCCATCTGTCAGCGTGGTCCGTCAGGTGGGGACTGACCCTCAACCCTGCAAAATGCAAATAGTTTACGATGACTCTCAGGCGTGCACCCGTCCAGACCAAATATTTTCTGAATAGTACCGAACTGGATCATGTGAGAAAAATTGGGGACCTCGGCGTAACACTAGATACCAAATTAACCTTTGCATCACATGTCTCTGACATAGTCAGCAGGGCCAACCGAGCACTAGGCCTCCTTACTCGTTCTTTTCAAGTCGGTACTAGCTCTTCAAAATTCAACCGGAGCGCAGTGCCAGCTGCGCACTTCGCGAACGTGCGTTCAATTTTAGAATACTGTAGCGTGGTCTGGGCGGGGGCGGCCAACTCCCACACGGTACCGGTCGATCGAGTGCAACACGAATTCCTCATTTGGCTACTCACTCATACATCCTCTGGACAAGCTAATTATCTCTCTTATGGTAACCTTCTGCTCCATTTCAAATTGTCTTCCTTAGCATCACGCGGAGTGCAGCATGACCTGCTCTTCTTGAGGAACATCCTGCGGGGGAAAGTGGACTCACAGGTCCTGCTCGAGTCGTTTCCCCTGCACGTGCCGCCTCGATCGACCCGCACCGTCTCTCTTTTAACCGTGCCTCGAGCACGGGTAAGAACTGTGGACTCTGGGATGTTCTGCCGGCACCCTAGAGCAATGAATGCCTTTTTAGGCAGTGCTTTTAACGCAGACATCTTTTATGACGGTTTTGAAGCTTTTAGAGCACAGGTGATCAGGAACGTTTTAACTCTGTAGTCTCTGACTGTAAACTTCAGGCTGTGTGATTATGTGATGTGCGCGCTGCTATGTGTATTTATTGTTATATCTTATATTCACGACTTCGCCTGTCAGTGGAGCGTAGCTCTGTTGGCGATCATATGAAATACATAAAATAACAAAAATAAAAAAACATCTTGTATTTTGTCCGCTAAAAAAACATCACTTGGTTTGTCCGCTAATGCGCAGAATATGCAACTTTATAATACAACCATTTGGCGGCCGGCACGATCGGGCGCCCCACTCACTGTCGCTAATAACTGCCTTATAACACTTCCTTAACCCTCGCCCTACGGGAGCTTTTTTCACCTTCGCCCTACGGGGGGGGGCTGACAGGCCCCCCTGTTAACTTCCAAACCAAGCAACTTAGAGCAATACGGTAAGAACCAGCATGTTGCCTGTCATGACAAAAATCTATCAGTATGCAATTTTTAGGTTTCAGGTCAACGGGTGACCTTCCAGGTCAAGTGAATGACCTCGGATTTACCACGTCCAGAACAGCGATTTTGCTCTTCAGAAAACCTCAAAATTAGAAATGGACAAATGTAAATAAAAAGGCATGTTCCAGGACCAGTTTTGGCTCAGAATTGCAGAAAAGGTAATTATTTATTCGTATCTTGTCAAAAAAGTTTGTAAAAAAAAATGACGTCATCAGTTTCTTACACTTAGGGAGCCATCACTCAGTCAAAAATGAAGATATTGCTTTGCAATTTTGTATGGATATTGTCCATACTCAGTTATCTCACATATATTCCGGTTTTTCTAACATCTTTGCAAATTTTGATTTTGTGAGGATGTAAAACAAAAAACAGTTTGTTTTTATTTTAAGGCTCAAAAACCCCAAATTGTGAAAATCCGAGATTCCCATTTTAAAGAAAATGCCATTTTGTATCTTTGGTGAATTGCGCTTGCAATTTCTTTTCAAACTCTGTTTTCTACCATTTTTCAGATATTTATCTTTTTCCACCAACATGACGTCATCAAAACATGATTATCTCCCAAACTACTTGACTAATTTCAATTAAATCCTAAAAACGAGTCATAAAACGACCCTCCATGAAGTTTATCTTGCATAACTTTTTAGACATGCGGCGCATCTTGCTGATATTTTTAGTAGCTAAGTATACAACAATTATAAGTATGCTATAAACAAAAATTCATTGAAATTGGTTGAGAAATTTGGGAAATAATTATGTTTTGATGACGTCATGCTGGTGGAAAAACGATAAATGGAAAAATCGTAGAAAACAGAGTGTTGAAGCAAATTGCAAACGCAATTAAGCAAAGATATAAAATGTAATTTTCCTTAAAATGGCAATCCCGGATTGTCAAAATTGTGAGTTTTTGACCCCCAAAATGAACAAAACCTTTATTTTTTAAATCACATCAAAATCAAAATTTTCAAAGATGTTAAAAAAACGGAATATATGTGAGAGAACTGAGTATGGACAATACTCAAACCAAATTTCAAAGAAATATCTCTATTTTTGACTGAGTGATGGCTCTCCTGGAGTGAGTGAGGTCTGCGCCGCCGCCAGGGCAGTGCACGCCGAGCAGTGCTACAACCAGTCTGAAAACTGATTCCCCAGCTCGCCAACACCACCGTACTGCACCCGTCAGCCGTCACCTCAGTGCGGGTCAGAGAACTGACCGTACTTGCCCTGCGTTCGCCAGCATCATAGACACCGTCCAGCCAGCACCACACCACACCACAGACACCGGCCAGCTAGCACCACACCACTGATCCGAATACTGATCGTATGCGGTCGGTATTAGTGGTGCCAATCGGTACAATCATTTTCGGAATTCCGAATTTGTCCGAAGACTGATTCGGTTTTCGGACGGACATAAGCATATTTCTTTGGACATTTGCGGACATCCAATGCTTGCTTGGATTGCTTGCAATGCTTGCTTGCTTGGATTGCTTGTCGCGAAAATCTCTGATTTACTTTTTTATTTAAAAAAAAGTGTGCCACAGGTAATTCATTTCCATATCGAACACTTTTTCTGCTTTCGGACAAATTTCGGACAAACAATGATTTTCGGACAGTTTCGGACGGACAGCTGATCATGGTCTTGACATCGGTCGGACATTGGACAAATATTTTCTGAAACTGGCACCACTAGTCGGTATACTGTGCACGTGCAGTATACCGTATACCGTACCTCCGCGTCATGGCGTCACTGCACCCTCGCACCACAGTGCCGCGGCGTCAGAGCACGACTCGCGTACGAGACCGCTGTGCTGTAAGAGGGTCGAGCGGAGGGTCGAGCGGCGGGCTGGCGGCGGGTCGAGCACGCTGCGAGCGGCCACACTGCACTGCCGCCCGGTCCGCCGCGCAGGTCGGCCGCCGCCGCCGCCGCCGCCGCGCGGGTTGACTAACCGCGCCACCGCCGCAGGGCACGCGGTGGACATGGCTGCCGCTCCTGCGACGCGGCGCTGGGCGACGGACCGTAACGGCCACTCGCGTATTGTCTGCAGCCCGTCCGCAGCCAGCGCTTGCACCGATCGTGCCAGACTCCCCCCCGTCATTACTATGCCTTAGGGGCATAGTGGCGACTTACTGGGGGGGGGGAGGGGGGTCTATTTTGTGCACCCCCTCGGATCTCCGGAACTACTGGACGGATTGTAAAAATTGAAACGTCATTCGATATCCCTGGAAAATTTATGGAGGGAAATATAATACTGTTGACCTCGCGGTCACCGTTGACGTCACAGGTCAGGTCAAGTACAAAAATTTTGACCGTGTCGAAAGGTCTCGATGGATGGAATTGTCTCGCAAAATTGCGATATTAAACGCATAAGCAGTCGATAAATCGGTATTATTCGTGTGTCTGAGACTTCTAAGTAACATTCTTAGCTGTTTATGACCTTTGGTTGGGTCAAGGTCTTCCGAGGTCACGAGGTCAAACTGCAGATTACGAGCATTAGGCGGTGTAACACATGTGCTTGGGTTTGTTTTTAGTCTAGAACGCGAAAAATGACCTTAGAACATTGTTTGTACCATATAAATAGAAGTAAAAAGCAAAAACGGACATGCATTTTTATGCATAGTAATGCTGTGGGAGGTGGTCGATTTTTGTCATTTAAAAAGGTCATAAGTCAGTAATTTTTGAAGATATCGACTTCAAATTTGGTATACATATTCACCGAACACGTCTCAAGAATATATGATCTGCAGTTTTGGATAATTCTGATTTTTGTGTGAAATTTGCAAGATTGGTGACGATACTGTTGTTGGTTTAGGATTAATTGCAAAATAATGGGAGGGGGAGGGGGCAAAAAATAGCCCCCCCCCCCTCCAGTAAGTCGTGGCATAATGAAAGGTCCCAGTTAATATTCGGCACATGTATTGATGTGGGTACCTGCATCCAGCAAACTCCAGATAATTGGGGAATTATCATATATTTGATTATGTGGATGCAAAATTCGTAGAGCTAAACGACACGGAACAAGTTTTCGACTCAAATGGTGAGGCCAAACAAAAACAAGTTAATAAAAGAGGTTCTCCGTAATACCGTAAAGATGTTTTCCGCTCCAAGGATTCAGTTTTCTAAACACCGAAGGGGCATGGTAGATTGCATGTGTAGTTTGCCTAATACATTCTACAATTGGTCCGTTGTTTGGGGACTCAGCTGCTCTTTATGAAACACATCAGGCATTTTGGGCCGGAATTTGTACAATTAGTACGTGTAGGCTTGTAGATATGTTTTTGTGATTGTAAATTGTAGTTGTTGCTCTATAAAACATATTTGTACAGCTACAACTATAAACCTACAATCTTACACATACAAAAGTTACTAATCGACCTTTATGAAAAAGGCTGCTGGAGGGTGGGAGCGAAATCCGCCCCCCCCCCCCCTCTCTGGTTTTTCGAGGATAGCGCAAAAACGGCGGCGGGCAGCGCCGCCGTTTTTCTGCATACCTGTTCGGCAACTAACTACCCACATGATATCAAATTCCTGACTTCGGGTCATCTCAGGTCAGGTCACCAGACCAGGTCACGTGATGACCCCACCTCCAAAACGATTGCAGTAGTACACAGTTTGCAGTAGTACACAGCCACAGTTTTAGGCCGATCGGTTTCAAATTTGCAGAATTTCATAAAGTCATAGATACCAACAACCTGTTGATCTCGGATTTTTGTATATCGGTGACCTAAGGTCAGGTCAATTTCGTGACCGCCAACACTGTTTTGACAATAACTATTTACATAATATAGATATAGAAGTTAAAATGGTTCCAATGTGTTTGTATCGTCGAGACACGTCTCCCAATATGCAACACGACTTACCAGGGTAAGAGGTACCAGGTACCAGGTAACCAGGGTACCAGGTAACCTTGACCTGAGGTCAAATTTTTAATTGACCTAATCTGGTCAAAATGAATACGATTCGAAGTGCCGTGACGAGACAAACACGATGGCGTTAAATACATTGCTTCATCTTTATTAGGTAAAAAGTAATTGGCGAAAAACAGTTGCCAAAAAAACGTTTTGACATTTGATGATCTCTGGAGCCTCAACTTTTGACCTGATCTCAAATCTGAGTGAATATTGTCAATTTCATTTTTCAAGAGCTTTCCATTGTTTTTTTTCTGTTTGTTCCAAGATAGCATAGTGCTTGTGATAACTGGGTATTTCTGGAGCGAAGTCCTACAACTTGATAATCTGACCCTTGACTTCTGATGACCACAATATTGACCTGATAAAAAAAATGAACGATATATTTTCGAAAGACCTTGTCTCGAGCTATCTAATGTCGTTTTCTGCTTGTCGCTACGTTGCGTGGTTTTCGAGATCATAGGGGGGGTGCGAAATCCGCCCTCCCCCTCCAGGGCGTGTAATTATCAGAGGCCTTCCAGGGCGTGTGTAAAAGTACCATCAACATCCACAAAATGTAGATTTCTACACGGATTTGACCCACTTTGAAACCCCCAACTGAATAGGAACTTACACCCCTGCTATGCCTGTATGACGATGACCTTGAGCAACCCTGCCATGTGGATGGGTCAGGTACTGTCAAAATAAAACAAAATTAATGCCCAGATCGCCACTGCCTGCAAGCGGCTGATTGCCAGGCGATTTATCATGATTATCAGGCGACTCCGGCACTGGTCAAATGGACGACAACAATCTGCTGCGAGGAGCAACTGGCCAAGGAACGTTAAAACGTCAACATAATACGAATTGCCTTTCGGATACGTTCAAACTATGGGCGCTTAAAGCCGGATTCACACCGGATGCGTTATGACGCAGACGCATGTGTCTGCGGCGGCGGAAAACGCACACGCATGCGTGAAATTACGCATCACATTCACCATGCGTTATTCGGTGTGAAAGGGCTAAAAAGCGTGCGGTCTCGGACAGAAACCGCATACGTATGTGGCGAACGCATCTGCGCCAAATGTTGAACCGAGTTTTTTTATACCTTATGTTGCGGTCATTTTTCTTGACGACTCCAACAAAAGTGAATGTTTGACAAATTGGTGCGCAATCTTCGCGAGATTAACCCGCCATTGTAATGGTGGCTGGGGTCTCAGCTGAACGTCATTGACTGGGCGGGGGGCAGACATTGTCCCCGCGGCTATCTTCCGAACCAACAATCGCAGCAAGACGCGCGAGGCGGAAATTGAAAGCATATTCAAAATTGTCCAATTACGGTCACATCTCAGGTCACAGTCAGGTCAAAGTTCAAAATCGAGGTTTTTCATCTATGGGACATACTTTCCACCCAACGCCTTGGATTGCGACCACTATCGCCCCCAAAGTGCTCTCAAAGGTATACTGCATATCCTGGATGAGCGAAAGTGAGATGGAAACCAAAAGTCAGGGTCAAGGTCAGGTCACAAAAGGCACTATTGAAAAGAGATCTACGGAATTCATGCAACACATGCTTCATTAATTATTTGACATCTATAATTTGACAGTGATAGCCAAATTCACAGCCTGACCTATTTTAGGGGCCTTCGAGTGAAGTTACTGTCAAGTTAAGGCCAAGGTCAGGCAGAAGCTCAAAATTAGGAATATATTCATCTAAATATAATGGCACGTTTCTAATATAACAAAACCTCAGAAATACATTGGTGATGTTTATTTGTTTGTACCTAGCAAATACAAGCCAAAAACGCAATTTCATAAAATGACGTCATGTATTACTCATATTTAAGAATCCACAAGGCAGTTAATACTGGCGATATTGTTTTGAATTTTGGTTTGGTCATTATTCACAAGTGGTTCTCCCATATATATATATATATATATTCGTGTGTTTTTAATATTTTTACAATTTTAATTTTGGTGATATTGTTCTAAAAAGTTTTTTAACATATTGGGGAACAAAAAACAGATTATTTATAATGATAACAGTTTTGTAGCATTTGTGATTTACTATCATTTTATATCTTTCTTGGATTTTTCTTAAAATTTGGACTTTGTATGATCTGTTAAATTTTCCCACATTTTCTCACCGAATTCGAATGTATTGACGCCGCTTAAAAGATGTAGGGAGGATGGAGGATATGGCAATAGTCATTAACCCTCGCCCTACGGGGGGAACCTGACAGCCCCACCCCCTGAGGTTTTTCTTCAATAACTTTTGACACATAGGGTGAATCTTGCTGAATTTTTTTGGTAGCTGAGTTTACAACAATTATACGTAAGCTGTAAAAATGGAATTTACATTGGTTTTGTAGTTTGGGAGATAATAATGTTTTGATGACGTCATGTTGGTAAAAAAATGAAAAATATTGGAAAAATCGTAGAAAACAGAGTTTTAAAACAAAATGCAAACCCAATTCACCAAAGATGCAAAATGGCATTTTCTTTAAAATGAAAATCTTTGATTTTCAAAATGTTGGGTTTTTTGACCCCAACAATTATAAGAAACTGATTTTTGTTGGAAAATCCCCACAAAATCAAAATTTTCAAAGATATACCAAAATAGGAATATATTTGAGAGAACTGATTAATGGGCAATACCCATACCAAATTTCAAAGAAATATCTTCATTTTTTACTGAGTGATGGCTTTCTAAGTGTAAGAAACTGATGACGTCATTTTTTTAATAACTTTTTTTACATTTTTGGACAAGATACGAACAAATAATTACTTTCTGTGTATTTCAGAGCCAAAACTGGTCTAGGAACATGCCTTATTATTTACATTGATAATTTATAATTTTGAGGTTTTCTGAAGAGCAAAATCGTTTTTCTGGACGTGGTAAATCCGAGGTTATTCACTTGACCTGGAAGGTCACCCGTTGACCTGAAATCTATAGAAATCACATTCTGTTATATTCCTCTCATGACAGGCAACATGCTGGTTCTTACGCATTGCTCTAAGTTGCTTGGTTTGGAAGTTAAGACGGGGGGCTGTCAGGCCCCCCCCCGTAGGGCGAAGGTGGAAAAAGCTCCCGTAGGGCGAGGGTTAAAGAAGCAGACAAGATACTACCAAGAAGGGTAAGCGAAATAAGGCGAGTCATTGGTGGATCCAACACTTACGCTTGCGAGACAGAGATGCTTAGCAGCTAAAGAAGATAAAAAGGAAGGCGAATGGCAAAAAAGAGCCTACCAGACCATGCAGAGAAAATGCAAACTTCAACATCAGGTAAGAGAAGACAAAAAGGAGAAAGAATGAAGTAGGCTTTCCTCGAAATACTTCCAAATCATGAAGCAAAATAAAATAGGAAGCATTGAACGCATTAGTACAGGCAGGCACGACTTGGTGCAGCCAGGGAAGATTGCAGAAGCATTCTTAAAACACTTCATCCAGACTGGAACACCAATCAAAGACCCATGCTTCAATGCTACTTGGAAGGAGATGGCGTCTGGAATTGTCCAAACAACCTGCGCTGTCTATGAAGAGAACTATGATTCACTTCCAGAAGAAACAATAATATCTAAGAGTGAAGTTGATGATGCGATCAAGACACTGAGAAGAGAAAGGCACCAGGGGTTGAAGTCACTTCAGATGGCGCAAGTCATTCGGTTCCCCGCCCCGGAGGGGAGTGGTTCTCCTCCCCACCCGCGGCGGCATATAGCTATAGACTGGACTACGGGGTGGGCGAGAACCACTCCCCTCCCACCCACCCCCAAAAAAACAACTTCAGAACATGTCATCGAGATGGAAGGTGTAGCCAGTAAACAAATAGCAGAATATTTGATAATACAAGACATATTTGATAATGCCACTATCCCAGAAAACTTCAAAGCTGGACTTATGACGCCAGTCTACAAAGGTCATGGATGTGATCCCACGCTTACAGATAGTTATAGGGATATATCAGTGCTGTCTAATCTTTGCAAGGTCTTTTCAAAAGTAATGGTGAAGAGAATTGATAAAAAACTAGAAGAAAGTAACTTACCCTCGGAATATCAATTTGCATACACTAAGAATAGAAGTATTCTGCAAGCAAATTTCATTCTGCATGAGATTATTTCTGCGAACAGAGATTTGGGGTGACTTGTTTATCTCGCGTTTGTGGATGTGAAGAAGTGTTTTAATTCGATCTGGCACAATGGCCTTATTTACAAGCTCATACAAGCGGGGGTCTCACCGATGATGGTGTTAGTATTACGGAATATATACAAGGATTTTCAAGTACGAGTAAAAGTGGCAAGAAGTATCTCTGGAATAGGAAATATAGAGCAAGGATTGAAACAAGGTGGGATATTATCGACTATCCTCCTCACATTGTACATGGATGATAAGATCAGAATGATGTTGGAAGCTGAAGCTGGGGCAGTGATTGGAAATAGGAGGGTACCGATAGTGGCATATGCTGATGACGAAGTTTTGATAAGTACCAATCCCGAACAACTGCAGAAAATGTTGGACATTGCTACAAAGCACAGTCAGATGTGGCGCTACAAATACAACGCTTCAAAGATAATGGTGTTTGAGAGGAAAATGAAAAGAAAATGGATTCTAGATGGTGAGGAAATTAACATGGCAGAGGAGTATACCTATTTGGGCATCATAATGACACCGAAAGCTGCAGCAAAGAGAAGAATAGAAGAAGGTATGAAACGGGCATGGCGTACTTTCTATCAACGCTGTACTGAAGGAGTAAACAATAATCGAAGCAGTCCCCTAGCAATGTACACATCATGGAAATTATACGCAGAACCAATGCTGGCATACTTTATCCCTGTGACATACTTTTCAATAACAGATATCAAGTACTTGGAAACTATGGTTTTAATATTATATAAGCGAATGCAAGTGTTGCCGATTAAAGTGTAGAATATGGTCGCTTATACTATGCTTGGTGCTCCGACAACAACAGTTTTCATTGATAAGGTCATTCTACAGTTTATCGGATTTTTACTTAAGGCTACTCAGCAGCATCCTCTTACAAGCTACGTACTTCTTCATGGATCTGTTAATTAAGACAGGACCACAGGCTTGGTGAGGCAATGGGATGCAATCTTAAGTGAACTTGGTATGCCAAGACTTAAAGAGTGGATATATCAAGATGATGCGAAATCCAGAAAGCGCTGGCGCAATGCTGCAAAAGATGCGATACAGAAAATGATATGGAAGGAACTCAAAGCCTCTACTGAAGCAACAAAAGACATGCATTGGCTTCAAGAACTCTTGTCACATGAAAAGAAGTTTGGACCACCCTATACATTCTGGCCAGCAAATAGATACAGTGCAATACAGAAGCATGCTACTCTCACCAGACTGAAACTATTAACCGGACATTCTTCGGTAGCATCAAGTATGGTTAGAAGACATAAGGAGGCAGCGCTCAGATGTCCAATATGTATGAAAGCTACGGAAACAATGGAGCATATGCTTTTTGAATTTGAAAAGCTGACTGAGGAGAGAAATGAAGCACAACAAATATCAGGGGTCTAAAAAAGCTATGTCCTGCCAACCACGTTGGCGACCACTATGCTTGAACCTGGACGACCACTTCGCATGACTATGAGCAAAAGAAGAGCTTCAGTAAATCTACAACCCGAATAGAGCTGCCACTTTTCAGGCCTGTGACTACCCGCGCCGCGCCGCAAACACTGTTCAACTACCCACCACTACCCACGTGCTCAAATAAGCTGTCAACTACCCACAACTACCCTCAACACAAATTGTACTATTTTGGGATTGAATCAAATTAAAGAAAAAACTTTTAACCCTATTTGTAACAGGCTCCTGGCTACCCCTATTTGTAACAGGGGGGGGGGGGGCGGATTCCGCCGCCCCCCCGGAGATCTCGAGATCTACCCGTCCTATTTTAAAAAAATAAAACGGTTTTTGGTTCCCCTCAACACGATCTACATTTATAAAAATACAAAAAATATAAATTTTTGATAGGGGGCAACAGGGGGGCAAAAACTACAAATTGTAGTGGTATTTTTGATCCAATATAGCTTTCATGTTAATCGACCGATTTTAACACAATTAATACGAATCGATGGAGATTGAATTGGAAATTGATATATGATGGTGTCGTTTGAAAATGCAAAAATCATAGGCGTGTGCAGGGCACTCAATATGGGGGTGAAGTAAATGCGTAATACAAATATTTTTTGATGTTGTATTTTTGATAAATGAAATGGTATGTGACTGTGACATTAGACAAAACAGTTAAAAACCATATTTTTTTGCCATAGGCGGTACCAGGTTAGTGAAAAAGGAGGTCAAATTGGGAAAAACAATATTAGCCGCAGACAAGTTGCTACCCAGCACTATAAATATGTTACTGATCGTAGATAGTTCCTTTTTGCATGTTGTACTTCATCATAGGCGTCTCCAGGATCCAAACTGGGGCGGCACAAGACCTTTTGATAAGTATATTATCCGCTATTATGATACTAACTAGTCAACAGTGACTATTTCACTTACAACTTCAATTAACATTACTTACCCCCCTTTTACCCTACCTGGACTCGCCTATTATCTTATAATCGTTCGTAGAGTAGCCTGTGGTGCGTGTTTCATCCGAAAACTGCAATATGTTATGTCATTGTACGCCCATGCCTCATAGTTTCCTTGCAATAATAGGACCCCCTTTCTTCCATTCCTGAGCGCGCCTCTGCAAAAAATAACTTTATCCCTTTTCTGCCTTATATGTGCATATATCATTATAAGCTAACCGTCTATTGCGCCGTTATCGCTGGCATATCGTCATCACCATGCCAGTCACCCCCTTTCCATGTGCCTGAACACGCCCCTGAAACTATATATGCAATAAATTATGCAAATAATGGCAGCAGAAGCTATCTTTTACATCTTGATAACTATAAATGCCCCTTACATTACTCTAATTTGCCTCCCGCCAAGCATTGAATACTTCCTGGAACCCCCCCCCCCCCTTTCAAGCCCCTGAAACCCGCCTCTGCCATGCAATTTTTATAAGATTTCATTAACATCAACACTTTTCACTTGTTGCAATCACCGTAAACCGATGTAACACCTTCATACTTGAGGCAGTAGGAAGAAACCGTTAAGATCGCATTTCCGTATTATCGCCAAATATCGCCTCCGAACCTACCCAAAACTGTGCCCTGGAACCGCCTCTGTTCAGGTTAAGAACTCAAAATTTGACTCCAAATGCGGTATTCAATTCTATGAAAAGTCCCAAAAATTTCATGGGCCTGCGCCCAGCCGTTCTGGAGATATCTGCGAAAACATGAGGGGGGGGGGGCGGAATCCGCCCCCCCTGTTACAAATAGGGTTAAATTATGCAAATTCATGCAATAAACTTGAATGATGTTGCTGAAATGAAAGCGCATTCAATGAAATACGGGTTAAAACTTTCCTTTTTGAAAATTTGAAAATTATGCTTCCGCCAACTACCCACTTCAGCCAAATTATTGCATGTGCTACCCACAGCTACCCACGTGGGTAGTAACTACCCACGTCTCGTGGTAAGCGGGTAGAAAAGTGGCACCTCTAAACCCGAACCTCAAACCACACCGGTACCCAAGTTACCAGTTAAACTTCGGTCAACGCTCTTTGATGACGTGAAATTCAAAACACTAATAACCTTTGTTTTTCCCCCCCCCCCCCCCAGTGTGTCCATGGGAACAGAGCAATGCTCACATCAGCAGCCCAATGAAGAGCATCCAAATTCCGCACCCACTGCCACTGTCCGTGGAACCCTGCCAAAGCTGAGACGGCTGTGGCGATTTGTATATTTTCCTTCAATATATGTCGTCTCTTATTAGCGGGATAGCGCCTCAAAATGATACAAAAACCAGAATTGGTCGACTTCAATCCATACAATGATGATGATGATGATGTACCTATGGGTACCTATGGTTGGAACAGGCAACAACACCCTTGAGTCAGCACTTCAGCTCTTCGATCAATAATTTAATTCAATCATTGAATTACATTCTTTGATAAGATAAGATAATATCATAAAAAGAAGATAAATTAGACCATAATTAATAATAAGATGCTTCATAAGATCATTTTTCGCATTCCCGCGAACTTCCATCACAATACCGAATGCTGGTAGAATTCAGCACGTCGCCGTGGTCTCCGTCTAGTCGACAGCGTTCGTCAGAGTAGACCAATGCAAAATCCAATGAACGACCAGTGGCCATCTTGCGATGACCGGCGCTATGAACTAAGATGGTTGGAACTAAAATGGTCTCCGTTGGATTTGACACGAAATTAGGCTAATGACGTCAGCTAATTTAGAAGAAACTAGAACCTTGCGTTTTTCATTGGATTGGACATATCTTGAACGGTTTTGAATTCCGAGCCGTCTCGCGGGTTTTTGTACGAGCCGTTTTTGTGTGACAAGCACGTGATTTTTTCGTGATTTTGTTGGATTGTGGCTCGTGTAAATTGCATATGTGCATCATTTCAT